>JAKSZT010054215.1:39301183-39687262 GCA_026826555.1 Tolypeutes matacus
GTTGGTTGGTTGGTTGGTTGGTTGGTTGGTTGGTTGGTTGGTTGGTTTCCTATAGAACAATGGGTGGTAATGACTAATATGTTAACTAGCTAAAATATTAATCCTCCTAGGATATCACAGTAGCCTTGACCCAGATTAAAACAAACAAGCAAACAAAAAAGAACTATAGCTCCACTAGAAGCCCTGAAGAACTAACTAATGCTATTACAATGTTTAACCCCATAGCAGGCTAGTGGAGAGAGATTTTTAGGGGCAGCTTTAAACAACCTTGATACCATGTTGCAATATCCATGTTGGAACAGTAGTGGGAATAAACAGCAATTACGGTGCTGACAGAAGTCAATTTCACCATTTTTTTTCTAATATCACTCTCAGTGATTTCCATGAAGAATCATAAAGAATATCCAAAGCATAGATTTTGCATAATATCGTTGTTAAGACTAGAAAAGTTACTAAAGTCAAATAATAAGCACTGTAACAATTCAGAAAAGGAAAAGAACACTTACTACCTATGAAGTAATTTTTCTTATTTATTTACATGAATTATCTTGTTTAATCTTCACAAACTGCTGAGAGACAGATATTATTATTATTCTACTTTTACAAATAAGGAAACTGAGACTGAGAAGTAAGCAAGTGGCCCAAGTGACATTGGAAGCAAGTGGCCAAGGCAAAATTTGAATTCAGGCATTGACTTTCTGAGCACAAACTGTGCATTCAGCCCTAGCCTTGGCCCACATTCACTCAGATACTTAGAAGGTTAAGAACTGGACTCCAACTGAGAGGAAGTAAAGAGCAACACATTAAAAATTCTTAAAATCTATTCTAAAAAAGTAATGTCATCTGGTATAAATCACAGCAGCCATTAGGTGTTCTCTTCTTTCTTGAGCCATCATATACAAAGAGTTTATTAACTGTTCATTACTGACATAGAAACAATTCTCTAATGTGCTATATTGGTTAATATTTTCTCAACCCTGTGGGTAATAATTTAGAGCAATGTGTCTCAAACTTTAACGTGCACTACCTGGAGATTTTGTTAAAATTGAATTTGGATTCAGTAGTACTTTGGTGAGACCTGAGATTCAGCATTTCTAACAAGCCTCTATATGATGCTCAAACTGTTGGTCCATGGACCAGTCTTTAAGTATAAAGGATGTAAAAAACATTTCTATCTAACAGGCAGATGATGAAAGTTGGCAGAAAAATGAATGCCTGAAGAAATTCAATATTTAAGGCTTTGAGTGGATTGATTAAGATTTAAAACACCTCAAATGTCTGCAATAAAATGCCTACACTTGAAAGATAACATTTAAGTAAGAAGAATACATAAAGGGGGTATCTAGAGAATTGGTTTAAAAAATGCATAATTGAGAAAATGGACACCAACTGTTTAATTAACTTCCTCAAAGTCTCCTAACCTGTTAATGGTCAGGTTGATGTCTAAACCTATTTAGATCTGAAGCCAAAGGTAATTATAATACTGACCATATACACTGCCTGCCTCTGAAAGAGTACAGATTCAGGTGGGCATACAAGATTCATGGAATAAAGGCTACTCAACCAGGGCTAAAGCAAGTAAGAAGATAAATTAAGAATAGTGCCAAGAAATAAATAAATAAAATATAAAATAAAGTAATAGTTCCTCAGCAGAATATATCTGGAGTATTCTTTTTAGGTATGGGCTCACAGTTTAAATATAATATTGACAAACTGAAGCATGCTCAAATGAGAAAAAAAATCATTGTAAAGGGTCTAGGAAATATGTCACAGGAGCGACTGAAAGAACCAGTGAGATTCAGAGTGGAGGAGTACATACAGGCTGAGGGATAAAATACAGCTTAGTAGGAGACAGTGGAAGAAGTATAATTGTTCTGTATATCTCCCAAGAACACCATTAATATTAAGGCATGGAAACTGTAGCAAAACCACTTTTCAACTAAATATGAAATATAAGCATTGTAAGTATTCAAGCAGAAGCCCTTCAAACATTGCGCAGTAATCCAGCAGTTGAGTTGGCAATCCTGTGTGAGAGGTAGCAGTAAATAGCCTATGAAGATCCACTACTAAGACTGTGTATATATACTGTGAAATTCAGAATAAACATGGTCCAGTCTCTACAATATTGCATTCAAAAAGCAGCTCAGCAGCCAGAAGAAATTAAGCTGGAATTCCATTATTAAAGTTACATGTCTTGAGGGATGTTAAAGGAGATCTAATTTATGACCCACTGAAATTCTCTACTCTCTCCTCTTGTACACCATAGCTGTTCAAAACATCTCACATACCCTAAACCATAGATCTTTCTGTTCCAGGAGAGCCACATATTGCATTGTTTCCTCTCTCTCTTTCTCTTATCTTCCAGCAATAAAGAATTACTATATTTTAGAAAGAGGAAAAAGGCATGTGAGAACATAGAGACAAGATTTCTTTTCGCTGTACTGGAGGAAGAGGCAGGCATTGATTTCTGATTCTTTTCACATGACTGAAGGGTTTGAAGACTCAGAATGCCTTGGTTTGGATTCATTCTAATTGAAGGCCACCTTTGACCCCAGTTTGTATGTGTTTGAGTGGAGGGATGGTGTGTAGGAGAGATTAGGAGGAGGAGAGTGTGTGAGAACTGGTTTGTTTTCAGATTTACGGGACAGAAGCACAATTATCTCTGAGGAAATAGAATTCCCATCCCCTTCAAACCTACCACCTTACACACTGTCTGAAAAAAGGCAACGCAGAAATCTAAAATCCTGTAGCTGCCAAATCGCCTTCCTTTCTTTCAGGATCTAACTCAATTCCTTGAAGAAAGTGGTCATCATTTGCTGACCACAAAATTTTTCCCAGGCAATAAAACAGAATCTCCAATGTTTAAAAAAATAATCAATATTTCAGTCAATTTGCTGAGCACTGATTATGTGCTCAGTCATTTAACTGGGGTTCTGAGAGGGTACAAGAGAGAGAAAAAAAGTCTGGTCTTCTGAAAACTGCGTTTTAAGTTCATTTTGAGCTAGTGTAGTAAAGTCTGTTTCTAAGGCTTGAAAGTGTCTCTGTTTGTTTGCATATGTGTGAGTGCTTGTGTTTGCATATGTGAGTATGTTGTGTGTGTGAAATGGTGTCTTTAATAAATGCAGTTATGATATAGTGTTCTTTAAGGACTTGGTGCAAGATGCCTGTTTAAGGGTTTGAATCAGAGGCACGGTTTCTGGAAATCTATTTTTCTCTTTAGCAAGGAGACTCTACTGCTTTCTCTAAGTATAATAATGCCTAATAAACTGTTTCAGATTTCTATATCACATGCAACTGGTTGGCAATGTACCAATGTGTGCATCTCAGCAGAACTTGGGGTAATCTTCTTTTGCAATGGCTCTATTGAAAATGGTTAAACCACTATCACCAAACATCATATAGGCTGTGATAGATACACCTACTGTATATATAATGCTTATTGGGTACCACACACTGTATGGAGAATGGCTCATAAAAATCCCAGATGTCTTTTTTGTCCTCTCTCTCTTTTCTCCACATGTGTTTGCTCACAGTGTCACTGTGCTATGTAAATAACTGCACTGGGGTATGTGATGGATGGATGAGCAGATGGATAGATATCCCTGTCATTTTTGTTGATAGTTTTAGGGACAATTCCCTTGAACGATGAAAAAGTAGAAGTTTAGATGGTCCAATGAACAAAAATTGTGTGCCAAATTTAAAAGAAAAATGAAGACAATAGAAAACATATAACATTCCCTAGGCCTAATTTGTTAGGCTCTGTGAGACAGCTTATAATATAATGGAGGATACTGGATTGGGACTTAGAATACCTGAGTTCTGGTCCCAGAAGGCAACCAACTACTAGAGTGACCTTGGGCAAGTTGCTTAACTTTTCTGAATTTTGAAATGTGGATTGAGGGTTTGTATCAGACAGTCTCTATATCCACTGCTGGATTTCACATTCTTTGTTTTAGGAAGTCATTCAGCTAGCATTTGTTGGTTTTTATTTAAGTAGTGCCCTTTACATTGTGGAGAATATGAAAAGATAGACAGTATTGACCCTGCTTTGCTAGAAATACAGTTCATGAGAAAAAATATAAATCCAGAAATCACCAACTATATAAGCAACGGCTTGTTCATGAGTCCAGATAGTCTAATGAGAAAGCATTGTGATGGCAGAGAGTAATGGACATAGTGGGATTCTTTGTGGAAGGGATTTGCCAAGAATAATTCAAATGTCCCCAGTTCATGAGTTCCTTTATTCTAAACTACAGAGAAAATCTGTGGCAAAACCGAGAAGGTTTGGGAGCAAGATATCACGTGCCTCACCACTGCTCTCAGTGCCCACCCTCTCCTTGCTTAGTGTTGCGGCTCCAGGAAGTAATTATCCCTCTTCCATCTTCCCCATACCATGTATCCTGATCACCAAAGCATCTGCTCTGATGCTAGTCATTTCTACTTTGTCATGGAGTTAGTAGCAATATCTCTAGCTTTATTAGCAAAGTAGTTGCTCTTTGGAACAATGAATCACTGAAACTCTAGAAATCACCCAATGGAATCAACAGGCTATTCTTTTTATCCTTATGATCCTTACTATTAAAAATAACTCTCTTGGCTGAAAAATTATAGGTGTGCAATTAAATCCTGCCCAGGATTCCAGTTCTCTGCCATTTTGAGCAGCTTATAAGTGGAGTCTTCTATTTTCAACATGTCTTGTCACACAGAGGAATTCCAAAGGGCTCTTGCTGTTGAACCAACATGACTGTGAGACTTCAGCATAACCCTAGAAGATACATTATGTTTCCCTTTTGGTCAGATGCTGATGGAAGCTCTCTCTCAGGACCTTTCAGAATTTTAGGCAACCGTGGAAACTGCAGCAGTTAGTTAACAAAGCTGTATTGTTTCTGACAGTTTTGTACACACCTCCTTTTTCCTGGCTAGGAAGATCACCTAAATTCCATCTCTTCTAGGATAATAGTCCTGGTTGGGTCATCAAGGAGGAGTGAAAAATCCTGCAAGGGTACCACAGTGGAATGTCTAATATAAATTAAAGTCTGCCTTTGCTAGAGAATCCCCTAAGCAGAGGAAAGAGTATAAGTGCAGGGATTCTGATAATAACCCATCTTCAATTCTTGTTTCCTATTCTTAGTAGCTGTGTGATCTGGGGAAAGTTACTTATATTCTCACGACATCGATTTATTTATTGGTAATAATAATTAAACTTACTTCATAGGGTTGTTGTGTGGATTTTAAAAGACAACTAACTTAAAGATTTCAGCACAGTGCCAGAAATATTTTAACTTTCTAATAAAGAGTAGTGGTGGCAGTGACTGTAATCTGCCTGAGAGTAGAGAATGATGAAGCAAAAAAGAAACTTCCATGTGTAAAAGGCACTCTTTGTTTTTGTAAATGTCAAATAGAATGGCCTTCCTGAGACTTCAGGCAGGCCAAGAAAAGGGAAAGCTAAGCAGGCTGGGAAATATTGTAAAAGGCCAGAGAATCCACATGTAAAATAAGCAGACACTATAGTTTAAACAAATAAGTCATCTATGTTTAGACACATTTTTTTGGTCAATTATCAACTATATACCTTTGTGATTAATAGAATGTACTAGATGCATTCTGTCTATAGCACTCAACACAGTAAAGTTTGTGATTAATAAAATATAAATTTATTTTGATGACTACTGACTTTTGCCATGAATTCTGTCAATCAAGAGATGATGCACACACACATACTACCATGCAGAAATGTGGAAAAAAATGGAATGCAGTAAAGGGGTCCCTGCACTGGATCTTTTGGAAACTTCTGCTAAAGGCAAATATCCAAGTGACCTTTGTGAAGGTCCCCCAATGGATTGTTCTCCAAGTCCTTAAAAAGGATTCTGCTGGGAATAAAAGTTGATTTGAAGTGAAGAGAGTAACAAATGTATAATATTTGCTCCATAGAGATTTCAGCCACTATTAACTTAATATCCAAGTTATCCAATGCAGAGAAAAAAAACAGAGGAAGATGTCATTTTGTTTTATTTTGTTTTGTTTTGACTTCACAGATCTTTTTGTTTGCTAGTTCTGCTGACATGCAACATTAGCAAATAAAGGAAAGGATGTGTCTCATTCATCTTCATCCCTGCATGACTAGTGCAGACATGGAATCTTGAAGGATATGGCGAGAGTAAGAGAAACAGCAAACAATATTATGTCCTTTTGGGTAGAATTGAAATTATATGGCAAAATTTTTCTGACTATAATCCTGAAGCAGGAGACTAGAGCTGACTCTGACAAAACTTAGAGTAAATGTTTTTCTCATATATGTGTTGTGCTCATCTGAATGACATAGGTAGTGAGCTTTCTTCTGTTCCTGAAGATATTCAAGCTAAGATGTGCTGGGGGTATTGGTGAAAAGCAAAGCCTATTCCAAGTGAGAACCTGGACTGGATGACATTTCAGTGAGATGATTTTATTATTTAAATTGGAGAAAAGGATTGGGAAGGAGCCCTGAGGAAATCTTGATTTTTCAGGATCACCTTGGACTGATCCTAGTGGGAGATATTACGATCTCCATTCAGCACAGGCCAGGTAAAGTACAGAATGAGGCAATAACTCATGAAATAGAGCCAAAAATATAATTCTGTTATTAAGAAAAAATCAGATAGAATTGCTTTCTGTTTGGTCTGACTTACCAATTTACCAAGTGATAGTTTGACATCATAACATCTCATTTCATGAGAATGTAGGCTTTTATAAACCCTTTTATAGGAGAATGTGGGGACTGAGCCTGGTGAGAGATGGAATTAGTATTTTCTTAAATATCCTCAAAACCATGTTGAATCCACCTTCCCTGTTTCTAGTGCCTCCAACTCTTTAAAGTTCTGCTGTTTTTTACTGATCCTAGGAATATCTAGCAATGACCCTCTTCCCATATAAATTATGGTGTATCATTTTTCCATAGGTCCTCCCTTCCTAAAGCCACGCTTCTCCATGGAGGCTGTATAGGTTTCTGGGAGCATTTTGGAAAATTAGGGGGAAATTTTGCTGTAACAAATATTGAGGATTTAGTTGTTAGAAACCAAGAGAGAGAGTTGTATTTCCTGAGTGGATAATGCAAAGAATTATCTCAGGCTCTGCCTATCTTTTGAATCCTTCACCAGTCTTTCATGAATATAATGTAAACCCAGATGTTACCCCAGTTTTATATATAAACATAGCCAGTTTTAATATATGCTGACTTTCCCCTAAGTGAAGCTACCTGGTAAATCAAAGGAACATTGGTTTTGTTTTGTTCAGAATGTTATCATGAGTTTTCTGTCATTGCAGAAAATCACATCACCAATGGTGATACCACTCCTGGTATTTGAATATTGAATCACATGCTGAATTAATCTGATCTGTAGTTGATTCATTCTTGAAGATTCTATGTATAAATGAAAGCATCCAACTAACTTCATTATATAGCATAGTTCTGCTTATGTATTTATTTATTTTTATTTTTTTTTATTTTTACAAAGTTAGGGCTTTTTATTCAGACAGGAGAGTAAGGCACAGCAAAATGGAAGGGCTGCAATGTCACCACAGCAACAGAATGTCCCATAAATGTAATGTACCACTAACAAGCCCCTGCTTATGTATTTAGATATTGAAAATATATATCATCTTATGATACATTACATTCCTTTAATTTTTCCTTAAAATTAAAGTTAAGATGTTACATTGCTTCTTTTTTTAAAAGTCTGTATTTAGTTAAGTTATATTCTTCTTGAATTTCATTTTCTGATAGTACACTGGATGTTAGAAAATGTTCATTATTAAAATAAAGCTTGTATAGCTCTTAGCATTGAGAAGCACTTTTCTAGAGAATTCCCTGTTCTGGGTACAAGGCTTTCTCCAGTCATCCAAGTACCTAACTTCTAAACCTAAGCATAGAGATGTATGATGATGGGATTCATGATTGTTAACCCTGGGAAATATGTCCCTGGAAAGTGTACTTATACAACACCCAGGCCCCATGATCCTTCTAATTTGTTTATACATTCCTTGGGAAATTAAATGGGGTACTAGGCCAAAGTATATTCCATAAAATGCCATCTCTACTAAAGGAATCAATATACTCATTGGTTGCTTTGCCCTACCCTGACATCCACATATTTAAAGTGTAAGCTTTGAATGTATCAGGTTTGCTCTTGGTAAATGGAAAAGAGCAATTCTGAACTGGGGAAAATGTTTCAGAACCAGGGTTGAAGGACCACCGATCCCACTTCCTTCATAATTTGGACAAGGATCAGCTTAGGGAATCACAGGGTGTTTGGCCAGCAAAATATTGTTAATGAACTGAAACAGGACAGAGGATAAAGGAAAAGAGAGAAAGCCATTCATCTTGAATTTTAACTTGTACTAAGCCTTTGGTTCCATCATCCTGGAAAGGCAGTGGTAGGCTGTGGGTGTATGTGTCTCCAAATGTTCTCTTTCTGAATCGTGCCTGAGTGGCCACAAGAACATTTACTCTTAGCACTTCTATCTTATGGTGGACCTTAAGAGAGATTTCCTCTTTTATACATTTTTAAAATAAAGTTTCCCTCCAAGTGTTTTAAACTTCCCTCTGTCTCTCTTTCTTCCTCTCTCTCTACCAGTCTCCACTTTCTCATTGTGTGTGTTTGTGTGTGTGCAAGTATATACATATATATATTTTCAATCAAAGCTCAATCCTTTTCCTTGGGAAGTTTCTGGGGCATCTTTCATTTGTCGGGCCTACTTTGTATCTTTTCTAATTATTCTTTCTCATGCTATAAAACTTCATTCAATCTGAATCTGTTCATTAATGCATTAATTCAATATATAAATGGAACAAACAATCAGTAGGTATTTATTAATATCTGTTAGTTGCAAAACATTCTGCCAGATGTGATAAGATTCTGAAGTACATAACACTTCATTTCTTAAAGACTTTATATTTAATTTGGATTGACTAGAATCCATATAAGGGTAGTAAATTCAATTTCCCAGATTATACAGTATTTTCACCAAAACTTTCTTCTGTAGAGTCTCACAACTGTAAAGTAGATATTATTATTATCATCTTTGCTTTACAGATAAATATAATGAAGCTGAGAGGTTAAATGAGGTTCTTGAGGGCGATAGGCCAAGAGCTCAATCCCTGATCTGCTGATTCCAAGACTTAAGCTAATTCCACTATCAATGCTGCTTCTTAGTAAATAATCAACAACCACATGATACAAAAAGGCAGTCCATAATTAAACTCCAACTGGGGACTGTCAATAAGTACTCTAGGAGCTCAAAGGGGAGAGAGACATCACCATGGTTTGAAGGCTCAAGGAAAATCTCATGACCCAAAGTAAATCAAATAAGGCATCCATTTTAAAATACACAGGGCAGCAGGAACTTTTCAAAAGGTGGTGGGTGGTGTAATAAAAAAAATGGTGAGTCCGGAACACATGAGACTTATTGAAGGAAAGAAGAATACCTAATATCTATTGATCCCTTACCATGTTCAGGCAGAGTTCCAAATGCTTTACCTGGAATTATACATTGAATCTTCCCCATATGATCCCCTTCTTACAGGTGAGGAAACTAAACAGCAGTAACTTGTTCAAGGTCTTGCAGAAGAAGAAGGACTTGAATTCCAGAAGTTTGGCTCCGGCCTGTGCACTTATTAACGACTGTCATTCCACACTGCTTTCCTACCAGTTTGGTGAGGTGGAATGTATATACATTTGAGGGGAAATAAGTCTTGACCACAGACTTAATTTATACGTTATTTCTTTTGTCTTCTGAATTTATATGTGCCTTTTAGTTACTTGTATTTGCATTATTTCAGATGTAAGGTCATTGGTTGGTTGCACATTCATATTTAATATTGCATTTAGTTCTTAATATAACTGCGTAATGATACATAGCAGATAGCTCCACTTGAAAGAAACAGTTAAATAATGTATCCAGGTGTCATGCAGTACCAGTTTTGCAATCTGCCTTTTACTACCTCCTCACTCTGCAAGTTGCCTGGATAGCAGACTGCTGGGAGATGTCACCAAGCACTCGTACCTTTCTTCTTTTCCTATGACTGGCTCCTATATGGTCTTCTTAACATGCTTCAAGTCCAGAAGTCACTTAAATTGCAACTCTGAGCAAGGCAGAATGGAAGAAAAAGCAACTCCATCTTCTGGAGGATCCATTTGCCAGCTGCTGTTGGACCTGATTGAATCAGTAGCCCTACAATTCCCCTAGAAGGCCAAGCCACCTTACCCCATGGCAGTCATCCCAATAGGCAGGAGACTCGGCTGGAGCCTATCTATTACTGAAGACCAAAATAATTTCATGCCTAAACTTTCTACTTATTAGCTCAATTGGCTATATTCCCTATGGAATTTCACATTTCAATGAAAAACAGAAAGAAAGAAGGAAAAAAGTACAAAACCTTAGGAGATTTCAAGCCATAATAGATTTTTACCCTATTAGCCAGTATAATTTTCAGCAACTTTATCACATTTGCAAACTCTCAGGGCTGTTTTTCTTCCCTTTCATTTCTTGGAACAATTATAGGAAAGCAGTCCGGAAGGGTGGCCAGGCCTTGCTGAGTTGTACCTGGAAGCTGAGGCTCCATGTTCGGGGCAAGCCCCAGGCTCTCAGGACTGGGCAAAGGTTTCCATCTTCACACTCATTACAGCATGAACCTCTTTAAAGTAGAACTGCCCGCCAAGCCCCAAGTATGCATGTCCCATAATAAAGACAAATATCTGCTTGAAGCAAATTTGAACTGTGGAATTTATTTTGCTATGGAACTTTATTGCCTTCTAATTAGTGTGACATTTGGTCAGTTTCGTCATATCTGGAATCAAACCAGAGACTTAGAGGTAAAACCCCTGTCCACCTTCCTTCCTCCTCTTACCCCACCCTCTGCTTCCAAAATTGAGTCTTGGGGTTGGGGTAGATAGTCTTTCTTTTTGAAAGTTCTTGTTCTCACAGCCTAGTTACTGTGGGGCAGTTACTGGTACAAGACGGTAGAACTGAAAGCACCTGCTGTGCTCTGATCTGTCTTTTGAAATGGGGTGGGTCTTTACTCCACAGTCTCAATTCCTGAGTGAATTCAGGAATGGATGCCAGGGCAGGCTCACTTCTCGTCTTCCTTTCTGAAGGAGTGCAGCTATGAAAGCACAGATATGGTGGAAGTGCAACAGATGGGACCCTTTCCTTAGAGAAAGAGAGGACTGGCAGCCAGGAAGAAACAGGAGGCATTTAATCCGGTGTCTCGTCTGCTGGAGAACTCAAATCATAAGGCTTAAATTATGTTGGAAGTGTTCTCCCCTGCATGTAGGATCCCTGCATTTATGGGGTTTCAAATGCTATGAGTGCCGAGTGGTAAATCTTCAGATTGATTTTGGAAGCTTAAGGGAGTAGAAAGGGAAGTGATACTACCCGAGGATGGAGATGGGGTGTCTGTGCAGTTCCTGTCATTCGGCCTCCACGGTTCTTCCCTCGTGACTCTCAGGTGGTAGGTTTTGCGAGCAGGACCCAGGTCTGCGCAGCCTGCCTACTTCAGTACTGCCCACCACCCCCACCTTCACACTCTGGGATGATTTTGTCTCTGGCAGCCTCAAAGAACTCTCCCCCTTTTCCAACTTCACCCCTTAGGTATTCTCCATAGCAAGTGGGACACCTTAGTATCCAAGGTCAATCAAAAAGGCATAAAGTCTAAGAAAATTGGATACATTTCATAAGTTTGCAGATTATTAAGCAACATCTTTCAATGATCTGCTTTAATCCTCCAGATCCTCCAGTTTTTCAAAATTATTTACCTTATATGATTAAAAATCTCCACCGTACACGGGTGACATGAGACTTCCCATAATGATGCCCTCTGATTTGCTTCTCACCTCCTTCTGTATCAACAGAGCTCGGTTCCGGGAGTCTTGCCTCATGACCTGGGACTGATACCAGGGATCTGTGTGACTGCGCAATACCAAGCACATCTGAAATGTTGGGAGGAGGAAAGATGCCCAGTGAGGCTCCTATTACTCTTATGTAATACAAGGCATTGATCTTCTTCAGGTGGCCTCACATTACCATCATGTTAACCATTATCACTGTTGAACACTCACCCTGCATGATGCTGGATATAGATCTTTGATGCTAAGGCTCTCTGTGGGTTCATACACTTGAACCCAGGTGTGGCACACTTAAATGCCTACTGCGTCCAGGCAGGAAATGGGGTAGGTCTGTGAAAATTCTGACATTCATGCTCTTGTCTAAGGAGGGCACTACTTCTCAGCTCCAGGAACAGCTATTATGGAGGCAGGCAGGCCAACTCTTGCTAGTATCTGGCTTTAAAACAGAAGCTACGAGCACAGATTTTTATGTTAAATCTCTAAATTAATTAATGATGCCAGCTACTTCAAAACAAACCTTGCCTGCAGGCTAGAGTCACTGGGTGGGCCCCCTGTTGTGCATCTTCTGTCTTGAAGCACTGTAGCAAAGATTTACGTGCGTTTCCCACTTTGGCAGTTCTCTATGCTATTGGGGAAATGCTCCTTTGAGAGTAATATATTTTTCCATGTTGAAGATAGTTAAATCACTTTATTCTTAAGCACAGTATTTACAAACATGCCATGTTTGTTTATCTGACTGTGGTGGCAAAGAACCAAGTCATTGGATCACTGTGTATTAACCAGTTGATCATTCTGAGTAGATCAGTAAGTACTTATTGAAAAAGTCTCTGAGGCAATAACATAGAGCTGATTTAAGATGAGTAATGAAACACAGTCCTTCATGAAAGAGTTTATACATATCCTTATAGTGGAATACTATATAGCTGTAAAAAAGAATGAGGAAGTTCTTTACATCCTGATATGGAACAATTGCCAATATGTATTGCCAAATGACATACACACACACACACACACACATATATCCAGGACAGTGAGTATGTTGAAATTTGCATTAAAAGGGGGAAGAAAGATATAGTGTTTGTTTTTAATAAAAATAAAATACCTCTTAAGGAGCACACAAAAGTTTGATAAAAAAGGGATTTTGGAGGGTTGAAGAGACCATGGGAAGACTTGTTACAGTTTGGACAATGTTAACCCTAAGTTAAGTTTACTATGACGTCAATGATGTTTTTAAAATGATATAGACAAGATCTCCTTTAAAAGTATTTATTGAGTCCTTACGGCCATTAACTGAGTTGGCAGGGTGGAGGTAGGCACAGAAAGACAGAAAGACATACTGGCGGCTCTCCAACCCCCTCCCCTTGCACACTCATACATTTTAAAATGTAAATAAATAGAAAATTAACACTATGCAAAATGTATATCAGAAACAAAGCTCTCCATGGCCTAGGCAGCTTTTGTTTGCAAGAAACCAGCATCTTAAACTGTGAAGCAAATCCCAAATTGAATTTTCTTGGTCCCCAAAATGTATTTTGGCGGCCCTGCTGGTTAGAGACCAGGGAAGCCGCAGCAGAAATCTCTTAGTTATTCATAAATTCTTCCTCTTAAAAAAAGTTGTTGTTGATGTTGTTTTTTAAACGCAAGAGCAGAGATGAACTCCAGCACTCAGAAACAGTTTTCAGGCAAAACCAGGCAGCTCACTACACAAATAAAGACCTGGCTGGGTCCCCTGAACAGAGCAACATAAGTACTCACATCTGGTATAAATAAACAACAAGATACATTGTTTTACGATTAATGCCCAGCTCATGAATAAGTACACACAACGGAGATAGAAATATTTAATTTTGTGTTGTAGAACATAATTAGAAATTATTAAACAAAGTCAGACACATTAGAGACTTAAAAATGCACAGTCCCCTGGTGCAGCCTTTTGTGTTTGGAACCAGTTTTGCCCAACATCAGAATTTTTTAAAAATTAAGAATAACAAGAAAAACTACTACTACAGTTTTTCATTACATACTTCATGAGAGTCTCGTACTCTCTTTTTCTCCCCACTTCATTTTGGGAATTTAATACACTATGATAAGATAAATATCTGCCTTTTAATGATGATCACACCGTATTAAGAAGTCTTACACTGTTACTGATAATGCATGAGATTATAAAAGATGAAAAAATGTAAAAGTCCCACTTTCTCCTCCCTGCTCATACTGTTTGTTTACCTTTGCATTCCCCTAGCTTAGACAATGAAACAAGAACAGACAATTTTATTGGATTTCTGTTAGTTCCACTTTGATTTTTCACACAAATGAAACCCCCACCAGTTCTATTTATTATGTTCTTCTTAGATCAAGAATCATAATTTTGGTTCATTAAACATGACTGGACGTATCACTACAGTTTGCTTTAATCAACTCTTGTAGAATGGGGTAGAAATGAACTAAATTGCCATGGTTCATTAAGATAGCCGAGAATGCCCAATCTTGAGGTGCGGGGAGGGGCAGCAGCAGATCAAACTCATTTATAGCTTCTAGACTTATGCAATAACATGTGGTCACTGATACTCACTAGCAGCCTGGTTAAAAGAATCAATGGAGTGGGTTTATTCCTGATTCGAAGTTGTAAGGACTGTTCTGAATCAGAAGGGGATGAGAACTTCATGCAGCCTTTATTTTTAAAATTCAGGAGCAAGCAAGTCTAGAAGAAGAAGAAAGTCCAGAGGATGAGCAAGTATCAATTAGAAAGAGTTATAGAGCGAGATAAAATAGGCCCCTGTCCACATGCTTCCCAGCTGGGCGTTTCATATTACAGAAGGCAAGGACGGGGCTTTGTCCTCCACCAGTATTGTCCTCTGCTCAGGCTCTCTGAATAAACCTTTCTAGCTGATTGATCTCCTTCTTAGAGACCCCAAAGCTAAAGGTTCTGAATCTCTTCTTCCTGATCTTTTCCCCCACTCCCTTGCCAGCAACTTAACTCTTATTTGTTTTGAAAATTAGCCATTTAACAGGGCATTGCCTTCACTGGCTATTTGTTCTGCTGACCTATGGTAGAAGCTGGAATTGGCGCTGCAAATGTGCTCCTCTAACAGGTCTGTTATTGCATTATTCCTTTATGGGGGCTTCCACGTAATTACACCAAATGTTATTATAAATCCCATCGGAAGCCACCTCTCGGCTGATGTCTAGAGGACACTTTCAGTGTATATCTCCCTCATCTGCCATTAGCACGCCTCCATGTTCTTCCCCGTGTATTAGAGGACACTCTGAATGGGGACAAGGACTACATGATCCAAATGGAGAGTCAGCGATTTGACAAGAAGCCAACCAGCACTTAGAGCAAAACTAACTACCATCAAAACAGTTCCTTCACAACAAAGGTTGAATCAAAACCCTATTCCCCTAGCATATGAATTAGAAGAACAATTGTCTGATTATGATTAAGAAAAGAGCATTACATTTTATGTTCAGCCATAATTGGTATTTATGACAATTTATGTAAACAGTAATGAAGCCTATGTGATTTTTGCGGGGAAATTGCATTATGACACCAATGATCGTTACTGTTAATTTTCCTGAAGATGATGGCAATCAGCAGGCATAGTTTCATTGTAAATAGGTTAATTTAAAATTCAAACACTGCTGGTATTTCAAAATGAGTTCACATTTGATTTCTGAAAGCTTTGGCCCAGTCTTTTTCTGTGTCAAGATAAAACTGCATGGATGACACATGTCAATACATGACACTTTGTTCTTCAGGGATGTGTGTATGTAAACATGTCTGTGATATATATGTGAATGTGTGTCTTACATACTACACATCCATTTAATTCTTGTACTGTTTTCATGCTCATAGAAATTTTTAAAAAACGTACTAATAATGTAACCACAAGCAAAGCTATAAAAAAATAATTTGCAAGCTTTGGAGTATAAGCAAGGAATAACATACCAGCATATTCTGTTATCTCTAATGTCATTTGAAAATTATCTAATCAAATCTTTTAACAAGAAATAAAAACATAAGTGTTTCTCTCTTAATTGACCTTGGGTTTCTGGCTAGTTACTGAGTTAAATTTATGTCCTGCCTGTACATAGTTTCAGAGGAGCCCTATCAGCTGATAATTCTTTTTCCTTTTAAGAAATACTTTTAAGATATGCAATGAAATTATATTTTTTTATTGTGTGTTTTTATATGAGTCTCATATATTAGGGCCTATAACCCCTAGAGTAACCCTTAAATTATGAATAGAACTCGGTAATGGCTGACAAATATTTTCCCATTTTTGATAAATAAATTTCCAAAACATATTTATTTTTTACCTAAAATCACTGAGATATTACTGTTCCATTTTTTAAATTGGGGTCATGATTATCAGTCTTTAAAATCAGCACCAGATCCTCTCCTACTTCCAAGACTGATTTTATCACATGGCACTGACATATTGTTACTTAATGAATCATAATATTTACAGATTTTGATATTAGTTGCAAACTTTTTTACAATATACCATTTGAATTAAATTCATGCAGAATATGTTCCATCATATATGTATGAACATTTATACATTATCTATATACCAGAAATTGTAGCAATATATTGTGTTTAAAATGGAAAATTTTAGGGGATATAAAAATTACTAGAATAAAAATTAAAAACAACAACAAAAGCAAGGTAGTGATGTATGACACAGTAACCCCTAATGTAAACTATGGACTATAGTTAATAGTATAATTATAATAATATATTTTCAGCTATTGTAACATAGGTTCCACAGTAATGCAGGTGTACTTAATAGGGGGGTATATGAGAATTCTATATTTTCTGCATGTTTTTTTCTGTTAACCTACAACTTCTCTAATAAAAAAAGGACATGAGCATATACCTGAAAAAAAAAAAAAAAAAAGATATACTCCTGCCAAGATTTAGATCAATTCCTGTCAACCTGTCCAAGCTAAGTGAAACTGTCTAATTTTTACCTTTTGACACTTAAAAAAAAAAAAATGGTAACAATCTTAATATTCTTGCTTTTATAATTGTATTTTAAGGATTTCAAATGGTAAAAATGGAAAAGTAGTCAAAACTAAAGTATATCATTACCAGGTATAATCCCAAAATAAATACATGACATTGATTTTTTTTTTTTTTTTTACAGGAAATGTAATCATCATAAAACATTTTGAATTAAAAGAAAAAAAAAGAGAAGCATTTAAATGTTGCAAGTAGTCTACTTATTTTAAGTGATATTTGAGTAATTACAATATATTTTCACTACTCTGGTAACTGTAATAATATGAGAACTCTACTAATGAAGGCTACATTTTCTAAAATATTAAAATATTGTGGATTAACTATTATTTTATGTTGTTGTAACAGATTTTATCGACAACAGAAATGAATCATGCCTATAAATAGCTGCCTCTCTCTTTCTATCTTTCTCTTTTAAAGGCTGATTTCTGAGTGGTCAATCAACTGCCCAGATGTTATTCTACTAAGTGAAAACATGAGCATGAATATTCATCACAAATTATAATATTGACTATATTAATCCTACCCATTTGACCTTAAAATTTTTAGTCTTCTTAAAGAAGTTATATGACTGTGTCCATCTTTATATGTAGTTATTTCAATTAAAATGCCATTTAAAAAACATATCCAGTTAGCTTTACACTAGACCACTTATCTGAAGGAATAGCATTGGGAAAACATGTGTTAAATAACCAAGTAACTGGAAATCTGCAACAAATGTTCTCAAACTTAGATATTGTAGTCCTAAAATTCATATTTCTTTTTATTGAATATCATAAAAACCAATATTTTTCATAGAAATTATATATATTTAATTGCAGAAAATATACATATAAATATATATTAAGTATATGCAGTTTGTAATCTCAATTATGTATTCATGCTTCTCCAAAGAGGGAATATACATGATTTCAAACAAACTTGTTTGGGTGATCTCTATGTGTTTCTCTCCATGTTTATTTGTTATATGTTCTTTATTTCTAATAAGTCTTCTTAGCAGACTAGTAATAGCCAGTTCAAATGTTTTAAGGAGAAAGTTATGGAAAGGAATCTTAAAATTAAGACAATTGTATACATTTATTAAACGTTCTAGGAATTAGAAGAAGGCCATTAGTTGAATTATTTTCTTTAGCAGGTAACCATTCAATGGGAGAATTACTGCTCTAAAACATAATCAGAATGATACAGGTTTGCTGCTGGATAGATTTTTTCCCCCATTTTTAATTAGATTGGCAATTGCCTGCTGATGAGGCCAAAGTTCTGTGTGGTTCCCAGGTGATTGATCCCTTTGTTTTCCTTCCCTTCCCCCAAAATAACTTCTAAATTCAGACAACGTCCTTAGTCTGGGAGGGTAAATGGCTTAACCTTTACCCATTCTTTAAAAGCAGAGTCAATAAAAAAAGGGGGGGGGGAAATAAAAGCTAAATCATATATCCTATTACTGAGAATTCCACAGCATTGAGTCATCGTCTTCATATGCAGTCTGGGATTCAATTATTTCTCTGGTTGTCCCTTTTGTTTTACAATAAAATCTCATAGGATTCTTTGGCTTTGGAAACTTTTTGTGATTCCACATCCTACTGGGGTTATCAATGAATAAAACATGCTGTTTGTTCTTTGTCGGTATTTAACCAGCATACTAAAGCTTTGTGAACAGACCTGAGACCGACATCATCCTAAATCCATAAGGTTCTTAACATATAGTCTTGGCAATATGGCATGATTGGTAGAGACAAAGAATTATCCCTA
Organism: Tolypeutes matacus; assembly: GCA_026826555.1. Lineage (NCBI taxonomy): Eukaryota > Metazoa > Chordata > Mammalia > Cingulata > Chlamyphoridae > Tolypeutes > Tolypeutes matacus. The sequence continues at coordinate 39,319,838 of JAKSZT010054215.1, forward strand.
AAGATACCATTTTGTCTACATATCTCCTAATGGTTTGTCCATAATTGGAATTAAAAAATGTTTCCTCAACATGGTTGATGGGTTACAGAAGCTAAATTAAAGGTTATGACTCTGGACAAACCATTTTAAATCTCATATTTTGGTGGAATGAGGAAAGCATGCCAGTGGTTACCCATGTCCTCACCTTCTTGAAAGGCTATTACAAGCTGGAAGGGTTGCTGACACTTTCCACAGATCATGTCCTTATTGCAGAGTTGATTAGCTGATTATTCATCCTCCTAAATGTGTTAGGGTGGGGCTTTACTAGGAACTATGCACACTTATGTTCTCTGTCCTAATGGGGGAAAGTGATAAATTGATTTACCTCTAGAGTTTTTGATTTGGGAATGGAAAGAGAGAATCTAATTCCATTTATTAATGTCTGTCTGTCATCACTCATAGTTGATGAGAAGGAAAGAAAAACCCAGTCAAAGAGAATTCTTTTATTTCAGATAGGAAAAATAATTTGACCACAAAATGACAGAGTTACAATTCTTTATTTTTAACAGGCAACCTTTGGAGGATGACTCATTCTAAAAATGCAGACATTCCTTGTTTTCTTCTTTACCCTATTAAGATTTATGCATGAAACCACTCAGAGTAGATGGTGACTAGGGGTTAACAAAACAGTTAGAAAGGTGACAAATAGCAATTTGTTTCACTATTTGTTTTCTTGATGATGGCTGCCTCTTTCTCCTGGCATTCCCTTGTTTCTGGGGTGCTACACAATGAGTTTGATGTTTTTTTAAATCGGGGCAGAGCTGCCAAAATGTAAACTAATAAATAGCACTACTGAAGTTTTCTTGGTCACGAAATACAACAGATTCTTCTCAGATGCTTTATTCACCCTCCCAATGTTCCTTTCTAAAGAAAAAAAAGTGATTTTATTACTTTGTTCTGACTCTTTCCAATTAATTTCTTTTTAAATGAGAGCTGCTTCCCTATACTTTGCATGGTGGTTAAATTGGGACCAAATCTTGTTTTAGGTTTGCTGATTTAGATTTGAAACAGACTGCCTTAGGAAAATTCGCAAAGTTAGCCCTTTCTTTAGTTATTAAACTATGCCTGATGCATTATCTTCATATTTTATTTTTAGGAAAAAAAATAACTTGATAATTGAGTAAGAGAGAAATGGAGAATTTTCAACCTGTACATATTCTAGAGATTTCTGTAGGATTAACCCAATAATAATGTCAGTTCCCTTCCAAAGGTGAAAAAGTATCCTACCTGATCAATACACTAATTTTAATTGTCTTTATAATCAATCCATTCAAACAGATATTCAGTAATTCATATTGATCTCTAAGATTTCCTAGAAAACTCTGGGGTAAAAATAACAGCATGCCAATTCTTATTAATTGCACTCATATTGACATTTTCTAAGTGCAAAAATTTCTAAGATAGCAACAACTCAAATATTAGAATGCAAAACACAAGAAAAATCATATAGTGGTGTTGATTCAATCTGAGAAAATTTCCTCTAAAAATACTAATCATCCTACTTCCCAAATCAAATTCTCCTATACTTTCCAGATCTCTCTTGGTCTCAAACAACCCTGATAAAACAACTTTTGATTTCAAAGACCAAAGAAGCCCTCAAATATATTTGTTTAAGGCTTTTCTCCTTGTTTGCTTCACTTGCTTTCTTATCAGCTTAAATTCCATATTTTATCATTACAATTACATGGCCGTCTCTCTTTCCATATTACTCTGTAGTAGATTGTATAATGATTCAAAATATTTGCTTCCCCTTCTAGAGTGAGGAATATATTTTTCCTCTTCATTGATGTCCAGCTGATTTTTGTGGTCGGTTTTGGTCAATCAAATGGAAACTAAATTGGTCTTTAGAACTTCTGAACGGAAGTTTTAAAAAAAAAAAAGTGCTTTGCATTGAACTCTTTTTCTCAGGGATGAATCTAGCAATGTCATAGACAGAGAAGGCTCTGTCAACTGAGTGAAGACATTGTGAAACACAGCCACCCTTGACCCACAGTGAACATGCAAACTGAGCAAGAAATAATCCTTTGTTTTTGTAGGCCCCGGAGCATTTAGGAGCTGTTGGCTACCGAAGCATAACTTAGCCTATGTTTACTGCCACATGAATTGATATCAGGAAAGGCATGCTCCTGAACTGTAACAAACAAACAAACAAAAAACAAAAACAAAAACAAAAAACCACACTGAAACATATGGCATTGCCTTTTGAGCATGGAAACAGACAAGGAAATAATCATTGATGATCAGAAAGTGGCTATGAAATGGTTAAACTTTGGATAGAAATGCCACTGTAATTACTTGGAAGACAGAGAAAATACCAAATGACCTTCTGACTTAACCCAAGCTAATTTTGGGAATCAGAATTTTTTAACAAATCATGTGAGAGCAGAAGTGACATGTCTCATCTAAGTGGAAACTTTAAGACCATACTTCATCAAAGTCTCTTTTTTACTTCTGCCACAAGACTAGAAGTTCTCCAATGGAAATTGCCCAATCAGCCTGGGTATTAGAGTACACATTTATTGCAAGCCGCTGATTCATACATACCCACTTTATAAATCCTTCCTCTGGATTTATGCAACCATCTTCTTTCTCCTTCTCAGTTTCCAGTCTGTTAGTTTGCACTGGAGAAAAAAACAAACAGCTATTCAATTTGTCAAAAAAGTTCATGAACACCAACTTAAACTTGGTCATTAACACTGTAAAGAAATCTTACTGTGGATGTCTAGCAAGCTCATATGCTGCCTTGATAAATACTTCTGTTCTGTGTATTTCTTTTTTCTTTTAAAAATAACTTTTTTGAGGTAAATTGACATAAACTGAACATAATTAAGGTGTATAATTTGTTAAATTCTGACACATGTATATATATTTTAAATAAAAGACTTATGAAAATAACATTCTTAATCTGATCTTTGATGCAGGACTAAGTTATTTACTTCACTTGAAAAGTCTTACTGTGCCATGCTTACTTTCAGTCTTTCATTTTCATTCTCTTTGGACTCCAAAAGGAGTAGGCTTTTCCAATCTCATAAGGCAGGTCTGTAATCCCTCTATTCTCTCTATTCCCTTTCAACTCTGTTTGAAAATCAGTGCTTTTGTTTTCCTTTTACCTGAACTCATGTCTTTCTTTTAATATCTTGCTTAAGGCAACCAATAATAACCATGGCACACTAGTTTTCTAGTGCTTTCCAATGACACCCTATAGGTACAGTTTCAATATGCAGATTGTCATCCTTCCAAAATATTGCAAAGAGAGTTTTATAAAATAATTTGCCATTGTGCAGAATGGAGCTCCATCCTTGTAGCTTGTGATATATATTTTCTCACTGCCCACGATTCAATTGTTCAATCACTAAGTCAATGTAACAGATTATGTTATTATTATTTTCCTTTTATGGCAGCCCCTCACTTCAATGTAGACACTTCTATATTTGCAGGGTGATATTAACTACTGAATTATACTAACTCCAAAATGTGTAATAAGACTTTGTTTTTCACTCATATGAAGTCCAAAGTAGATGTTCCAATCTGCAAATGGCTCTTCTCCAGGCCATGATTCAAGGACCTATCTTGTAATCCTCCTGTCTTCAATGCATGACTCCCTGTCTCAGGGTGGTAAATATTGAGAGAGAATCAAAGATCACAATCATGTATAGGAGACTTTATGGGCCAGGCCTGGAAGTTGTATATATCACTTTCACTTATATTGGCTACATAACTACAAAGAAATATCAGAAATATAGTGTAGCTATTGGTTTAGGAACAAAAGAAAACTGGCAAACAGTGTGCAACAACATACTTACACATTTTGGGGATAGTTGTTAAATGTCTGTCTCCATTACTAGATTATAAACTCCATAAAATAACTTTAATGTACATTTGTTCAGTGATTATATCCGTGCTTAGTATTCAATAAAATATTTGTTGAAGAAATTAGTGAAAGGATAGAGGAGATTTAATATGACCACTCAATTTTACAGATAACAAAACTGAGACCACAGCATATTTAACTTTCCTATTCCATACATACTAAAGGGTAGAAAAGGTAACCAGCTCTGCAGACTACTAATTCAATGTTTTAGGTAATTTTATATATGCTTATCAGAAAGTTTCAGTAGCCTAAATTATAAGTATATTCAGATATGCAATGGTCGTTAAAAACATAGTAACATGATCATAGTTAGTACGTTAGCAGTTCTATTTACAAAGGGGTTAGTCATCATGGCTCAGATTGAGCTTCCTCTAAGGTATATAAGAATGTTCTTTGTCCAAATACATGAATACTAGTCATGAAAAGTCAATTGATACACAATTCCTTTCCCAGATCTACTGCTTGTTCAGCCCAAGCATTACGGCCATCATAAAAGATTTTCTGTAATAAATCCTTCCTTTTAACAACAAGTTGGCTTTATGTGTAATTGTGGTGTTCCTTTGCCATCCTAATATAATCTAGTTTTATATTCAAGGAGGTTTCCATAACTGCGGGTTTGTTTCGTTTAGTCATTGAGTAAAACACTTCCCCAGATCAAGTGTCAACTCCCAGCCATTGTAGCCATGGTTGTTGTATTGGTACGAAAAATTGCATGTGCTTGGGATGTTCTTAGCATTAGCTAAGAGCAGTGATGTATTTCCACACTGGGAGAAAGATGATGAGAAAGTCTGGAAGATAACTCAGACTGAAGATTGTGGAGCACTATCTACATTTCTTTCTGACAAGGTCGACTTCAAGGGCGACATTAACAACTTGTTCTCAGTCTAATGACACATTTAGATTAGAGTTTGCAATGTACACAGCCTCCATTTTTTTTTCTCCTGTTCATTGCCAGATAAGATGCTTGATAGGTATCTCCTCAGTAACCTTTCAGAATTCATTTATTTAGATGAACCAAAATAATGAAATGCCAAACGAATTAAGAATGATATTTTTTATATCAACTGAAGACAGTTTAAATAGTTCATATGCATAAGCTCTGTGGCATGAATGATCTTTTCATTTCATTGTTTGAAAAAAAGAAAGATTTGTTAGTTACTATTGCTGTGTTTTATGTGTAGAAGGGGGAAGAATTAACTGCATATTGGGAATTCACAGCCATCCTTTTCCCTAGAAATCTCATTAGAACTACTATAGCAAGGAATGCAATAAGGAGACAAAACATTGAAGTTTATTTAAATTTCTAATGTTTAAAAGCACAATTACAGAGCATAATATTTCCCTTGTTTTCTTTTTCATAGAATACTTTCATTTTGGCTTTCAGAAACTTGTAGATTAAACATAAGGTCAATGATTCTAAAATCATAGGCTTTTTGTGATTTGCACAAAGCTAAGATTTCATTATTTGCATCTTTTCCCTTCTCCTCTGTTCTGCCCCAATTCTCTTCCCTTAATGAATCTTACCTGCCTAGGGTGGAGAGTAACTCAGCACCTATCTTCCACTAGAGTTCTAGCAACATGTTCTTCTCTGTGAAAGTTCTGACAAACATATTCTACATGTGACTCCTCTTTGTGAAGTCCCAGTGAGTATATCATGGGTTTTAGCATTTTGTGTAATTCTCAAATTGCTTCACATATACTCATCTTTACAGGTTCACACAGATTTTCCTTAAATAGGAAGTATGTAGTATATTTCTTTTAAATCTCTCATAGTTGTCAATATACTGTTGCATGCATACAAGCATTCAATAAAGAGACACTAAATTGGATCAGTTAAATAGAATTGCGACATATGATACCAGTATTGCCAACCATATTGACAAGAAGGCACTGGAATAAATGAAGCCTTATATTTGTTGAAAGTTTGTTGAATGTCATTTTGTCTAACTTTTCATTTATTCAAGATGGCTTCCAGAATTCTTTGGTGTTCACTGGATAACTAATGTGGGACTACAACAGAGAAGCATGGGCAGATGAAATGCCATACTCATTATCATGTGTAAATGTCAACAGAGTTCATGTTTAAAAAAAACACCTTTTAATGTGAGAATAGGCATTGGGCCATGCTTCCTCATGTACCATCTGTCACATCACCTTTGAAGTCCTACTGAATCCTCGTCCTTTGAAGTCAAACACTCATCCTTCTATACAAAGGAAGCTGCTACATGCAGCAGTAGCAAAGAGATGAAAGAGTATGCCGCCTCGGCTATGCTGAATATACTGTCGATGTTTTAAGTTAAAGAGCTAATTTTTACCTTTGACATGGAAAATTGGCCTCCAGTTACAGTTCTTCTGGAAGTATGTTGGGGAGTAAATAGTTGTGATCTTCACAGATGTTTTCTCCTCATGTAATAGTTTCAAGCATAAACTTTTCTCACAGATGTTCATTATAATATGATAGTTCACATTTTATTATCTGTCAAGAAGCTATCATAGTTGACAGTAAAAGAAACAGTAAATCAAATACTTCCATTATATAGAAAAGATGACTAAACAAAAACATGGTGTCTACCCACTGTAGAGGGCCATACAAAACTGGATTAGGGCCCTCCACCTATCTCTGTTTCAATAATAGTAAAATCACTCATTTTTTTTTTAGGAGAGAAAATAGGCTTTAAAAGAAATAGGTGTGTTCTGTGTATATTATTTTCTATCAGAAAAGGTACTAGCACAGAATAACTTCATTGCATACCTATTATATGCCATGCAATGTGCTATGCCTTGGATGCAAGAAAATAAATAAAAGGAAATCCATTCCTTCTATGTACAAATGATCTAGTGAGGATCTAAATTAACAAATATATAAATAAAATATCCAATGCAGAAGTGTAACAATAAGGTGCTATAGACATTAATATTACTTTTTGGAAAGAGTGTGAAAGAAAGTTTCCTGGCAGTGATGGCTTTTGAGCTGATCTATCAGGCAAGTAGAAATTACTTACAAAAGGTAGAGTGGGGAGAATTAGGAAAAACAAAGGAGAAAGGTGGGGATGGAGTTGAGATCATTCTAGGCACAGGGACACCAAGAGAATTCAAGAGAAGGCATAGCTGTGAGATAGATGAGGGTTCTCAAGGTGTGATTTTGGACCCACTTGCATCAGAATCATCTACAGTGGCAAAAAATGCACATATCCACATAGTCCTCAGAATTGCTCAATAAGAATTTCTGACTGGCACCCAAAAACCAGAATCTTAAAGACAATTTCTGTTATATTTTTATGCGAATAAAAGTTTTAGCCTTTGTTTTAAAACATAGAATGTACATCAACACAATTCAAAATACACAAAATAGAATTTTCCCTAGTTATCACTAATTTGGCACATAACAGAATTCAACATCTTTCAAGGACCGAGAGATTAAGACTATTATTTAGGTAAGCTAAAGAAGGCTTCCAGTTTTTGGAAAGAACAAAGAACCTGTACAGAAATGTGACAGAAATATGGAAGACAAGGGACTTTGGAGATATATCCTGGAAAAATTCCCACAAACATAACTCTTAAAGAATTGCTAAGCTCACACAAAAGCAAAAGGAAAGGAAAAATAACCAACTAAATAAATGATAATGACTTGCAGCAGGAAGGAGTTGTAGACAAAGCAGAAGATAACCTTAGGGTAAATGACACAAGTGCTGGGAACTACAGAAAATATCTATGGTCTCTGCAATGTCAAGGAGCTGAATTTGAGACTTAAAGTATTAAACTGCTATACTAAAAGGGAATAAAACTGGTGCAGATCAGTATCGCAACCTGGCTCCCAACAGAAGCAAATGCAAAACTTCTCTGGAGTAACATGCACAGTGTCCCACAGACCAATTCGATGAAATATTAAGTCCCAATCCAAATAAGAGCCCATAGAGAGGGAAAAAAGAACGAATTTACACCCTGAGGGCTTCATATATTGAACTTAATACAACAGATTATAAATTAACTATATATGAAATGTTTATACAAATAAAATATGAAATAATGAATTCTACCCTTATTATATCCATACAACATTAAGCTACACTTGCAATTCCCACATTTGAGCAACAAGGAGGCTCTCAGGAGGCAACTCTTAGGCACCCCACAACAATAGACTAAGTTTTAATGTCAAGATCAAAGGCTCATAAGCATAGTCATCAATATCAAGGGCCCATCAGTGGATCATCCTCCTTAGCCAGTCATTGCCCCTGCACTTCAAGGACTGTTTCTCCTCCATTAGAGAATGTGGCAGAGCTCTCCAGGATAAGAATTCAATATTCTTTCGGTTATTGTGTGAGATGCCCCATGAAAATTTGAACATTTTTATATACCTTATACGTATGCCCAGAAGTACTTCCTTCCATGTATTCCCCATCATTGACACCCTACACCAATGATCTTCCCCTGCCCCAGTTGTAACCTTTCTGTGATCTTGTTGTACGCACAAGAGACATGAGTCTTTGGGCTGTCCATGTGCCAGCTGGACCCGGAACATAGTGGAGTTGCAACACCTATTCTACGGCTCACTGGACTCACCCAGGACAACTAACAAGGAGATGATGATGGACAACTACCATCCCAAGGAACAGAAAGAGTCTGTAATTGCAAGCAAGATAGTCCTATCCATCTTCCCCATGGGATATAAGTCTCCTCTCAATTAGAGGTGGAGTGGACATCACCATCCCAGAATCCTCAGGATTGGGGAAAGAACTATGAACTAGAGTAGACTTACTGGTATTCCACTATACACATATTGTGATTCTAGCAATGGAAGAAATTACAACATTGATGTAAGTGGCCACTGGAGGCTCTGGGGGCAGGGGGAGGGAAAAACAGTTGTAATACAGGGGCTTTTTCAGGACTTGGAAATCATCCTGAATGACACTGCAATGACAGATATAGGACATTTTATATCATCACATAACATGCAGAACCGTGTGGGAGAGAGTGTAGACTACAATGTGAGCTATGGTCCAGGCTTAATGGCAAAGCCCCAGGATACGTTTATCAATTGCAATGAATGTGCCACACTAATGAAGGATGTTTATGTAGGAGCATGTGGGAGGTGTGGGGAAGGGGCATATGGGAATCCCTATAGTTTTTGTGTAACATTTATGTAATCTAAGTATCTTTTAAAAAAATATTATAGAGCAGGAAAAAAAGCATGTGAATTAAAATAGCTCATAAATATAATAATAAAAATTAGAAACAATGTTCAGTGAAAAAATCACAAACTAAATGAATATTATGAAATCCTTTATAAAAAGTTCAAAAATAAGCAAAACTAAATGATATAATATTTGGTCAATATTTTTAAAGTTAAAAGTTAATAAACACAAATTTTAGGAAAGTGGTTAACTGTTGAGGGGAGACAGAAGGATGGGAACTTGGAAGAACAAACTATTATCTTCACAGGTATTGATAAAACTTTGATTCTTGAATTGATAGGCGGGTTCATGGAAATTTTTTCTTGGTTACGAATTAACACAAATTAGCATGAGTCATAATTTATATCCACATGACATATTTTTTCTCCATGTCAAATGTTACATAATCAAAAACTTTAACACAAAACAGAGAACCTGCCCTTCTGACTCAGAGGTAGATGACCAATGGTTGTAAGCCCGAAAGGGCTTTCTTTAGTCAGTTTCCACTGGCTGAGGGGCAACCCAAGAGGGTAAAACCCACCTTCACTGCCAGATCCTCTTAAGAAGTCTCAAAGGTGTGAATAGCTTTTCAGTGGGAACAAAGGAAGAATGAAAAGAATGCCCTCCTTCAAGGAACTACTAGTTTCTATGAGAAGATAAGATACCAATTCATGAAAATTAATTTATTGTAAAATGTTTGATGTGAATATTTTACTGAAATAAGTGTAGCTGAGAAGAGGAATATCTGTGTAGACTGGATCATCCACAGGTTTCTAATAGGAGGTGTAATCTGATTTAAGTACGAAAAAAAAAAAAAACAATAGATATTGCCAAAGTGCCCTCCACAAAGCATATACCAATTTCCACAATAACAATGATGTCTGAAAGGGCTATGGCACTGTGCTCCAGCCAACAAACTCTTCATAAAACTTTTCACTCTTTTCCAAGCTAATAGATAAAAATGAAATACCAGTGTAATTTTAATTTGCACTCTCAATATGAACAAAGCTGGATGCTATTTCCTTTGTTCAAGAGCCATTTGAACTTCCTGTTTCATGAGTTATCTGTTTATTTTGTTTACTTTTCTATTGGATTTTTGGTCTTCTTATTGATTCGTGGGTACTCTCTTCATACTAGGAAAATTAGTTCCTTTGGATATTAATTGCATCAACTCAAGTGAAAAGAGGATGGCACTCTTGGTAATGAGACTATCAAGGCAAAGTAGAAGGATGACTCTGTCACCTGAGCAATGGTTGACAACTCCTGCTTTGTCCTAAGTGTCATGCTCAGTTTTGCCAGAATGTGTTTCCCTTCCTATGTCAGGTAGAATGAAACCAAAGGAAGTAGTGTGAAGGGGAAGGAGGATGTTGCTATATAGAAAAGGCAAATGCTGAAATACAAACATGTTTTCTTCACGATAGAAAAGAAAAACTAGAATATATATATTAAATAAAACATGTTGTAAAACATAAATTGGGTTGTCACGTGGAAAACTGAGTTAGAAGCTTAGGTGGGTAAAAAGAGAAGGAATATCAAATTATTCAAGGGCTGGTTCCAGGGAGCATCCAGGAAGGGGCATAATGTTCAAAGGTTCTCAAACCCCAGAAGTCCACTCCAGTACAAAGAATCAACAGATTTTAATGAACTGATGTAAGGGCCCGTTACAGGTAAGAGGCCCTCATAGTCTCTATTTAATTCAATTCAGCAAATAGTTGTAAAATGTAGGCTTTGTGTAAAGCCCAATTCTAGATTCTTAAGCACACTGGCAGGTTTGATCTTCCGTCAGTAGTCTGCTGGGACCTGGTCAACACAGGCTTTCTGAGAAATAATTTCCCTTAAATACGAAGATCAAAATAGCTCATGAAACATGGACGGAACTGAATGCTGAGACTAGATAATGATCTCCTATGGTTAGTGAAAATAAGTATCAAGGCGAAGTGGACACATTTATTTTCAAAGCAGGAGACTATTTTTCAATCACAATGTCCAATTTCATTTTCATTAATGCTATTAGAACAAAACAATTTAAGGAAAGAAATGGAAAGCAAATAAACAGAATTAACAACAGCCAAGTGTTATTGAGCTCTGTGGGCGTTTTCTGATTTAGGGGTTAAGTGTTCCCAGCTGATAACCATCCTAGTTAGCAAAATAGAATTGGAAAACTCTATAATTTGCAAATAGTTTTGCATTTAGATTTTTAATAAACTTTGTACTTAAAGACTTCCCTTTTTTTTTAGGACTTATTTAGTAGGTTTTAATGGCTCTTTGCTCCCATTGGATAATAATTGTGAGTTTTTGCTCGTGCCTATCTGGAGAGACAGAAAACCGTCTGAGGTGTTTAGACATTTAACCTAAAAATGCCTGTTTCAAACTCGGTTTTGACTTTGATGTTCTTCTTCTTGTTTTGTCTCAAATACTGGGCAATTGCTCCAACTTTTCATGCCTGCATAGATATAATGTGGATAACAGACTCCCAGAATTGCTGAGCAATTCTGAAATACAGATACAACAGAACAATGAGAAGTGTGTTCTTCCTCTGACATAGATAGACATTGTGCTGAAGGCATTTTTATTCTAATATCTATATCACATTTACGTTTATCCATTGTTAGCAGAGGTTGTAGAATTTGGAAATTATTACTGAGGTTTGTAAAAATCTAAATCAAAATGCCACATTTCCCAAAGGTTTATTGTGAAGCATGTGAAGTTAAAAACAAGAAATACTTCCCATCCTCTGAGAGTATTTTGCATGTCATCAGATCCCATTTGAAAAGATATAATTAGCCAACTCCCACTCCGTGTTTAATTAAACAATTCTAAGGGAACAGTTCATACTGCATCGCTATATTCTTAACTTATTAATTTCTTGTCAGGGCTTGACATTCTTTTCGTGCACCTTTTTAAAAGGGTTCAGTTAGGGTTCTTAGTGTTATAGAGGATCCTGCTATGTCAGTGTTTAAATCTATTTCCCTAATGCTAGTAGACCACCCTCTCTGTCTCTCACTCTCATCATGCACTTTTGTTCATAGACTCTTCCCAACCCAGAATATTCTCTGCCCTCCTTCCATGATATCAATCAAATCCATCCTCCAAATCAGTTTGAGATTCCTCCTTCTCCATGTTTTTCCCTTTACTCCTTTGTCCTTGGTGTCTCTCTCTTGGCCTTTGCAGTTGGCCTCATACTGTTGGGCACATGTTTGATGTGTTGGTATCTAATCTCACTAATTAAATCTGAACCCCTTCAATAGTAAGTGTTAGCTGAATACTTTTCTCTGTGGCCCTAACAAAATCTAACGCAGGTATGGTCACATGTTGGGGCATATCCAGTTGAGATAATGAATTGAATGAAATTGAGTAGAATATAATTGAATTGAATGGAAATAGATTTATTTCCCAGAATATTTTCAGGTTGTATTTTCCAGATTACATTTTCCAAAGTAGTAGTGCTTCTTACATGTGAAACAGTATTTTCTTGCCAGTTAAAATCCTGAGTGATTTTTTAATGGATTTTTTTCACCATAGAATCAAAGTCTTAGAGAAATCCATAACCAGCAAATACAGCAAAGTGAGAAATTGTTTATGTTGAATGGAAAATCCCATTTTGTTCAAACATCTGAGCATTTTATGAGACTTAGAAGTCAACTAGTCTGTCCCTTCTTTTCTCTGACACCAACTTGAGATGACCTCTTTTAAAACACCAGCTATTCAATGCCTGTTTGATGATCCCCATATCCCCAATATGTGGCCTCTGATATTTTAACCTCAAGTGGAGCTGAAAGCCAAATGGGGAGACTCCAGCTCTTGAAAACTTTCAGTAGTTGATTTCTAATATCATGATCATAGAGCACTTGTTCAGAGTCTCTTTCATCTGAAGCTCTTTCAAATGCATTATAAACTAAGTACTAATTATATACATAATAGCCATCATGCATTACATCATGCCATCATGCATTACTTTCCAATCATTTTCTTTCCCTTTCTCATTTCACCTGTGTTTATTGCTCAACTTTGGGTTTTGTTTTTGGGTTTTTTTGTTTGTTTATTTTCTTTCTCTCAAACCCTCTCTTCCCCTCCTCTTGCTGAAAAGCTGAAAGAAAATAATAGGGGGAAAAGATTTGCAATGATATTAATGAACAGAAATGGGTAGAAGGATCAGAGGTAGCAGGGTCCCCTTTCTCTGAAATCCTTAACTTATACCACTTCTATGAGCAGCTAACTTACCCTATCTGAGTCTCAAGGCCTTCTGTAAATATAATTGAATTTATAATTGAATCACACTGGTCTCCACTGTGATATTCATTTTAAATGGTCCATGAGTTTCCTCTTTGTTCTAGGATAGATATTTAAGAAGGGTTTTCCCTTTGTAAAACCTTAGGACTAGCTGAAATTTGTATTTAGGGTCATCTTCTCCCTATTTCTTGTTCTGAGATTATTGTCATGGAAGCAATACATGCCTGCTTTTTCATCCTGCCAAAGGACCTACATATTAGCACCAAGCAGAGCTCATAATCTCTGAGCAACTTCCCATTTTTTCCCTCTTGAGTAGTCTCCATCATCATATTCCCATCTTTTATTTCCTGATATCAGGACAATTCTAGGAACTGACTAATTTAATAATCTAATTTATGATAAAGTGATAAGATGCAAATTCCCATGGGGGAATTAACAAAGTATCACCAACAGGCAGAGGGATATCCTGCAGAAAACATGTATTTCCCTAAGAACCTAGTCCCAGCTGGTGAATTTTCAAGTATTGTATCAGGCCAGTGGGGGAGATAGTTTTGCTAACAAGTGTCTTCCCTTGAGGCCACTGACCCCTTCTTCTCCCAACAGATCAAATCACACAGGTACATTTCTACTGTAGTCACTGTCTAAAGTGCTTCAGGTTCTTTAATGCATGCAGGGAAGACCGAAGGGCACGGGTGCTTTCAGAAGCCTGAGAGCCTCTCAAAGGAAATATTAGAGTCAACTTTCCCCAGTAGAGAGATATGCTTTTATCAGAGATATTTGTAGGGTAGTTAGGAACATGGGCTTTGTAGACAGATCTTGGTACAAATCAGGCTCAAGGGGTGGTTTAAGGCTTTGAAAATCCCCAAATTTCTATCAGCAATAGATTCCTCCCCAGAGCAATATATCACTGGGGGGTTTGTTTCAAATAAATATACAAACTAAGTAAAATCAGTGTGATTGCTATGCAAGCGCTACTTTAAGACAGATAAACTCATATAGCACTCCAACCAGATCCATGTCTCTCACTTAGAAAATCATGGAGCCACTATTACAATCCTAGGTTGTTGGAGCTGCAGTTCCCTTCCATAAAGCTGGAGTTTTACCACATTGATGCCTGTGGACAGATTACCTAGTTCCAGGATCTACATCTTTTACCAAAAGACATTCTTTGAATCCAGATAGGTTACTCTGCCTGTGGCACAGAGAATTAGCATGCCTCCCAGCAGCCCTCAACAAGTGACTGACCAGAATTAGGGTATGCCTATACCAGTTCTCATCCACCTGAAAGGAATAAGTCTGAGGAATATTCCATTGTTTCCAAGAGTTTCCCCCACAAGATAAAGGGAAGGAAGGAAGGAAGGAAGGAAGGAAGGAAGGAAGGAAGGAAGGAAGGAAGGAAGGAAGGAAGGAAGGAAGGAAGGAAGGAAGGAAGGAAGGAAGGAAGGGAAGGAGGGAGAGAGGGAGGGAGGGAGGGAGGGAGGGAGGGAGGGAGGGAAAGAGAGATGGAAAACTAAAGTTACAGCCAACCACAATGATAGCTGGCTTGATAATACACCTAACATTAGCCACTTTTCCTTTCAGTGTCTCACTTCCCCTCTCCTCTACTGGGTGTTTACTGTATTCAGCAAATAACTACTTTCCCTCAAATCCTTGATGTAAGGCATCCTTTTGAGGGCACCCAAACTAAGATACCCTGGATTTGCTAGTTATCAGAAGTGAGACTTTGGGATGATTATTTACTCTCTCTTAGCCTCCATTTCCTTATCTTTAAAATAGGAGTAACAATAATGTCCATACCATGGATTGTTTGTGAGGACTTGGTAAAATAACACTTTTGAAGCACTTAGCACAATGGATGGCACACACATAGTGCTTTAGTTGTTTAGGTGGCTCAAGCAAATACCATGAAATCAGTTGGCTTAAACAATGGGAATTTATTAGCTCCTGGTCTTGAGGTTAAAAGAAAGCCCAAATCAAGGTGTCATCAAGGCAAAGTTTTCTACCAAAAGACTAGCATCTGGGACTAGCTGACAGCAGTACTTTGTCCTTAGTTTGTCACATGGCAAGGCACATGGTGGTGTCTCCTGGTCTCTCCCTTTTTTGGGGGGGTTCTCTTGATATTCTCAGTGTCTGAATTTCTTTCCACTTTTAAAGGACTCTAGTGCACAACTGAAAGATTACTGAATTCTCATCCTGGGGAGCTCTGTCACATTCTCTAATGGAACAGCAGCATACCCCCAAGTGCAGGTGCAATGACTAGTGAAGAAGGATGGTCCATTGATTGGCCCTTAATGTTGACAACTATGCTTGTGAGCCTTTTGCTCTTGAATTTGAAACTTAGCCTAGTGTTGGAGAATGCCTAAGAGTTGGCTCCTGAGAGCCTCCTTGTTGTTCAAATGTGGTCTCTCTCTAAGCCAAACTCAGCATATAAATGCATTACCTTCCCCCCAGCATGGGACATGACTCCCAGGAATGAGCCTCCCTGGCACCAAGGGATTACTACCAAGCTAAGAGACTTCAAAGTAAGTCGGGAGGTTATCAGAGAGGAAATGCTTATGCATGTCTCAGCAGGATCTCGTAGATGGCCAAGGTAGATACTACTCCAAATAGTGGGGATTCTGAGGGCTCTGGAGACAGCCATGACCACAGATAGCTCTGGAGTTTGGTACTCCAGGTGGGCAACACCATCCCAGAATCCTCAGGATTGGGGAATGATCTATGGACTAAAGTAGACTTACTGGTCTTCTACTATAGACATATTGTGATTCTAGCAATGGAAGAAACTATATCATGCATGTGAAGTCAGTGGCCACTAGAGGTTCTGAGGGCAAGGAAAGGGAAGTACAGGTGAAATACGGAGGCATTTTGGGGACTTAGGAGTTTTCCTGAATGACATTACAATGACAGATACAGGCCATTACATATCTTGCCATAACCTACAAAATTGTGTTGGAAAGACTGTAAACTGCAATATAAACTATAATTTATGCTTAGTGGCAATGCTCTAAAATGTTTTCATCAATTGTAACAAATGTACCACACTAATGAAAGATGTTGTTAATGTGGGAAAATATAGGAGGTGTAGGAAGAGGACATGTGGAAATCCTCTATATTTTTATGTAACATTTATATAAGTACCTTTAAAAAAGAAAAATAAAAAATAAAAAATATATTTAAAAAATAATAATAAAGGACTCTAGTTAGAGGATTAAGACCCATCCTGATTGAGATGGGCCGCACTTTAACTGAAGTAACTTCATTGCAAAGTTGTACTTATAGTGGGTTCACACCCACAAGAATGAATTAAGTTTGAGAACAAGTTTTTCTGGGGTATGTACAGCTCCAAATCACCACAGTAAATGTTAGCTCAAATGGTTATTATTATGCTATCTCTCCAATGATTAGAAATGGGGCACAGCCAACTTACTAAAGTCATTCAAAAGTGCATTTAAATATATATATATGCAAATATGAACTACCACTATACTGTCCACAACTTCAGGTTTTCCTAGGGGTTTAAGTCTTATCCATATTATCCATGGCCACGGTCCAATGAGCATGCTTGAGTTGAGAATTTATCTATGTGTACCCAAATGTACTGAGTCAAGGTGAGAGCAGGTGATCTTCACTAAGCCTACATAGGAAGCAACAAGTCCTGCAATGTAACACAACCTTAAAATTGGATAGTTCCACAGGCATCTGGAGAGAAGGGAGGATGCCATGATGATATTGCAAGGAAAAGTGAGAAAATGTTGGCTGGCCCATGCATTTCTTCTAAAGACTGGCTTTCTCCCAGATTCATTGGTCAGAATATATCCAACTTGGTGACACTTGCTGGATGTTAGGAGAATGAAAGCAGAGTCTACTCACCTCTGATGAATTTGTTAATTTTTAAAATAAATTCCGAGAACATTTGTTCAGTGCTGACAATCCAAAGATATATGTACCTGCATGTGTGTGTGTGTTTACCTGTGTACAATTAACTAAGCATTCAAATCTCCATTAAAAACCTACTCCTGCCTGAAATTCTGGTTATGAGAAGGCACCCATCATTGTCATTGTGGTGGTGGTTGTAATTTGTTCAAATTATGTAGTAACTGCTGCAATTTTCCACTCCTCCTATAGAGATGTGCCAATGTAAAATGTTCAATGAGGAAAGGTTTATAGTTCCAGACTATTGAATTTACACGTCACTTAATGGCATATTTTCTTGGCAATGTCAATACTGGGAAATTATTTTCTTGAGTGTAGATTTCATGAAGAAATAATAAAAAGTATTGAAACAACTTTTAAGATGAAATGAGATGCCAAACTGAATCAAATGTTATTTGGTCAGTTTTCTTGCCAATTTGATTTAAAGGAAATTTAAAAAATGAAACCAAAGACTTTGAACTTTATGGTTTTGTTATGAGTACATATATTCACAATTTATTTTCTACAGGGTGGCACTAATTTGTATTGAGTATCTGGTAGATTTTTCTTCTTTTTTTGGTGATGCCATAATCTCATTGTTTTATAGTCACACATAGTTGAGAGCATTGTCCTGTTAGACTTAAAATGTAATGTTGGAGCACTTACTGCACAGACTGATGTACACAGATGGATATAATTCCTGTTTAGTGCAATATAATGGGGTGTGTATGCATGCATGAGCATGTGAGTGTGTTTGTGTATTTGACAGAAATGGACAAAGAAATCAGATAATTTGAGTTTGTACCATGATATATACACACCAGGAAACACAAATAGAAGATTCTAATTGGGTGGTGATGAAGTGTGGCTTATATCTCATCTATATAGCCATATGCAAAATCAAGGGGAGAATCAAGACCAGCTTCTGATTTGAAATGTTCTTTCGCCTGAAATATTCAGCTCAATCACTGAAGCAAAAGGAATGATTTCCTTTGAAAGATGTAAATATTAGCGTGGCTGCTTCTTATCACTACATACAGGGCCTTACCCACGGTGTGTGGGGGTGATAGGAATTCATCGGAAATATATGTATAAAGCAAGAATGGGAGGTGGATTTTTTTGTACTTCTGCAAAGCAGCCTGTTCTTTTGGTTTACATTGTCTTCACTATTGTGTTTTCATTTGCACGAGTTGGCTTATATGTGTGTGTGCGCGCGTTTTACGGGGATGAGGCCAAAAGAGTCGTTACAAAAGAAACACATGTTTGTGGGTGATTAGATGAATAATAGTTTTATTACTATCTTTTAGAGAGAGTTCTCTGCCTTGTCCCCCCAAGGTGTGAGTGGGAATTAAAGGGAGTTGGCAATTACAAAGCTCCTGCTGCGGAATGTGAGAACAGGCACTGCAATTATGGGCAGTGATTCCCCCCACCCCTTCTTTCTTTCTGGAGGCTTAAGCCAAGTTTGGAGGCCAGTCGTTTCTCCTCTGCACTTTACTGGCTGTTGCAGCCCGAAGCTAGCTTGTTATAACCTACTTAGGCGGTGGCGAACTGTCACTCACCACTTCAGAATCAATGGTTGTAGATGGAAGCTTGGACGCAGTGCCTTTTCCCCCTGCAGTAACAAGCAGTTAATAGATTTTATTATAATTATTTTAACTGCACAAGCTCAGAAGGAAACTTAGAGGAGGTGTGCAGGTTTTCTAATCAAAATCACACACCCTCGCACACAACAAAGAACAGTGAAATCTTCTGAAGACATCGTTCTCAGAGCCAAGTGTAATATTAATAATGATACAAATAATAAATTCATTCTATGGGGGAATTTGTTTGCATGAACCTTAAATGCCAGTCATCAGAATTTTGCAAAAGGAGGGAAATATTCACCAAGCTTGTTGTCAAGGGGGTGACTATATGTGTGTGTGTGTGTGTGTATGCACAACTATCTCTCTATGGATATGTGCACCTATAAGTATACAATTGCAGTCATATAGCCAAAGTTTTTTCTTATTATTTTTTTTTTAATCAAGGAGCATAGAATGTTTAAGTATTTAAAAAAAAGAACTGGGGGTCACATCTCAGCTCAAAGGTAGAGAATTCACATATTCCATTTCTCTTTGGTAAATTTACCAGTTACAATTTCTGACATGGAACTGCCTTAATTCAGAGTCTCTTTGCTTGTGGGAGACAAGGATGAGTTTTTTGCCATAATTTTATGTCCATATATACTGTAATTGCCTACTGAAGTTTGGTGGTCACCTTACTTCTCCTTTTTTTTGTATGGTGGGAATTAAGAAGTGCTCCTAGAATAATTCATGAAAATCAGTAATAGAAATGAACAGATCCATAGAAGGAATAATCAAATACATAGTTTTAGGGTTATAAGGAAATTTTCCCTATTGAAAAAAATCTCCCTGCTCATAGAACTTTAAATTCCACCAGTAGCTATTTCATTCATATAAGTTAATGCCTTAAAAGTATTAAGAAATGTGACATTCCTCTATGAATGAGCCATTGTTTTTCATTCCCTTCTCTCTGCTTCATAAAGTCTGCTTTCCAAGATGGAGGCTGAAGCTTTCCCAGGCCTCTGTATCTGTAGCTGTGGTCATGTGACCTAAATCTGGCCAATAAGACATGGTGGAAAGTTTGCTGGAGGCTTCTGGGGAACGTTTATCTACCTTACTCAACAGAAGAAGGCTCTTACCTCATGCTCCTTTCTTTCAACTTTTTCACATAGCCATGATGAGGATTGCTGTCTAGTGACAAAATGTCACTCACACATTTATTTTGGCAAAATGGGAAGATAGGACAAGAGCTTGAAACATAAGGATATTTTTGAACTACTAAACAAACTCTGGAACTATCTATAGCCAGGGCAATTTTTGTCTGAGAACATTACAGATAGCTTTTCCAGACTTTCTTTCTAAAAATTGAGCAAACTAGAAAAACAAAAACTCTAATTTCAATAGATCATCAAAATATAATGGTACATACTCTTGATAACAAGTGTATGTCATGAAAATTTAATTGAATTTATAAGAAGTCAATGGCTCTGTATAATAAATTAAATTTTAGTTTGTCTAGCTTTTGGTTTTATAACTTAAGTTACAATTCTCTCTCTCCCACTTTTTCTGGGACTAATATGATGCAGGGTAGTTTACAATCAACATCTTTGAAAAATGCTGGGAAAGAAAAATTTAAATGGGCAACAGCAAATTTAGCATTTGTTATCATAATGTCGTTAAATGCAACTCTATCATGTGATGCCCCAGCCCATGAATTCCCTTTTTTTTTCCTGAGAATTAATATCACCAGTTTATTCATTTTCATTCTTTTTTATTTTATTTTTTCTTTATTTTTAAAGGAGCTTTAAATTACATAAATGTTAGATTGAAAATATAGAGGATTCCCATATACTCCCCTCCCTCCCCTCCCACACTTTCCTCCATTAAAAAACATTTTTCATTAGTATGGCACATTTATTACAATTGATGAACACATATTGAAGCATTGCTACTATGCATGGCCTATAGTTTACATTAAGTTTTATACTTTGCACCACACAATTTTATGGGTTCTGACAAGACGTATAATGGCTTGTATGTGTCATTGCAATATCATGCAAAATGATTCCAATGTCTCAAAAATGCCCTATGTTATACCTATTCTTCCATCTCCCTTCCTTCAGAAACTCTGGTGACTCCTTTCTATATCAATGTTACAATTTCTTCCAGTACTAGAATGATAATGTCTACTTTAGTCCATAGTTGTATTTCCCCTTACATTTGTTCCTTCCTCAATCTTGAGGATTTGGGGATAGTGATGCCACTCTGCTTCTGATTAAGAGGGCCCTTAGGTCCCATGAGGCAGATGGATAGAAATATCTTGCCTGCAGTTGCAGATACTCTCTGTTTTTTGGGATGGGTGTAGTCCATCATCATCCTTCTGTTAGTTGTCCTGGGTGAGTCTGATGAACTGGAGAGTAGGTGTTGGCTGCAACTCTGCGGAGGTTTAGGGCTCACCCAGCATATGAACAGACCAAAGATTTAAGTCTCTGGGACATATACTTAGTGGATATAGTCCATGCATTCTTTTTATATCTGAGGAAAAGAAGGGAATGTTGACTGAAGGGCCCTAACGTGAGGACCTTATATTAGGTGACTCTTTCCCCCTTACCTTAGACAACCTGATAACTCAATTGAGTTTCTTTCTAATAGTGAAAAGAGAACCAGTTTATGGACAGATTAAGATAGCTATATGCTTGGTAGGTAAAATTTCTCTTAGTAATATTTTTCTGGCTTTTGAGAAATTATTATAATAAAACTGAATATTTTAATTTTTAAACTTCAATAGATGTTGTTTTTATTGAAAGCATGCATGAAATTTAAAACTTAAGCTTTGACTCCATAATAAATTTTATATATATAATGTAAATTACTAAGAAATTATATAGAACTTATATATATTTTTTACAATAAGAGCTATGGACAAATGCCACAACATTTGGGTGTTAGACTTCCTAGTTTGACTTGGTCTCAGATCTCACATCTAAGAGTTTTTAGTCATACTTCTTACTGCAGAGGTGATGATCTGTGTGCAGAGAATGGAGAGAGTAGGAACTTCAGGGGGCTGCTTTCTGAATATATCTTCATTAAAGGAAGGCTCTTAGATGTATGGCACCAGGTCTCATGCAGATGTTTACACTTCATTTGTCCTCCAAGGTTATCATGTAAAGACCTCCAGGTCCAATCAAAGAGACATGCTTTCTTTATTTCTTTATTTCCTGAAAGGTTGATAAACTCCCCCATCAGAAATTAGTCACTCACATGCAGATATATTCATTCACTTACCCATTTAAATCATTAATTTAGTAATTTGACAGATATTTATTAAAGACTTACTGTTAGAGTTATACTCTAACGAATAAACAATGATTCATACACAGTTTTATGGTCCAAATGGAGACTCTGATGTTTGAAAATATGATGTGGTTAATACCGAAGAATGCTATAGATTAAGAGAAAAATAAAAAGGATGCGAAGAATCATAATGGGCCAAGAATTACTTTGCAGTCAATTCCTTGCAGATTTAGACAACTCTCCCAAGGTAAATTTGAACAACCCAGAATGACAGATAAGGGAGAGTCCAGAAAACTTCTAATGTATTCCCATATACCTCTGGCTCCCAAACTTTAGTGTGCATCAGAATCCTTTGGGGGCTTGTCCATAGACTGCTGGGCTGTAATTTCCTTCCCCACCTACAGCGCTTCTGATTCATTAGGTCTAGGATGGACCTGAGAGTTTCATTTCTCACAAGGACTTAGATGCTGTCACTGGTCTGGGAACCACCCTTTGAGAAGCACCATCACACTTCTTGCTTGTGTCTTCTGATGATCTTTGGAAATTGGAGTCTCAAGGTTTGTCATGCTGGGGAATGAAGCCTATAGGAAGACCTTCTTTCTGGGCTCTTCTATTCAGTCTGTGCTTGCATACTCTTTTTTCTTTGTGGGAAACTTCCCAGAGGCTAAATTGGGTTACTAGTGACTCAGTAAATCAGTGAAATGGGAAATAAAATTGCTAATAGGATTAATTGGTCAATGGTGCCCATGAAAACAGGACCACCCAAATATACCAAAAGATTTGTACATTTCAGAATAGGGTTATTAACACACACTGTATTGTCTGAATTTCTCATATCATCATGCTCTCAGATGGGGCAAATACACTCTTCTGTTGCCGAGTTCCTATGTAGAGGAAGTAGAAAATGGATTATAGATTTATCCCTCCTTTACCCTCACTCCTCCAATGCACATTTTGCTTCTCTTATGGAACCTGTCCCATTCCATGTGGATTTCTTACTACCGAGATGAAGACTTGTTTTTTGTTTGTTTGTTTATACTTAATCCATTTGCATTTCAATTTCTTCATCTGTAAAGTAGGGATAATAAAAGAATCTATCCTGAAGAATCCTTGGGAAGATTAGAGGTGCTCATACAGGTAAAGCATGTAGAACGATAAAAAGCACATAGTAATCTCTTAATGTTAGCTAGAGCATATACTTAATTATTTTTTATCATTTTAGGGCAAATTTTTTAAACATATGGAAAAGTTGAAAGAATTTTACAGTGAATACTTTATATCAGCCACCAAGATTCTACAATTAGCCTAAAGATCCATTCCTCTCCATTGTTTAATCCATCTTCTCTTTGATACATTTCAATGTAAAATTCTGACATCAGTACACTTCCCCTAAATATTTCAGCATACAAATTATTATAGTCCAATATTTTTATCATTATTAAATATTAAGTGTGTATTAGCTGAGTTTTGATAAATGTATATACCTCTGTAGTCCAAACACCTATCAAAATATGGAACAATATCTGCACCCAAAAAAGTGCCTAATGCCCCTCCACAGTCCATCCCCACCACAAACCCTCCAGAGGCAACCACTGTTCCAATATATTTTTTTCCACTATAGATTAGATTTGCTTTTTCTGGAGCTTCATATCAGTGGAATAATACAGTATGAACTCTTTTGTGAAGGCTTCTTCTCTCAACATAATGTTTACATATCCATTTGTGTAGTTGTATATATCAGTACTTTATTCAGTTCATTGCAGAGTAATATTCCATGGTATAAATACATGATAGCCTGTTTATCCATTCTCTTTTAGATGGTCACCTGGACTGTTTCCAGATTCTGGTATTTATGGATAAGCTGTTATAACATTTCATGAAATTCATTTTGTAAACGTTTGTTTTCAATTATCTTGGGTAAACACTTTTACTGCAATTGCTGGGCTTTATAACTAGTGTATTTTTAATTTTTAAAGAAATTACCATGTATTTTTCCAAGGTGTACGAATCCCACCAAAAATTTCTGAGAATTCTTTTTTTTTCTACATTTTTCCCAGTCTGAGAATTCTATTTTTTCCTACATTTATGCTGATGATTGCTGTAAAACATTTCTTTAATTTTGATTCATGTGTACTGGTATTCCATTAAGGTTTAATTTTTTTCTCAGATGACTAATTGTGTTGAACATTTTTCCATGTGCAACTGGCCATTTACATGTCTTCTTGGGTGGGAAGTCTGTTATGCTACTTAAATAAGTTTGTTTGCCTTTTTTATTTTGGGTTCTTTACATAGTCTTGATACCAGTAGTTTGTCAAGTAATTGTTTGGTGAGTATTTATCCCACTTTGTGACTTGTTGATTTACTTTCTTAATAGTGAATTTGGTGAACAGAACTTTTAAATTTTGATGATGTCTTTATCTTTTGGTTATTGTTATCTTTATCTTGCTTAGGAACCCTGCGAGTATTTCCAAGTCAGGAAGATCGTGTCTTTTGTTTTCTTCTAAAAAGTTTTTGGTTTTAGTTTTCATATTTATGTCTAAGATCCATTTTTTATTAAGTATTGTGTATTATTGTGTATAATATGAAATAAGAGTGAAGATATATAATATATGTCTTCTGTAACATATATCTATATATACACACACATACTCACCCTAGATTCTCCTTATTCATGGTAGTTATGTTCTATAAAGTTGCTAGAAAAACTGAATTAGAGAACACTGAATTATTGTAACCAGGAGAGATAAAGAGTCTTTACCATTGTTTTATAGGTGTCCCTATATAAAGACACTTTATATTATCTGTTTCCTCCTTAAATTTACATACAATGATTAGGAACTTATTGGTTTCACTAGTCTTTTAAAGATTTCCCTTCTTTAGCCCCATCTAGAAACAATACCATTGCCTTCAGAACATTTTGGGGCAATATTTAAACAAACTCTTTGAACATAAATTTAAGCAAGTTTAATCATAAATGGCATTGGGGGCAAGTAATTGGAGCTCATTAAATAAGGTGCTGATTCATTAACATTGAATTCAAAGCCAACAACATTATAACTCATGCCTGAACAAAACTTATGGAATACATATTTTCTCCGTCAGGTACATCACAGCCTTCTTGAACTTTGGAACACTGGATAGCACTTCGGCCCTATGCTTGGGGGCCATCTTAAAAAGTGAAACCACACAAAAAACACAAAGTTGTGAAAAATATGGCACTTGTTTATTTTAAACAAGAAGGTGTTGTGTTGCCTTCTTCAGCGACAGCTAAAAACATGGGTCTGGTGACTCCAAATTTTTCTTTGCTCTGAGCATGTCTGTAAATGACCATAAATGATGCAAATGACTGCAAAAACAAGGTGAATATTGATTTAGGGATTACAAATAAATTTCAGCAAGTAGGTGTATTTACAAGTAATATGATAATAATGAAGGTCAAGTGTGGGTAAGTATATTTCTATAAGGCATTTAGTTATTCCAGTATCATTTGTTGACAAAATTTTCACTATCCATCTAATTGTTTTGTCACATTACTTAAAAAGCAAATGACCATAAAAGTGTGAGCCTATTACTGGATTCTCTATTCTGTTCCTTTTGTCTGTCACTCCTTAAACCAATACCACACTGTCTTGAATACTGCAATTTTATATAAAGTCTTGAAAGCAGGTAACGCAAATTCTCCTAATTATTTCTTCTTTTTAAAGATTATTTTGGAAATTCTAGATTCTTTGCATTTCCCTATTAATTGTAGAATAAGCCCACCATATTCTATAAACCATCTCATTAGATAGAAACTTGATTAGGGTTGTACTAAACCTATATTTAAATTTGGGATGAATTGACATCTAGATCATATTGCATCTTCTGATCTTTGAACATGGTATACCTCTGCATTTACTTAGGTCTTCTTTAATTGATTTTAGCAATACTTTTTAATTCTTGTTATAGAGGCTTTGTATACCTTTTCTTAAATCTATTCATATTTGATGTACTTTGATACTATTGAAAATGGAATTATTTTATAGGTTTATTTTCTATTTTTTTCTGTTAATATAAAATTAAATATTTACTTGATTTTTGTATATTTTCATGTGCTGCAAAGCACATGATTGTTGATAGATTACAACTAGGCCATATAGGAAGTCTTCTCTTTGATGATAGCACATTTTTATAACTGTATAAAATGTGCTATCATCATAAATATCATCATGTATAACTATAGTCCATGGTTTAACTTAGGGTTCACTGTTTGTGTAATGTAGTTCCATGGATTTTTAAAATTTTTTTTTTTTGAGCATTTTATTTATTTATTTTTTTCCTTTTTTTTTTTATTATGGGTAAAAATCAAAATTCATACAAACATTTGCAAAATGATATATAAATATATATGCATATATGTGTATTTGCTTACAAAAATGTTATTTATATATATATATATATACATATATTTTAAGAGGTGCTTAGATTACCTAAAATATTACACGGACAGAATTAGACTCAAATAAGTCCTCCCTGCACATGGTTCACCAGTCCCTTCTATTCAAACCTACATGTGATGCTGGAGTTTCATAGGTATACTTCCAGAGACTGGAGCCTCCCGCCTACCTATGTGCCAGGTGTGCATGAAATCTAGGTGGAGCTGCAACTCCTACCCTACAGCTCAATGGACTCATCCAAGTCACCTGGTGAGGAGACAACGATGGGAAATGGCCATCCCAGGGAATGGAGAGGGCCTGCATCTGCAGGCAGGATCATCCCACCCACCATATCCATGGGATACATTTTTTTGATTTGTAATCATGTGTACAATTTAACAGAGAACATCATCTTTTAAAAAGCTTTTTTTTTTTATATCTCATATACAGATAATTTCTCATCTTCTCCTCTTGTCCCAGACCCAGTCCTTTATTTCCCTTGGTTGTGCTTGACCTAAGTGAGAAGGGTAACCCTCTATTTGATTGCTTTCTGGATTGCATTTTCCCCAACATAGAAGGGAAGCATATTGTATTTAGATGATCACCTGTTTACCTACAGAGTCAGTTCATGCCTATATTCACAGACTAGAGAAACTCAAAAGTATATCTGTTGTTTGAGATGTTTAAAAGTTGGACTTTCATTATCAGCATATTCCAGGACAGTATTTCTTAAACCAAAGTTATGTTTTAAATTATTGCCTATCATCTTTACTTTGCATGAACAGATTTTTTTTTTTTTTTTTTTTGGTAATTCTTCAGATGTTTTCCAATTGCATGTCATTCTTCTTCCTCTTGTGCACATGGTAGGATTGTACTTCTAGCTTCATGGTGGAGTGGAGCCATGTGACCTTGTCTGGTCATTGAGTAGTAAAGGCCAAATCATTTAATTATTCATGTGAGACACTCTTCCAGAGCTTACACTTCTGCCCAATACTACAGTGATCAACAATGTTTCTAAGAGTGGTTTCTCCATCAGTCTAGTTCCACGTGGAAATGACACTTAGCACAGCCACGAGTCACCTATGAGAAACATGTGCAATACGTTTAAAATATATCTGTGTCATTGTAAGTCATAGTGGCTGGTTACTGCCACATCACATATAGATTACTCTGATTATTTCAGATGTAGGCTTCACTTATAATTAACTTATAATGAGGATGGAAGAGTGTCCTATATATAAACAAAATAAATAAATTTTAGAATTTGCCATGTCTACAAGGCTAAATTAATGACATAAAAGAAGATTTTCTTCTAATTTGGATACACATTCAAGGACTTTTTAAAACTTGCTATTTATAAATGTTTTGTTAGATTTTTGAGATAAAGTACTGATTAAAAGTACATGCATGTTACCTGCTCCTGGGGAAATTATAGTCTGGGTGAGAAAAGAGACATTAAAACACATCATATAATCAAAATTTACTGTGTCTACTTACACTTGGACCATGTTCCAGTTGAATCAGACCAAGGAGAGTACACAAACTCTGCCCAAATAGACCTGGTGTTGATAAGGGTGTGCCATGAGGCAGGCAATTCAGACTCATGGAGGAACATTTTCATATGGGACACTAATTAAGATAAGTAGCTGAAATTCTGGTTCTGGGTAAGTCACTGTTTAAATTAAGACAACCAGAATGGGGGTTGTAAGAAGCCAAGACCGATGTCATGGACTGATTCAAGTGGACTGAGCTTCAACACCAGACAGTAACTCTAATTGAAATCTTACATCTCTGTAGGAAATTGAAGCAGGAATAAGCATGACAAAGGCTGCAGAAGCACAGAGCTGCTCAAGACCAGAGCAGATTCCAGATTTAGAAAAGCAAGAATAATTCAGATTCACACATTATTCATAACTATGTTTGCTAATATGTCCTCTGAAGTCTTCAGAATTTTTACACGACAAGGCAGCCTGAGCCTGCTACAAGGTGCATAAAAGACTATATCCTAGCAAGAATGTGGTGGCAAAGACTCATATGCCAGAAGAAAGAGGATTCCTCTGAAAAGTGCTGTGTAGAACTCATCAAAAGTTGCTGTTCCATAAATATTCATTGAAGGAGTAAATGAAAAACAAGAAAAGCAAAGCCAAGGCTATCCATAAACCATTAACAGAATGGAGCATATTCTTTTTTTTTTTTTTTCCTGTATATTTGATTATCCAACTGTTATAACTTGTCTTAATACTCCAAGACCAGATACAGTCTCCTCAGAATGGCAGACACTTGCATGTCTCCACCAAGTCTTATATTTCCTAAAGGATAGAAGCCTAGACTTCATACAGTTACCTCCAGAGCACTTGGCCTTGATGTCCTTAGAAATCTCTCTGGAGCCTGGGAAATTTGGATGGCAGAGCAGTCATTAAACTACTGCAAAATGAGTGAGGTTTATGGTGTTTAAAGTCCCCCCCCCCCCCCAAGAAATGTATTTATTACAATTTACATTTAGATGAAGTTCACAGCAGTAGATGGTAGAAATTTCAGTTAAATTGTAAGAAGCGACAGGCATTTTAGCCAATGAGATAGCAAAATGCAATAGCACCTGTCTTCCTCCTTTTTTGGACAACTATCTTAGAAAAAAAATGTAAACCACTGAGAATTCCAGGTCAGGTAAAAATATTTCCTTTAATTCAAATGGAAAGCACAGAAGTTTTTGCAAAAAGAACATTTAAGCAGATAGGATTCATATCTCTAAGGGAACAGTTAACAGCTCAGTAGAATAACTATTATTTCACCTATATTACAAACATTATTGCTTTTCTTTCAAAGAATAACTTGTAATTATGAAAATGCTTGTGATATGGGACCAGGATGCCTACCTGTCCTTGAGTTTATAACCAATCCTCTATAATAACTAAGCTTCAGTTAATTACCTTTCATCAAATATTTAAGAGACAACATTTTATCTACAGACTTATAGAAATCAAACTAAATATATGTGAAAATTTGGGTAAGATACATGTGAAAATTTTAATGTAAATTACAAATCTTTGTTAGGATTATGCATAAACTTATAAAACAAAGTCAAGAATTCTATCATAAGACCAAAACAAACTTGTAGAAATATTTTCAGAACCACTTTAAAAAATGTTATGAATGATTAGAATGATTAGAGTAGTGAACATTCCAAGAAAGGTAGAAATCATTAAGAGTCAAGCAGGGTTCACTAAAAATTTATCCCAACTTACTTTCTTTTACTCATACTTTTATCAAGCTATTGATCAGATAAGTGCCTTAGCCATGACAAATCTTGATTTTAATAAAGATTGCCACAATTTCTCATAATATTATGCATAATATTTTATAAATATTAACATGTATACTTTTAGTTTCTTGAAAGCTGGAGAATAATTCTTTTTTTTTTTTTTAATTTTTTATAGTTTTATTAATCCTCTAGTGAAAAATCTGCACAATCACCAATCGAGTCACTGAAGAATCTTTACTCCTTCTGTTATCCAATCTCCGGCTCACTGCTAGACACTTCATTTCTTTTTGCCAGCACCAACATTGGCCTTTGCAGTCCCCCTGACTTTCTTCATTCTGTTCTTGCGTTCTTTTCACTGTTTTCTTGAGGTCTTTTTCTTCTCATACAGGCCATGTCTTGCAAGTCTGTGTTTGGGTTCATTTTTCTTTGCGTAATCCAAGGAATGATAAATCATGCCAAAGCCAGTTGTCTTGCCACCACCAAAATGGGTTCTGAATCCAAATACAAAGATGACATCAGGTGTGGTCTTGTACATTTTGGCTAGTTTTTCCCGAATTTCTGTCTTAGGTACTGTTGCCTTCCCAGGAAGAAGGACATCAATGACCATTTGTTTCCACTGAAGTAGTCTGTTGGTCATGAATTTCCTGGTCCGGATAGTTACAGTGTCATTCATGATGGCTGGAGTTCTTCAGGCAGCCACGGAGGAAAAAAGCTGGATGAATAATTCTTAACAAACAATAATGATTATGTATTCTGTAGTGGGGGGAGATACTAGGATATAGAAACCACTTAGAAGCCTTGTCATCCAAATTATAGGACTTTATTACCTCAAATATATATGATGAGAAAGAGATATGAGTTGGAAAAGTGGGTAAATTATTGAAAATCCACACATATAAATGTCTGGCACCCCTATCTTTACTGCCAGTTCACCGTATAACTTTTTGATCTGAAAGGCTTTTGGAGTTGGAGAGGTTCCATATCTGGCAGAAAAAGCATATGAGGATCATTTTCAAAAAGTTATTTGTCCCACCCCTAGAGATTATTTCAGTAGCTCTGGTTAGAGGAAAAGAATCTGGTAACTTTAATATGTATGCAGGTGATTTTTTTCCAAAGATTTATTTATTTATTTATTCCCCACCTCACCCCCCAACCTCGTTGTTTTTGCACTAACTCTCTGCTCTCTATGTCCTTTCACTGTGTGTTTTTCTGGAGTGGGAAAAAGGCACTCAATTTCCTGTGCCCCCTCAGCTCCCTGGTCTGCTGCGTCTCTTATTGTCTGTCTCTCCTCTGTCTCTTTGTTGTGCCATCTTGCTGTGCCAGCTCTCTGCTCGGGCCAGCACTCTGTGCAGGTCAGCACTCTGTGTGGGCCAGCTTGCCTTCACCAGGAGCCCCTGGGAATCAAACCCTGGTCCTCCTATATGGTAGATGGGAGCCCAATCACTTAAGCCATATCTGCTTCCCTGAAGGAGATTTTGATATGCAGCCATATTTGGTGTCTAATAAAATTGTATAATCCCCTCATTTTGTATTTTCAGAGACATAAAATGGGTTGTTATTGGTTAATATTTAACTATAATGTCAGCTGGGATCAAAACTGTAGTCCCAGGGTGCTCTTGGGAAACAGAACCTACAGGAGAGATATGTAAATATTATGAGATTTTAATTAGAATTGCCTCAAGCAACTGTGGGGTTGGACAAGTCCAAATTCCATAGGGCAGGCCATAAGAAGTGAAGTCTGATGCAGGTTTCCAATGAATTCCCAGGAGAAGCTAGCTGACTGATGTAGAAATGGAAATTCTCTCTACTGACTGCTGAGATCATCACTTCTTTTAAAGCCTTCAACTGATTGAATGAGACTTCTCTGCTTGTTGAAGGCAATCTCCTCAGTTGATTCCAGATATAATCAGCCATAGATGCAAGCAACTTATTGATGATTTAAGTCCATGAAATATCCTCATAGTAATAATCAGGCCAATGCTTGCTTGACCAAACAACTGGACACCATAATCTGGTCATGTTGGCATATGAACTTAACCATCACAAAAACTCATGTCTATTGCATAATAAGAAATTCTAGCAAATTATAAATATGTTCACTGATCTTCTGTTACTAGGTAAGTAACATACAGATAGTAAGTTTTGAAAAGAGGTGATTTAATGGGAGCTGAAAAGGACTCCAATCTTACCACCCAGTAACAGACCATTCTTTACTCTCCCTGCACCAATAAATCTTACGGATGTAGGAGGATTTAAATAATTAGAAATTCACTATTTCAAATCTAAATACCTCTAGGCATACTCACATATTATTTATTCATTAGATAAAAGTTTTAGTTATCTAATAACACTTTAGTTATCAGCAATAGCATGCTAAGAAAAGTTTAATAATCAGTTCTTCTAAAAATAAAACAAAACAAAAACCTTATTTGTATATATGTACATACTCATATTATAAATTTTAAAAAGTACAAATAATGGGCAGCACACAATTTACAAATAATAAAAAATATACAATACTCATTATTGCATGTTACATATTATCAATTGATACTCATAGAATGTTTTGTTGATTTTAGTTGAGGCCAATCTATAATGACAATTGACCAATGAGTGTAGTGTGGACCTGAATGTTGGCTGATATTTTGTGCCTGTTTACAGGTAAGAAGAAGTAAAACAATGAAGGCATACTGAAACTTCACTCATTCAAAAATTACATTCTTTGATGAAATAAATAATAGTTTCCAAATACTGGAAGAACATTTCTTCAATTTTCATGCTCTTAAAAACATAAAGTTTGCAGAGCGGCTGTAGCTCAGTGGTTGAATGCCTGCTTTGTATGTACGTGGTCCCTGCTTCAATTCCCGGTAATGCCTTAAAAAAAAAAAAAAAGTAAAGGTGACTGACACAGCACACTTTTAAGTTTAATCTGCATTAATAACACTTTTTCCATCACTTTAAGTCAATTATAATAAGCAAAGCAATAAATCAAGCTCTAATTTGTAGTATGTGCTGGTTTCTATGGATTTCAAGTTACCAATATGATAGAACTGAAGGTAGAGTTATGTAATGTTGTATAGTAGCAACTATTATGTTGTGTTTCCACTATACAGATGAAATAAACATAACTTTACTCAAAAGCACATATAATATAACATAGGATAATTAGGAAGTAATTAGTAAATAATTACTCACTAGTAAATAATTACTAGTAGGGTAAATAATTAGGAAGATATGAGTTTTGAGTATTTGTTTTTTTGTTTTATATAATTCGGTATATGTAATTTATTTTTTAGTAATAGCTTTGCTTAACAATTGGCTTAAAAAATTCTTGAAAATTTAAAACTTGTTGCTCATAGGTCTGTGAATGTTGGCCCCAGCATATTACTCCGTATCAGTTAATACTTTGGGTAAAAATAGAAAAGAAAGAGAGAACACAAATATGAAAGGTGAACTCCAATGGGTGAAAAATGGTATTCCAGATACAAGTTGCATAGTTTTAAATGATTTGGTGAAACTCTAAAGGTAAAATTTCAATGTAACAATTTCTCTTCTAGAGTTCTTTTCCATTCATATTTGTGATTAAAGTGAGGTCCCACAACTAAATTTAGGAAATGATATTTCCTTTCTGGAAGAGTGATTTCACAGCAAGTCATGGAGTCAGAGAAACTGTCAGTAAGAAAGTCAAAGATAAACATGGTACAAATAATGACTGACAACTGTGATAGGCTTAATAAATTGACCTCCATACCTGTACCCCAAACACTGTTCTGCTTTTGAAATATTATCTTAGTTTAAAAAGTAATATGTATTTTGTGAAGCTTAATTACTGTTGAATTTTACCATCATTATCCCCATGCTTTTCTACCTGGGAAAACTCTTGACGAAAATGGGTACAGTTTGTGGGACGGATTTTATTAGAGTTTCAAAAGAGTTCCTGCAAGTTTATATGGTCTGCAAATAAAATATTTTAAAAGAATTAAAACGTTAATGAAGAATATAAGTTTCCTGTCTGTTTCCTTTCTCTATGCCAGTCAATTGTTTAACCTATAAAATTAATTTTGCAGCTATCTCTAGGGTTCAGGAAAATTCTTGAGGAAGGCAAATATCCTAAATATTAAATCCAGATAAAGAGTGAAGTCCTTAAATATGAAACAACTTGTACATAATGCATGAAAAAGCTAGTAATAGTTTATTTCTATCACAACCAGAGCTATCTGTTTATTCAACCAGGAGTTTGAGCTGTACACTGCTAGAAATTCCACTGCTCTTTGGAAGTCCCTAAAGATGACAGAAGAGAAGATGAAATCATATTTCCTGCCACAGAGGAGTTAATAATCCAGTTAGAGAATTCAACTAATTCATAAGAAACTAGTAGAAATCTTTTAGAACAAGATGTAACTATATATTATATTAAATACTATAAAGATAGAAATTATATGGTATGAATTATAAGGTTTGAAATATACAATGTATTAAAGACTCTAATAGAGTTTGAATGTATATGTGAGTGCATGTGTTTATGTGCACTTGTATGTTTCTTTGAATATTTTTGGATTGTGTATAGCCTTGCAAAAATTCATAAGGGGGTGGGGATTAAAATCTAATACATGTTCTCTGCCCTCTGGGATTTTACCAGCTGGTTAGGGTAGAAAAAACAGAACAGTACATATACATAAAATAGTTAAACAGGGATACCAAATTGCTGTATTTAGCTCCCATATCATGAGCACCACTCATCGTAAGTATGAAGGGAGGGGAAAGTTTAGGCTGGTATAGGCTAGCAAGGACTAGCAGAAAGATTCAGGTAAAGTTTGTAGGCTGATTAGAGTTCTTCTCTGCTCAACAGGAAAAACTAATTCGAGGAAGGAGAAGAAGAAACTCAAGGACTTAGAATCTAAAATTAGGGTAGGATGTTTGAACAGTAGTTACAAGCAATTGAATGGATACATCAAGTTCAAATTTAGAAATTAATATTAAGTAGGAGCTGAAGGTATATACTGTGGTGGATTTGGAGAGGTAAGCTGAGTTTGTACTTAATCCTCATAAACAGGAAAACTAGCAGTTCCTTCCTGAGAGGCATTTGGGGTTAACAATGTCATTGGGAAAACAAGTCATGCCCCCGCCCCATGTGATGGGGTGCTAGTGTTTTTTCTAAGCTGACAAGATATCAGGTGAATTCAGTAACTCTGCAACTATCCTTCTATGGCAATATCTGGTTGGCTGAATCACTTTACTCCTGTCCACCTTATAGTACTTTCCTGGGCCCAGGACTAGATAGAGTAAGGGAAGTGAGGCATTTGCCTCAGGAGCAACATTTAAGGGGACACAAAAAAACTCAGCAGTTAATATCTAGTTGAATGCGACATTTTAAAAAGCCAAAATCAATTTAAAATTCTATATGAATGAAATATCAAAAATTTAAATAAAGACAGGACCGGTATTTACCTCCTATATTTGCATGTCCTTTCTTATTTGATCCTAACATCAGCAAGTGAGGACCAGAGGGCAATATTTATCTCCCTCCTCCTGAAAGTAACTACGGACAATGGAAATGCAGAGAGGTTCACTCACTTGCTTGAAAAATTAGGAGTTGGAACTCAAACCTTGGGATTCCTATGGCAAAAGCAGTGCTTTTCCTGCTCCAAGAAACTGTCAGGGCCTTTTGTGGATGCTCTCTGAATATGGGGAGTGGTATTTAGCAGGGTCCCTAGTCTTCCTGGTGCTCATTGATGTAGGAAGTTTGCTATGTAGGATTTCTAAGAGTTGGTGGAAAGGCAAAGCTTGGGGAGAGATGATCAAGATCATGCCAAAAGAAGAAATTTAAGGAAATTTTCACTTGAAATGAGACTGAGAACAAACTGCAGAGTCTAAGTAGAAGAATGTAAATCATATGCTAATTATAAGCAAATAATGTATCATTTTACTATTTCATATACCTGCATATGACCCTCTGGGATTAAAACCAGCTGGATTCTTTGCATTTTGGCATAGTCCCTGAATTGTATATACCAGTAAAACCAACTTAGATAATTTTTTTACTTATTATTTAGCCAAGGAGGATGGTCCAAGATAACTAATTAGCAGGCCTAATCTTGCTAAACCCCCAACATATTTGGATCCGGGGCTTTTGTCTACACCTTGTGTTCCCATCTGCATTTGCTTTGAGTTGCCACTTGGCCATTCATGCTGACCCCATCTGCACAGTGGTCTCTGCCAGCTCAGAAAATGGTCAGTTGTATTAGGGGGGTGAATGCTGGGCCTGACAATGGCAACGAGGACCACAGGCAGCAGTATCAGTGCTGGGGCAAGCCAAGGCCTGAAGCCAGAGCAGATAGCCAGTTGATTGGGCTTCAGAGTTGGGACTAAAGTGCTAGGTGCCCCACAGGTGGACTGATGAGATTGCTAGGCAGCAGCAGTTTGGAGTTGGCAAGGTTCTGTTCACAGTTAGCAGCGGTAATTAGCATGGTTGAAGCAGCAGCTGAATCCACCAAAGTTTCCTGACAAAAACATCGTCCCCCTTTCAAAAGTTAAAATCTCAACAGGAAAACAAGCCTCCTGTCTACGGAAAGGTGTTGCTCTTTGATCAAGCACTTTACCTCTAGTGGGAGAGAGAAGGGAGGAGGTAGCATCAGCCTGTCCTACCAGGTTAGCATTTAATCTGTGTTTACCTCAGTTATCCAAACTATAAAATGGGGGTGTTGGCCTTAACTGTATCGCAGATGTGTTATGAAGATTAAATTAAATAATGTACTGGAAAGAGCATTAAAAAGAGCAAAGCCTCATATCAAAGAAGTTGCCATTTATTAAAAATTATCATTGTATTAGAATGCATCTTTTAAAAATTTCTCCTGAGAAAGGATTAAGAAATCATCCAAATTACCATTAATCTTGCCCCATTTCCTTATTGTGCCCAAATTCCAGCTAAGGTAGACTCCTCCTATTTCCTAATCTTAATCGTTTGTGTATTTTCCAGTGTCCATGATGCAACTTATGCTATTTTTTTTTCTGTCTGGAAAATTTCTAGCCTATTTGTCTAAGTCAGAACTTTACCTATCTCTTCAAATCCCACCTTTAACATAATTTTCTCTATAAAACTTTCTGTCTCCTTCCTGCTACTTTAAACTGCTAAAACACAATCTTTGGATTTTATTATGCTACAAGTTGCCTCCTTTATGCAGTACAGTCTTTTGTGTCCTTGAATTATTCCTTCTCACTGATTTTAATCTTCTTTTAGGCAAGGAGAAGACTACGGTACCTGGATTCTTCCCCCCAAATTTCCTTTTTGTAAAATGTATCTGAGCAAATTGGCATGTCTTCACTGTTGTGAAATAGGACTACTGGATTATAGCAGGAATTTCATTTTTGCTTATATTTTTGTGAGTGAAGGATAAGAATAAATGACAAGTATTTTGAAACAGCAGTCTTAGTGAATCTTTTGCCCACCATAAGAAAACTTGCAGAGGGAGTCCTGAGAGGGCTTCCTCTATAACCTTAGGACCCATAGGAAAGTGGGGCAGCTTGTAAGATGCAGAGACAAACTCACCTGACTTACCTGGTAGGAAAAGTTTCAAATCGCAATATAAATTATATAACAGTGATGCATATGGACTCCCATAGCATATTCCTGGGACCCAGTAGATTTCAGTGTATGGTAAGCTAAAGATAAAACAAGCAAAATAGCAATAATGCCTTACATATACCGTAGTGCTAAATAGGGCTACTGGAATGATGATGCATGAAAAACCACCTTGTTCATTCCTCCGTGGATCAGACACAGGAAACACCCATTTCATACCAGGGGAGTTGGAAAGATGAGTGCATGTGTGCAGAAAGTCATCGCACCTCCCATTGAAGTTGGTCAAATCAGAATGGATCATGTCAGCTGATTTGGTTTTCCTAAGGGTAGGTCATGCTGTCAGAATCCTTTACCATCTCAACATCAATGAGAGATTACCATTTATCTTAAGTTTGTGGTTTGATGTGACTCACTTTCAGACCTTCAGCAAAATGATCAAATGGATATTTTCAGATTGAAAGACAGTTTGTTAGCTAACCCATCTTTTACGAAGCATTCTTAATAATATTAGAAAATCTGGTTTCTGGCATTGCGTAGTTCTTAAAAGACAGACAGGTAACCAAGCCACTTAACTCCCCTATGCCTTAGGACTAGAGTGATCATTTGTCCCTTGTTCCCTGCTTTACTCCCTGTTTATTATGCCTGTTTTCACTACCTAATTATTAGTAGTACCTCTTTCACTCCCAAAAGTGTCCATGTTTGGAGAATAAATTATATGATAACCCTACTTATCAAATGAAGTCTGTGGGCAAATGATCTTTAAGGTCCTTTGCTCCTGTAGATTTCTATAATTATAATTTAATTGTAAAGAACATATCTAAAATGAGAGGCAATTAAATATATATATATATATATATATATAGTATTCTGAATGTCATACTGTATCTACAATTTTATATTACAATTTTATATTCCATATGAAATAAATTCACAATACCTCAAACCCCTTTACAGAGTCAGACTCAACTAAGAGAGGTCATTGATATCCCCAGTCCTCCCCCAGCACTCTTTGATAGATAAGACAGAGTAACTTCACATATTGACTTCAAAGCCTTCTCTTAATGGTTTTCTTTTCTTTTGTTCAAACCTTTCTTAGTTTGTAAAGGAAGGGAGTGCTTTTCTTTCAGAGAGTAAAGTCTTTGGGAGTTTATTGGATTTGTTTCTTGAAGTAATATTTATCAACAAAAATAAAATTTCTATCAGCAAAATATGTAAATTTTGTTTGTGGATAAGAGTGAGAGCATTAAAATAAGAAGGGTTGCCATGGATAGAGGCAGCTTGACAAATGCTACTGAATGAAGGAGAGATAAATGTTCAAATATGAGAAAAATGAGAGAGTGCATTCAAATTTGCTAGGTCATATCCTTGGCTACGGATATTTATCAGATGTTGTGACAGCTGCGCCTCATAGTATGACTTTTGGAAACAAGCTATTGTATTGTTTAAAGAGGAATCCATTTGCTTAGTCAATACACTGGACATAGATATATCAAGGAACATTTAAGATGGAGCAAGGAGACCTAAGGACATGATAAGACAAAGATGTGAGTACAAAGTAGCCCACCCCGACACACAATGCATTCCTTAGCAAGATCTTTGTGCATATGTTTAAATAGGTGAAGGGTGACAAGCTTTAGTAAATTGAGAGGAAAAGTGATAGCAAAGACAATGATGTATGTTGTCTTTAAAATTGCATTGACTTTGGCCTATGTCTTTGTCTTTTAGATTGCTCTGTTTAATGATATTAAATAATTTCAAGTATACTTTGAAGTCGGGTAACCCACAAAGCTCCTCTGAATACTTTGAAGATAGACTCTGAAAAGCCTCAAATGGAAGTATAATTCAGGAATCATTAACTTGAAATACATCTTCAGTCACTATAATATGAAAAGTGGAAATAGGCTATATCTAAAAAGCACAAAATCTAATGGGAGATTGAAAAGTTTGTCCATAGAAATGACTTTGAGTATATTAGATTTATACTCTCCACCTCTTCTTATTAATTAAAATAATTTTCAATATTTTTCACATTTTGTGTTAATATTGTTTTAATTTTTTGAGAATTATAAATGAAAATTACACCACAGCTCCAATTTGGCCAGAATAGAACAAAACCTGAAATTGAAGAAATAAACTGATACATGGTAGGAGAACTGGTGAGGGTTTAAATCAATGTTACTGTCTGTTCAAGACTTCAAGTTCCTAAAAACCAGGAATTAGGAAGTGTGTATTTATCATTGCTTTGTGCCCAGCACAGTACCATGTAGACACTAACTCTTCCTATACCTTTCTTCCTGAGGAGACATGGGAAGTCACAGAACCCAAACATCTTATGGAGGAAACTGGTACTGGCAAGAAATTGGGGGTATGCTATTTGGGAGAATCCAAAGAAATAAAAAAAAGAGTTCCCAAGCTTTTGCAACCTAGATTAAACATTCTACGCTAGAGGTCAGGCTTAAAACAATTCAGCATACCAATAAACAAAAAAAGCACATGTAAGGAAATAGATATGTTCATTAAATATATGAAAAGATAATAATGCTCTTTAGTAATGATGGTAATTCAAATAAAATTAAAAATGGGGTTATAATCTTTGCCATTTGATTGGCATACAAAATTTGGAAACAGGAGTAGTTTAGGATTTATTTATATATTTATTTTAATTTTTATTTATTTTTAATTTTTATTATGCAACATATATATATATAACATAAAATTTGCCATTTGAATCATTGGAAGTGTATAATTTATTGACATTAATTACATTTACAATATTGTTTTACCATGCTCACTATTCATTTTCAAAATATTTTCAACAACCCAAACAGAAACTCTAAACCCATTAAGCAGTGACACCCAAACGGGGCTTAGCATTTTGCTATTAACATGATTCTATGTTCGTGGAAACAATCCCTCTGCTTAGAAAATAAAGACAATAGTAAAATGATTGATAAGAATATCTAAAA
This sequence comes from Tolypeutes matacus, assembly GCA_026826555.1. NCBI lineage: Eukaryota > Metazoa > Chordata > Mammalia > Cingulata > Chlamyphoridae > Tolypeutes > Tolypeutes matacus. Next base: position 39,360,136 of record JAKSZT010054215.1, read on the forward strand.
TATGGATATGACTTTTTTTTTGCTTTTTTGAGTTTAAAATATTTATTACCTTGGTTTTTAAATATAATTCATTTAACTGTAAGCTTTCATAATTTAACTTTTTTCTTTAATTTTTAATATAATTTATTTTTTTAAATTTTGTTACTATTTTTAATTTTCCTTTTTAAAAATTTATTGAAGTATATCACTCATACACAAACATACATAAACAATAAATGTATAGTAAGAGTTGTGAACTTATAAAACAAACATACATAACATCATACAGGGCTCTCATACCTCACCCTACCACCAATATCTTGCGTTGTTGTGAAACATTTTTAACTAATGATTAAAAAGCATCCTCAAAATATTACTACTAACCAAAATATTTTTCCCCCAGTCCACACTATTATTATCATTATTGTTATTTTTATATCATTTTTACATGAATATACATAAACAATAAGTGTATTATAAAAGTTGTGAAATTACAAAGCAAACATGCATAATATCTTACAGGGGTTCCATACATCGACCCACCACCAACACCTTGCATTGTTGTGAGACATTTGTTACAAATTATGAAAGAATATTGTCAAAATATTTATCCTACATTTGATGTATTTTTCTTCCAACCCACCCTATTATTTTTTTTAAATATATTTTTATGACAGAAGTTGTAAACTGACAAAACAATCATGCACATGTGCAGAATTCCCAAACAACACCCTTCTATCAACACACCACATTGTGGTGGAACATTTGTTACAGATTATGAAATAATACCATAAGATTATTACCAGGTCCATAGCATACATTTGGCACACTTTTTCCACACTCCCCCATTATCAACACAGTACATCTTTGTCACAGATGAATGAATATTACATTATTACTGTTAACCACAGTCCATAGGTCACTCCAGTTTTATTTTATCCATGCTTCTCCACATTTCCACCACCCTGCAATAGTGATGTACATCTGCACTAGCTCACAAAGAACACTCTTGCATCTGTACCATCAACCACAATTCTCATCCACCTCTGGGTTAACTGTGCTATTCAGTCCCTAGATTATTCTCTAGCTTTCTGTCAATTCCCATTTATAAACCAGTTCTTACTCACTATAATGTGTTACCATCAACTCTGTACATTTCCACACTTTTACAGTGAAGTTAATTAAAACTTCTACATACATTAAACATCAGTAGTCCATCTCAGTCCTCCTCTTATCTCCTTTAAGAATCCACCACATACCACCAAGTCTTGGAAGACATTTTCCTTCATTTTCTTCTAGGAGCTGTATGGTTCTTGCTTTCATATTTAGGTTTTTTTATCCATTTTGAGTTAATTTTTGTATAAGATGTGAGATAGGGGTCCTCTTTCCTTCTTTTGGCTATGGATATCCAGTTCTCTCAGTCCATCAGTTGAGTGGACTATTCTCACAGAGCTGGGGGTGTTTGACAGGTTAGTCAAAAATCACTTGACCATGGGTGTAAGGGTCTGTTTCTGAACCATCCATTCAGTTCCATTGGTCTATGTGTCTATCTTTATGCCAGTACCATGCTGTTTTTACCACTGTAGCTAGGTAATATGATTTAAACTCTGGAAGTGACAGTCTTCCAAATTTGCTTTTCCTTTTTGAGATGTTTCTGGCTATTCAGAACCCCTTACCCTTCCAAATAAATTTGATAATCATATTTTCCACTTATTTAAAAAATGCTGGTGGAATTTTTGTCAGGATTGCATTGAATCTGTATATCAATTTGAGTATAATTGACATCTTAATGATATTTAGTCTTCCAATCTGTGAGCATGGAATGTTCTTCCAGTTATTTAAGTCTTTTTTTAAAATTTCTTTTAACAATGAGTTGTAGTTTTCTAAATACAAGTGCTTTACATCATTGATTAAATTTATTCCTGAATATTTGGGTTTTATCTGTCATATTTTATTTTCACCACTATTTTGACACTTTTCATTACTTTTATTGATATAATCTTGATTTCTAGACTCCCTTCCAAGCCTCTTTCTCCTGTCTTTTCTTTTAAGCCTGTTAGTATTTACTGAAAAGCCAGTATCTTGATTACAAATACTCTAAGATTCTGTTTATCTGTGAATATTCTAAACTCACCCTCATTTTTGAAAAACAATCTTGCCGGATGTAAGATTCTTGGCTGGAAGTTTCTCTCTTGCAGTATCTTAAGTATATCATATAACTGTCTTCTTGCTTCCATGGCGTCTGATGAGAAATCAGCACTTCATCTTATTGGGTACCCCTTATATGTTATGCATTGCTTTTCTCTTTGTCTTTGACATTTGACATTCTGATTAGTATGTGTCTGAGTTGGTCTGTTCAGATTTATTTGGATGGGAATATGTTGTGCTTCTTGGACATGGATATGTATGTCCTTCAACAGGGTTGGGAAATTTTCTACCACTATTTCTTCAAATATTCCTTCTGCTCTTTTTCCCTTCTCTTTTCCCTCTGGGACACCAATGACATGTATGTTTGCACATCTCTTGCTGTCATTTAGTTCCCTGAGACCTTGTTTAGTTTTTTCCAGTCTTTTCTTCATCTGTTCTTTTATATGTTTGCTTTCAGAGTCCATTTCTTCAATCTCACGAATCCTTTATTCAGCCTCCTCAAATCTGCTATTAGATGATTCCAGCGTATTTTTTATTTCATTTATTGTGCCTTTCATTCCCATAAGATCTGCTATTTTTCTATGTATGCTTTCAAATTCTTCTTTGTGCTCATCCAGTGTCTTCTTGATTTCCTTAATCTCTTTAGATTTGAATTTATTAAAAAGATTTGTTTTGAACATCTATGATTAGTTATCTCAGCTCCTCATCTGGAGGCTTATCTTTTTCCTTTTACTGGGCCATATCTTCCTGTTTCTTGGTGTGGATTGTAATTCTTTGTTGGTGTCTTGGCATCTGGCTTGCTAGAGTATTTATTCTGGGTACAGTTTCTCTCTTTAGTTTAGGGCTTTTTTGCCCTTTCTCCCTTGCTGGTAGTGTAGTAGGAGCTGAGGATAAAGTTTGTGCTGTAAGCTGTGGAGGCTGAAGCTGCTCATGTTGCCTGAGGGACCAATGAAGCTTCTCCCACCTTTCTCCTTTGCCAGCGGTAGGGACAGAGCCACAGCCATGTGTAATAATCCAAGTCATGCAAGCCTAGACTGTAGTTGCTCAGAGAGACTGATGAAACTTCATGTCCCTTTCTCCCTTGCCTGGGGTTGGGATAGAGCTGCAGGTGTGGGCAGCAATCTATGCTGTGTGGGTTCAAAATGACCATAGTTGCCCCAGTAGGCTTCCAACTATTCAGTCTGTGCCAGCCGAATGCACCTACAGTTACCTGGATAGGCTGGTGCAGGGCTCGTCAGCTTCCTCCCTGCTAGAGGCTAGGGCTGCAGGCTGACCTGGGTGAAAGAAACCGGTCTCTACCATCCCTGTGATTTTCAGTAAGCCTGGCTTCCCCTCATGCTGGGGGCAAAGTCAAAATGGCAGTTACTGGCCCTTTTCTGACTTGGACAGGTTTAAACTATAGCTGTTCTTAGGGTTATACTTTAGCCAGCCCAATTTACTAATCAGTAGCTGAAATTGGTGGCCAACCATCTTTTCTTCCCCTGTTTTTGGGAAATGGAGCTTTCAACTTCAGCCACAGAATAGGTTCTGAGGTGGCTTGCACTGCCAAAGTAGGATGAACACCGGCCTCCGCGGCATAGACTGTATTTTCCCAGAGGCTGGCACAGGTCCCCCCAGCTTCTTCCCTGCTGGAGGTGGGGCTGGGGCTTATGCTAGAGCTGCAATCAGATCTGGATGGAAGAAGCTGGTCCCTGCCAATACTGCAATTTTAAAACAGCACAGCTTCCCCTCATGCCAGGGGCGAAGTTAAAATGGTAGCCACCAGCCTCTTTCTGACTTGGACGGGTTCAAACTTGAGCTATTCTTAGGATTATACTTTAGCTCACCAAATTTACTAATCAGTAGCTGAAGTTGGTGCCCAACCATCTCTTCCTCCCCTGTTTTTCGGAAGTAGAGTCTCCAATTCCAGTTGCAGATAGCTCTCAAGGTGGCTTGTACCACCAGTAGAGGATGGGCACTGGCCTCCAGGCGTGGAGTGCTCTACTTAGGAATCTTCTCTGCAGATGGGCAGTCTCTTCCTTCCATTCTTTCAAGGATGTTGCAGGATGCTCTTCTGGTCTCCTGGAGCCCCCATACAGATGCTTTAGATAGCTCTGGGTGATTTCTAACTGCCCTGTAGCACAGGCTGACTCTAGAAGCTCATTATTCTGCTGTCATCTTGCTGGTTGTCCTCTAATATAATTTATTTTTTACAACAGTTTTTAATTTATAGAAAAATTCACAAAAAGTACAGAGTCCCCATAAACACCGTCTTCCCCTTATTATTAACATCTTACACTAGTTTGGTACATTTTTACAATTGATGAAGCAATACTGATACATTAATATTAACTAAAGACCATAGTTTACATTAGGGTTCACACTTGTATTTCAATAGTTCTACGGGTTTTGACAAATGCATGATGTCATGATCCATCACTACAGTTTCCTACAGATTAGTTTCACTGCCGTGAATATCCCCTGTGGTTCATCTATCCATCCCTTCCACAGTCCCAATCCTCCACAAAGCCCTGACAGCTGCTTATCTTTTTACAATCTCTTTAGATGTCCAAAATTTCATAGCATTGGAATCATACAGTAGTAGACTTTTCACACTGGCTTCTTTCACTTAGCAATATACATTTAAGGTCTCTCCATATCTTTTCATGTCTTTATAGATAATTTCTATATATCACTGAATAGTATTCCACAGCTTGTTTCTCCATTCTGCTACTGAAGGACATCTCAGTTGCTTACAATTTGGGGGCAATTATGAATAAAGATGCTATAAGCATTTGGTGCAGGTTTTTGCATGGAAATAAGTTTTCAAATTATTTGGATAAAAGCCTGGAAGTGTTATTGCTGTATTGTATGGAAAGATATTTAGGTTTGTAAGAAATTGCAAAACTGCCTTCTAAAGTGACTGCACCATTTTGTATTCCCACCTGTAGTGAATGAGAATTCCTATTGCCCCACATCCTCACCAGTATTTGATGTTGTCAGTGTTTTAGATTTTAGCCATTCTAATCGGTGTGCGATAGTAGCTCATTGTTGTTTTAATGTGCAATTCCTTAATGATATATGATGTTGAGCATCATTTCATATGCTTATTTTTCATCTGTATATCTTATTGATGGGATATCTGTTTAGATATTTTACTCACTTTTTAATTGGCTTTCTTTCTTTCTTATTGTTTCATATTAAAAGTACTTTGTATATTTTGGATACAAGTTCTTTATCAGATATATTTTACAGATATTTTCTCCCAGTCTGTGGTTTGTGGGTTTTTGTTGTTGTTGTTCTTGTTTGTTTGTTTTGTTTTGTTTTCATTCCTTAAGGTATGGCTCTTTGGGGGTAAAGTAAATGGGATGTCAGGTGCCTGAACTATTGACTAGTCATGTTATAAAGGAACCAAAATGGGGGAACCGCTCTAATTTGATGTTTATTCATGCTTTGACTTATCAAGAAATGAAGGCTTCATATCCTTCTCCTTCACAGAATAGTTTGTGTCTTCATTTGATCCAATATGAAAGAGAAGTAGAAATATACTTCCTGATCCCAGAAGAAATGAAACGTTTCTCTGTTTCCTAAGGGTCGGCATCACTGAAGAAGCCAGTATGGAAATAAGAGTAGCATGGACATTTATTAATTATTGCAATCCTCGTGAAAGACATCCCCCCTTGAACTCTCTACTGATATCTAGATAAAGGTGATGTCATCATCTAAAAGAATATTTGAAGCATGCAGGGAAAACTTTTGATGCCTTTCAAACTTATAAACGTGTGCAGAAACTCAAACCTGCTACACTCATATTTGAAGATTCATCTTTGTCAAACAGCTGTACTGAAGGATTTCTTATCTCCACTGACTCTCTATTTTCCCCCATGCTTAAAATATTTTTGATGAAATTATAAAACAAAACAAAATTTATTTGTTTGGGGAAAATAAATCCAAGATGGCTTAAACCTTCAGTGGACTGAAAACCTACTTCATGTTCACTCCCTCCTGGGCCCATATTTAAAAATCAATCTAGTAAAAGTTCTTCTGGAATTTAAAATTGCTTCAGGCCACTAATTTAGTAAACAACAAATACAATACAAAGGCCACCTAAATAGATATACACATAAATATGCTAAATGTGCTGAATAAGCTGTAATGGCTATAGACATTTAGAAGTTAGTGAGGCCAGATCAAAGCAAGAGTGACCAGGGAAGATTTTAAGAGATGGAGGAACAGTCCAAGAGAGAGAATATAGTCACACTGGGTCAACAGGAACTGTGTAGATTCGGGATCATGAAATACATTTGAATAAAAAGAAAACACTCTATATCTATAAATGTTCCCTAGGGATAGGCTCCTCTCTCAGGCCCTAATTCCTGTTAGATCTCCTTAGCCACAATATCACCACAGGATCAATGGTATGTGTGTTTCCCTGAGGGTGGTAACAATCCGTGAGGGGATAGGTCTGTGAACTTGCCTTAATAATTAGTTTGGATAGGATTCCATATAATGCACTGATGTGAAGTTTGGTAGCATGAGCCTCCCTTCTGAATATGGTCTCATTACCTTTTCTGGGATCTGGTATTGCAACCACTGTAGTGCCATATCTGTGTATCTCACAAAATTTTCTGTCTCTTACGATATCTTTTTAATGTGCACCTGCCCCTGTGATGGAGCATCCAATACATTCAGATGGAAGTGGCATTAAGATAGCCCAAAGAAAGCAATTGCTGGATGGAATTTGGTAGGCAGTTATTTACTAGGCTTTCAAGGTCCTAGAACATTAGGAAATGGTTACTCTAAAGAAAGTTGGGAAGGCATCACAGCCAACCATTTTCCCATTTTTATTTTCCAAAGAACTGCACGGAAGAAACTTTTTAGAGGTGAACTTAGATATACTTCAGCAGCCTAATCTCTCCACACCAGGGTGAGCCAAGACATTTGCCTATTTTGGTGCTTAACCTAATTTGGAATTCTCCTTTACAAAATGCCTTTACCACCTACCTGAGGTGAAAGGAACAAAGCTCACTCCAACTGACAGGAATGCTTTCTGCAAGGCTGAGTTAACAGGGCAATCTTACATTATCTTTTGCTGAATAAGGAGATTTTCCCAATAGCTAAGGCAGAGAATGTACTTTATTTTCTCCTTTTAAGTGAAACTCCAGTTATTTGGGAAGTAGCCAAAGCAACGGATTTTACACGTTGGGGTTGACAGTGGTTTTCATGTCCAGGCAATATCACAGGATCCATAGAAAAGGAAAATATGTCCTTTCTATAGACCATTGATGGAAAAGCAACCAAACACCACAGTGGAATATTGTCTATGGAACACCTTTGTGCTAAGCAAGTAATTTCCATGTGGTGTAGCCATATTATTCCTCCTCATTTACTCATTATGTAACAAATACTCATAGTTTGCCTGAACCATTGTAGTAATCTTTGTCTTCCATTCCTACAACACAACCTTCACTGTCACCATGTTAGCCTCCCAACCGTCTCATTATCGTATCTCCTTGGGGTTCAAGTATTTCCAGAACCTCTCCAGCACTTAAAGGATGATGTGTGAACTTAATTTGACATGGAAAGTCTTCAACATATAAGCCCTGAATCACCTTTATTAACCAAACCATCTCTTTCCTTCACAAATGATTTTCTGCGGCTAGGTGTCTGTGACTAGTTGATTGTATTGATTGTCACTACTTTCTTAATTTGACTTCTTTGCTCACATAATTTCTGCAATTGGATAGAACAAATGTTTCCTAATGAAATCTTATATACTTTTATGTGCCCCTCCCCCCCCCAATTTTCCTGATTACTTCAGCATGGACAACATTGTTTCTTGCCATCTCATTTAAAGCATTTATGGCCATTCACTATGCATTACTTTAAAATGTGTCTTGACTTCTGTGCATTAAGTATGCTCATCTCACTCATTTAATCATCTCCAGTGACTAGGTTATTAGGTTACCAAACAAAATACCTAGGTGCTAGGCTGATCTCTCTCCTCCCACCAAAAACCAAGTGCCCTGCTTTATTCATGCTGACCATTTTTCTTGCTGGGTATCCTAGTTGGCCAGTGCTGCTGTAACAATGGACCACAAACTAGTTGGTTAAAATCAACAGAGGTATGGCTTTTTGTTTGCATTAAGTTGACTCATTGTTATGGATTGAATCATATCTCCCACAAAGACATCGACAAGTCCTAAACCCAGTCCTATGAACATGAACCCAGTCGTAAATATTATTTTTGAAGATGTTAGTAGTTAAGATGAGGCCAAAATAAATCAGGGATTGGCCCTAATCCAGTATGCATCAACCCCTAATTAACAAAGAATATTTGGACACAGGAGAGGAGGGACGCCCATGTGATAGAGTTAAAGATTAAGTTATGGATTACTGGCAAGCCACCGGCTGCATGCTACAGATTTCAGAGAAAGCATGATCCTGCCATCACCTTGATTTTGGACTTCTACCCTCCAAAACTGTGAGACAATACATATTTGTTTAAGCCAACTAGTCTGTGATACATGGTTAGAGCAGCACTGGCAAACTAGGACACCCATTTGAGAAAAATAGTGAAATGAAAATATCCTCATTAGATGTCCTATAAAATTCCTATTGACTGCAAGAAATATCAGTTATGGGTGCATTCTTTAAAAATTATTGATGCTTTCAGTTTCAGGACAAGTAGCACAAAGGATATTGTATGGTATGTGAAGTGTCCTGAATGTGAGTGAGGCATATAATTCAGAAAAGAATTTTAAATACTAGCTGAAAAACAGTTCTGACCAAGAAAAATTGCTTTCTATAGAAGGCTTTAAAAATAGCATGGCTTCTCATTTTTCTGGCATGGTTTTGGTATGATCCTACTTGAAAGGAGGTGAGTGAACAAGTGACCTTTCAAGATCTTCCTCAATCCTTTGATGCTAGGATTTTATGAACTCCGCTCACTCGATAATCTGAGCTAGCTTTACTTATACTTTTATATTTCCAGAACAGTTCCCCATCTCAAAACTTCTACTAGAGGCAAATAGATTCCCTCATGGGCCCTCAACCCCTTCTTTCTACACATATAAACTAAAGCACAGCTATATATTTGTTCACAGTGATATTTATGTTTTTACGTATCTCCTTTGAAGGATGCCCCTGTTGAGGATACTCTATGAATATTTTGTTCACTATTTTAGACGGAATTGTTTGATAATGTTTAGCTTTTCTTTTTAGCCATTTGGATTTCATGTTTTCCATTAGACTAGATAGTGGTACTTTTTAAACTTCTGTATTAGTCATAATGGGGTAGGTTGCAGTAATAAACAACCCGAACTTCCAGTGGCTTAAAACAACAAAAGTATGTTTTTTGTTTGTTTGTTTGTATTCCTTATCCAACATGTCCATCTCATGTCAATGGAGGCAGTGCTTCTCTACTTCACTGCCCAGCTCTGAGCCCATAATGCTGACCTGTGGAGCCTCCATCAATGAGCTTCTTTGGGGGCTTGCTTCAGCCCATGGCAAGCATTCCCATGAGATGGGAGGGCAGAGTAGAGAAAGGTCCGGGTATTTATTTTCTGCCCGTCTTTGCTGAGATCTGGCATTTCTGGCAGTGGCTGTGACTTCTGCACAGATACAGTTTCCCCCAGGGTGATATTTCTTCCATGTTCCCAGTGCTCAGTGAGCTCCACCATGGTTTCCTTGAAGTCCTTTGGCCTAAGCGAAGATAAAGGATTCCCAGTGCTGTTAGCCTTTGAGTGTCTAAATCTGCCATACCTCTGTAAAAATCACTTCGGTATCTTCATTTGAACCACCTGGGGTGAATTCTATTTCCTGATGCAATTTTGGGTGATACAACCTGTTTAACCCCAAATTTCCCCCACAGTGTAGAATTGATGAATTTGCATGTTTTCCATGGGTAGACGGTAAGGGGAATAGTTCATTCCTGTTATATTATATTCACGTAAACCTTTGCCTGAGGCACATTTCCAGATGGATCATGTTGTCTCACCAATTATTACAATGGAAAGGCCTGTCTTTCATATCAACTTTTAAAATATCACACAAACTCAAAATGAGAATAATAACCATAATAAATTAAAAAGGATTGTGCTTTTCTCAAAACAATTCTGAAGTTCCTCATCAGAGAGAAAAAGGCCATTTCCCTGGCAATGGGAACCCACCAAAAAGTTTATAAGGGAAACAAACTCCCCTTGGGCAGTAATCAGTGGTCAGACAGTATCTGACAAGCACAGCGGAATTTTAGCTATTGCTCTAGGGCTGTTCTTAGTTCTGGGCAATTCCTTTGCTAACTGGGATATGAAAGGAACCCAAGTGAAAATAGTCCAGGGGGGGGGGGGAAGTAAGCAAGATAATGTAAAACAAACTCATTATATCTGGAATATTAAGTCTTTCCCCCAGAAGATTTTCTTCTTTTTGCCCTAGAGCCCTTGAAAGTTCTGAATATCCATTTAACGTAAAGTCAAAATTATATTTTACATTGTGCTTATTTTAGGTTTAAGACTTGTTACAATGAAACTGGAACTCTATAGTGAGCCTAGAGCAGCAAAATAAACTGAAAATGCCCCATAAAAATATATAGGCAGTAGCCAACTGATGCAAGCAAATAAGTTTTATGGTATGGGACAATTGATGTGCATTAACATCTAAATTCTTTCTGCCTCTTTCTGGAGTTCTCATGCAGTAGTGGCATCACTTCCTAGACTTTTTCCTCAAGAAGAAAAAGTGGTCTTAACTTTTGACTAAATAGAAGAGTTTATATTAGGTATTGGGCCATAATTAGGAATTAATCTCTGTAAGAGATATGGAGGATTCAGCAGCTTCTGTTACAAAGAGTTTCAGGCCAGCTTGGTTGGTTGGTTGGTTGGTTGGTTGGTTAGTTAGTTAGTTAGTTAGTTAGTTAGTTCATTTAATAGAAAACTTCATTCCTCAGCTTTAATTGCGATGTCAGTGGTAAAGTAGATGTTCAAAATCATTCCTCTTTATACACAGAAATCTCCAGGTTAAGTAAGAATAACCATTGAATCTCTCAAGATTAAGCATCTGCTGATTACCACATCTTCATCCCAAATAACATCATTTACATATGAATCCCCACCACGATCTATCAGTCTGGCAAGAACACTGGGTGAAAGAGACAATGCTAGGTGCTGCAAGATGTGCAAACACAAGGGTAGACTCTTCCTAGGAATTCACAGGATAGCTGAACAACTATATGCTATTAATAAAAGTGTCAGCTTGAAAGGACATCAAGGTCACACAGAAATCACACATGATTAAATGTCATAGAAGCTGTACACAAAGTAAGAACTATACTTTCATATCCCTGACACCAACCAGAGCTATGATTTGGGGGAGACATTTTCTCATTCATAAAATAAAAGACATTATTTTTCTGGTTCTTCATGGCTTGAAACTTTGTGGTTTATGATTATTTTTATACCAATGTCTTGAGGATGGGTCAGATTCAATAATTCTTACTTAACAATATGTTGGCACTCTCAGTGAAAAGGTTGAAATAGAGAAGGTTAACTTTCAGTATAGAAAACACACCCTAAATAGAGGGTCACTGTCCCTCTCCCCCCTACCAGAATTGATAAGGTCCATAAACATAACTATTTGTGAGAACTTTTCCTCCCTTTGTGTTTTAAAAATACTGAATTATGGTTAGTTAAATAAATAATCTATAATTGAACTTCTGTAAAGTAGAAGTGCAAGTTGTAGAGTCCAGAGTTTTCATACCCCACATCCTGTGGAATCGGTCCCTTTCATCAGGATGATGGATGACAGGGGTGAGGTGCATGTTCTTTAATCCACCACACATTCCCACACACATCAACTATATCCTTCCTCACCACTCAGACTTTCATTCTTCTGGTGTGACTAGACTTAGACTCAGAATTGAAGTGAAATGGAGATAAGCAATGGAGGTAAGGGAGGATATATGGTCAGATTCCAAATCAATGATCCCAGATTAACTGCCAATTTTTATCACCTAAGTAGGTCAATAGATTTGTCCCCCTCCTACTCTGAGTTTAAATCCAAAATATATCCATCCTTAAAGTACAGTTTAAATTCTTCCTTTTCTGATCTCTACCTCTAGGAGCTAATACCCTGGACTCTTGAGGTAGGCATTGATTCTCTCAAACATAAAGTGGCTGAGCATATAGACTCTTCAATCAGACTTCCTGGTTATACATTCTAGCAAGTCTGTTCATTAGCTGTATGACCTTGGACATTTTGCTGAAACTGACTGTGCCTCAGTTTCTCCATCTGTAATATGGGATAATAATATTACCTACCTTATAGGGTGGTGATGAGAATTAAATGAGTTAATATTTGTAAATAACAATATAGGATTGGCAGGTAGTAAACAAATATCCAGTGATTTTTGCTATCCTTATTTGATACCTAATAATATACTATGATGCATGTCCTTTTGCACAGCTTGACTATAAGATCCTTGATATTAGGTTCCATATCCATAATTCTCTGTATCTTTTCAAGCAGCCAGGATAGTGCCCTGCACAAATCAGACACTAAGTAAATATTGACCAACTGATCAGTGGCAATGGTGATGGCTGGTGATGGTAAACAAGGTTTTTGCCATTCAATCTTTCTTCCATTGAGAGTTCTAACAAATATTTATTGTCACTCAGTATGTTTCAGGTACTGTGCTAGGCACTGGATAAGGGGAATATAGGTAAAGTCTCCAGGTTGACTAAGAAATATAGACAACCTGGGCCATATCCACTCTTTGCCTCCACCTCTGAGCATTAACTTCCCAGAAGCACAAATGTCTGACCATGCAGATTCTCATAGACTTTTCTGATAATTACCTAAACACACCAAAAGATCCCTGACTAATGGCTATTTGTAACTTTTCTATTTGTGTTCTTCTTTGTTTTTATAGTTCTCTTTTCCTCTTCATGGAGCACTCAGCCATCATTTCTCATATTGCCAGTGCATCTCAATGCTTATAAAGTTGTATTGTACATTCAGTAGTCAGAAAGGCTGAAGGAAGCTCTGCTCTTCTGTTCATGGATCACAAAGTTAAATATTTTCAGTGGCTAAACTAGTGATCTAAAGAAGTGATGAGCATAAAATAATAGTGCTAAGAAAGAGAGAAAAAATGCCACATCTAAGGCGTTAAAATGGACTAAAAATTTAAAACACAAGAGCACTGAACTGGCTAGACAAAATATACCCTCAGGGATTGTATTAGTCAGCCAAAGGGGTGCTGATGCAAAAGGCCAGAAATCTGTTTGCTTTTATAAAGGGTATTTATTTGGGGTAGAAGCTTACAGTTACCAGGCCATAAAGCATAAATTACTTTCCTCACCAAAGTCTGTTGCCATATGTTGGGGCAAGATGGCTGCCAACGTCTGCCAAGAGTTCAGGCTTCCTGGGTTCTTTTCTTCCTGGGGCCTGTTTCTCGCTGGGCACAGCTGCCTTGCTCTTTCCATAAAGCCAGCTGTAGATTATCAGGGACCAGCTCTGCCTCTCTCCCCAGGGCTCAATTCTCTCCAGGCCCATATGCTCTACTCTTCTGTGTACTTAGTTCCCGGACTCCAGGTCAAAACTACCAACGGTTGTCCTTTGCCATGTCTTTTCTCTGTGAGTCCCAGCCCACCAATAGGGTGGGAACGCAAATGTCCTACTGATGTGACCCAACCAAAGCCTTAATCATTATTTAAAAAGTGAAGCCTCTGAATCCAATATAATCTAATATGCCCAAAGGGACAGACAAATTTACAAATATAATGCAATATCTATTTTTGGAATTCATAAACAATATCAAACTGCCACAGGGATCATTTTGCCTATGGAACTCCAGTACACAGTGAATGGGACTTAGGTTTATGAATTCTGTAAAATATGGGATAAAGTTATGGGCTTTATCTTATTGATTTCAACAGTTTTACATACTTCCAATATTACTGCTTACTTCTGTATAATTAATATTGCCATAAGTCTAATTAGCAAGTAAGTGAGATTGCCCTGTGCAATAGTAATAGTTGTCTAACAGGGAATCCAATATTTTGTCCTTCCATTAGAGAGAAAATGGAGGTCCTCTTGTATGGCATTACTTATCACAACAGCCCTGTGAAACAGCGTTCACTGATTTTTGTCAACATTTGAGATCAAGATGAGTGAAATATTGCCTCTGAAAAATTGAGAAACATGAACCAAAATATAAGTCACCAATCAACCATGCTCTTAAACTCACATGTACTGACCCTGAACCTGATACCAACTCTTTCTGCTGTGCTACTACTGCACTCTCTTTAAAATATGTCAGATGCCTACTATGTTAATTGGGTAGGGAATAATAAATAGAACAGAAGTCACATATATAAAAGATAAACAATACTAGTGAGTCACATATATTAAATTCAAAATGAGAGTATAGATAGTAGATTTTGCTGAAGTTCAGAAAATAGAAAACTTTAGAATATTTCCAGATTAGGATGGTTTTTATTGCTTTATATGCAACCTAGCTTTCAGATATGTTTTGAGGAGTAGTTAGAACTTAGGCTGATCATTGACATTTGTATTTCCCCCATGGACATTACCCATCCATGGTAGACATTACCATTAGGATGACATTTCATTTTATTGAATCAGAGTATCAGCTCTGTCTTTTGTTAACTCAACCTTCTGAAAATCACTATGATGATTGACATGAAACATGAAATGAAACCTACTTGACATCCCTGATGGAGTCATGTGAAGGGGGAAAGATTCTGTTCAGGCAGGTAGGATGATCTGAGTAAAGATATGGAATTGAGGAGATGTTCTACATGTTCAGGGAGAACAATACTCTGATTACTTTAAGGCAGAGAGTAAATTATAAGTAAATAAAGAGTAAAATACATTTTGGAAATGTAGCTCAGAGACATATTAAATATAAAATATGGAGATTAGATTAGGCCAGGGCTGAGAACACCCCCATACGAATCCTCCATTTGAGGGACGATCTAAGCATCTGAGGCAACTGCTCATCCCAACTCATTCTAGTTTTGCCGCATTTGGGAGAGAAGACAAACAAATAATTGAAATTAAATCTGACCGCTAATGTATATATTAAAACAAGTTCCTCTTGGTTTCTGCATATTATCCTCATACATATACCAACATGAGAGTTATCCATTTTATCTACATCTTTGCCAGTGAATCCATAGAAACTTTGTAATGTGACAACAATTTTGGGCCTATTAAAACAACTTTTACTTCACCACAACAAAAACATGGTAGTATGTTTTTAGAAGGTTCCTAATCTGAATGAAATTTCCACAAGGTCCACTGATTTTGAGTATTTGTATCTCAGGAAAGCTACTGAAATACTCAGACCTGATCTTAGCTGACCATAGATGACAGTGGAACCAAGCAAATTTCAGGGACCTCTCCCTGTTCCCTGGAACTGAAGCCAATGGCTCAAACCTACTTTAATAAACAAGAGATAAGCATTGGTTTTTAAATGGTAAACATTCAGTCAAACTTTAACTTGTAAAGTAGATGGTTCCAACCTCTGCCACTGACTTCTGTTAAAGTGACCAGAGAGGCCTCATGATGACTAAAGGCTAAAAAACAGAGATAAGATGAATGAAGCCACTAGGATGAGGATAACATAAAATTCGTGCTACAGGTAACAAAAGGGAATTCAATGTTATGATATGCTCTATTATACAGAAAGGGATACTCTCAGACACACATGCACACACCCACACATACACATAAAAACACACACCTTCAAAAACAACCAAAGCCTAAGGATGGTTGTTTCTAACAATAATAATAAGTACTATTTTGTACATTTTAATTAGGTATAAGACACTGTATTAGTCTGCCAAAGGAGTGCTGATACAAAGTATCAGAAATCTGTTGGTTTTTATAAAGGGTATTTATTTGGGGGTAAAAGCTTACAGTTACAAGGTGATAAAGAGTTCAACTCAAGGTTGCTTTCCCACCAAAGTCAGTAGCCACATGTCGAAGCAAGATGGTCGCTGATCTCTTCCTGGTCTCTCCTTTCCTTCTGGGCTTCCAGTCCTCTCTCTTTCCTAGTTAGAAATCGTGTCTTTCTGGGCTTTCTATATCAGCTGCAAACTATCAGGTGAATGGCTCATCTCCCCCCGGGGTGCCAGGATGAAGAGACAGAGCTCTCTCTCTTCCATGTGTCTTTTTGAGTGAATGTCTATTTATATCAGCCCATCAAGGGGGCAGGGACTCAACTTGAGTCATGCTTTACTGACATGGTCGAATCAAAGCCCTAATTTTAAAGGTAATTTAGTCAAAGACATCTCAGCTGAATCTAATGAAATCAAAGGGTATCACACACAGAGGAATAGATTAGTTTAAAAACATAATCTTTCTCTTTCTGGGATTCATAAATAATCTCAAACTGCCACAGACACTTATGTGGTTTAATTACAATTCTTAAAACAATCTCCCAGGAAAGTGCTATTATCTTTATCATGAGAATCTTCTGATACCCAAATCCTGGCGCGTGGCAGAGCCAGACACCCACTCAAGCAGCTCTTGCTCTGCATGTGCTATAGGTCTGCAACCAGCTTGGCACCTTTGCACAATACTTTCATTGTCTGTGACTTACAGATACTACACATAAGGTAGTTTGAAAAATAAATTCAGTCAATGAGCCATTCTTACAAGCAGCTGTTTGGGTACATCAGGGACCATAAAGTCATCCCAAATTACCCCGCCATGGGAGCCCTTGCCAGAATGCCCCACAGCATTCTCATCTGAAACCTACCAGACAGCAACTCTGGCTATCTCTCCCTATTTCTCTCTGTTCCTGTATCTATCTATCTGTCTATCTATCCATCCATCCATCCACCCGTCATCTATGTATCTAATCTATCAATCATTGTTCTACCTACTATCTGCCTATGTATCTATATATGTGCACTTTACTTATATATATATATCCATGTCTATTTATTTCACCTATATCTATTTAACTATCTAAAATTGTTTTTTGCTTGATTTGAGTGTTCTAATCTATCTTATCATCGAGATAAGATACTTGCTTTGAATTTTACATGGTGTTAGACAACTAATAGATGATTAATAGTACATTTCACCTTATTTCCAAATTTTAACTTATGTATTGAATAATAACAGCTATCCTACAAAATGTATACCTTTTTGTTGAGACTGTCCCAGTATCCCTCTCTATATTTTTCTAGAGCAATGGTAAAGTGTATCAGCAGCAATTATGTAGATGTCAAAATATGATCAGTGTTCTCAGGAAGCAAAAGGAAAGCTTCCAAAGTAAGAGAAATGAGTATTACTGAGAAAAAGAAAATAGAAAGAAGTCACAAAAGGTTAAGGAAGATCAAGTTAATATGAATATGTTTAAATCAGAAAGACCCAGTAAAAATCATCTCAGAATACATAAAAGGCTGACAGAAGAAATATCAGAAGTTTCTGCAATTATTTCTGATAATTCTTACAGGACAGGTGAAATCCCAGAGGACTATAGAAAAGCAAACAAAACACACAGATTATTCAGATGACAACCTAGGCAAAGGGGCAATGGTGAATGCAAGATTCAACTTACAAATATTATGTTCATACTTGGCAAATCTCTCTTCCATAGTGATTTATAATCTCCTAAAAAGAAATAAGAAGATATTTAATTTAATTTTAAAAAATCATCCACATTTAATAAATAATAACAATGATAAAATTTTCTTGCACTTAATTTCATTAATATTGTTTATTATTAACTATCCTTAAGAAGTGACCAAAGGCAGAGCTGGAACATCAGTAGCACCTCACATCTGTTAAAAGATAATTTTCAGGAAAAGATAAAATCATTCCTCACATTTAGGTAAACACATGCTAAAGTTCTCATTTTTCTCATGGGAGGAAACAAGGAGGTATTACAACTTGCTCAAAAGAAAAATTAACACACACATGTATATGGAGGAAGGAACTGAATTGCAATGGATGCAAAACCAGTTTTTCCTCAAAGAAGAGGGGAGTCAAATAAAACTCTCCTGGAAAAAGTATAGTTTGCCTATTTATGGTTCCCTACAATTGAGAAAAAGCTGAAAAATTGTTTCAAAAGAATGAACAGGGCTAGAATCAGAGAGCTCAGAAGGATGTATTTTATACAATGCATATTTCCACAATTTCTCCTCTTTTGATGAGAAATGATATCAAAGAAAGATTGTTGTTTATTTTTATTTAATTTAATTTGATTTTTAAAGAAGGTTTAGACTACCTAAATGATACATCGAAAATATAGGGGATTACCATATTCCCTACCTGCTCCCCCTACCACACTTTTCCCCATTAACAACATCTTTCATTAGTGTGGTACACTTGTTACAACTGATGAACACATATTGAAGCATTGCTAGTAACCATGGTCAATAGTTTACATTATAGTTTACACTTTGCACCACACAATTTTGTAGGTTTTGACAAAATGTATAATGGCTTGTATCCATCATTACAAAGTCATGCAGGAAAATTCCAGTGCCCCCAAAATGCAATTTTATACCTATTCTTCCCTCTTCCTCTGCTCAGAACCTCTGATGACCACTGCCTTTATATCAATGTTAGAAGTTCTTCCATTGCTAGAATAATCATAAGTCTACTCTAGTCCATTGTTGCATTCCCCTCTTATGTTTGTTCATTCCTTATTCTTGAGAATTTGGAGATTGTGATGCCAATTCTGTTTCTGATTGTGAGGAGGCTTAGATTCCATGAGGCAGATGGATGGAACTGTCTTGCTTGCAGTTGTAGAAACTCTTTGTTTTGGGGATGGACGTTGGTCCATCATCATCCTTTTGTTAGTCATCCTGGGCAAGTCTGATGACTGGAGAGTAGGTGTTGCAACTCTGCTGAGATTCAGTGCTCAACCCGTATATGAACATAATGAAGATTTAAGTTTCTGGGACATATATTTAATGAGTATAGTGCTAATTATAGGTTCAAATAAAAGAAGCAGAAGAGCCATGTGTATGGAAATTATAAATGAGTCTAACTATGATATACTGGGGATATATGAAGGTAAGGCCCACTGACAAGGTGCCAAATTCCTGAGATTGTCTGCCCTGCTTATAGTGTCTAGATATCTCTAGAGCCTCAGGAGCACCTCTGCATGAGGCAATGTTTACTGTGTCTATCAATAAGATCCTGAGACATGCATAAGTGTAACATCTGGAATGACCTCCTGACTCACTTTGAAATCTCTTAGCCATAAAAACTCATTTGTATTTAATATTTCCCCATTTTGGTCAATGTCTTTTTCCAAACGCATCAATAGTTGGTGCTTGGTAATAATCCCTTGGTGCCAGGGAGGCTCATCCCCAGGAGTCATGTCCCATGCTGGGCGAGGAAGGTAGTGCATTTATATGCTGAGTTTGGCTTAGAGAGAGGTTACATTTGAGCAACAAGTAGGCTTTCAGGAGGTAACTCTTAGGCAATATATAATACAAGGCTGATTTTCATTTTCACTAGAACAAGGTTGATAAGTACAACCATCAATGTCAAGGGCCTGGCAAATTAGTCTGTCCTCCTTCACTAGATACTTCACATATACTCCAGGAATTCTTGCCATTTTATTAGAAAATGTAGCAGGATTCCAAGGATTGGAATTCAACATTCTTTTGGTTATTGTGTGGGTCTCCACTCACCAAGACAACACCCAAAGACCACTTGAACATATTTATATTCCATAAAGGCAAGACCCAGGTGCACCCCTCCCCACATATCCCTCCATCACCAACACCCTCCACCAGTGACCCCCCCATCATAGTTGCAATCCTTCTGTAATCCAAAACCTCTCTGAAAGCAAAGCCAAAATAAATAAATAAATAAAAATAATAAATAATAAAATAATAATAATAAATAAAATAAAAAGTAAAATAAAAAAATTTGCTTGTTTCTTTCATCACCATAAGATATATTTTAATTTACATACAGTGACAATTTCTTCTGTATGATCTCCCAATTTCTTATTATTTCTTTTTTTTGCTTTATTCTCAAAGAAGCTTTATGTTACAGAAAAGTCACATAGAAAATATAGGGGATTTCCCTATAACCTATACCCTCACCTTCTCACATTTTCTCCTATTGATAACATCTTACATGAGTATGGTACTTTTGTTAAAATTGATGAACGAATATTGACACATTGCTACTAACCACGGTCCATGGTTTACATGATGGAATATATTTTGCACCAAACACTTATATAGGTTTTGACAAATTTTATAATGGTCTGTATTCATCATTGCATGATCATGCAGAACAATTCCAATGCCCTAAAAATGCCCTATGTTCCATGTACTGTATTCTTCCCTTCCCTTCCCCTCAGAACCTGTGGTAAACATTAAGTTTCAATTTTTGAAGAATAAGGTTCATAGTTACATGCATTAATATTTAGGGTTTGACATATTGGTATGTTTTCTTTTATTAGGCACTGCCTATATCCTTGAAAGATTCTTGCTCCTCTAATTAAGAACATTGCAGGACTCCCCAAGATAAGAGTTTAATATATTCTTGTTTATTGGGTGAGTTTCCACCCACTGAGATAGCTCACTATGACAAGATGAATATTTTCATATTCCATAGAAGCATGCCCCAGGTATGCCTTATCCCACCTATCCCCTAACCCCTGACTCCCTGCAACAGTACCACACCCCTGCCATATTTGCCAAAAGAACATTCCCACCATTGTACTTTTAACCACAGACCTACAAATCCCCAGAGTCACCTGTTCCTTCCTCCATGGATAGTCCTACCCAACCCCCCTATTCCCCCTCACATTCCAGCTATGTCAATCCCCTCACATCCTTGCACCAACATCACCCCCATCCATGGCTGAAACACCCCCTTCCACCTTATTATAGATTTTGTCCATATTAAGCATCAGCTAACCATACTTATTCCCTTTCTGTCTTCTGATAAATTATTTTCCATACTCTAGCTGGATGAGTCTGCTTAATTTGCTTAAGTCATATCAGTGAGGTCATGTAATATTTGTCCTTCAGTTACTGGTTTACTTCACTCAATATAAGGTCTTCAAGATTCATCCATGTTATCCTGTATATTAATACTGCATTCCTTATTACAGCTGAGTAATATTCCATTGTATGTATATACCACAATCTGTTTATCTATTCATCTGTTGATTGACACTTGTGTTGCTTCCAACATTTGGCAATAGTGAATAATGCTGCTATGAACATTGGTGTGCATTTATCTGTTTGTGTCCCTGCTTTCAATTCTTCTGGGTATATACCCAGCAGTGGGATTGCTGATTCATATGGCAGTTCTATAGTTAGCTTCCTAAGGAACCGCCAAACTGTCCTCCACAATGGCTGCACCATTCTACATTCCCACCAGCAGTAGATAAGCATTACCTTTCATCCACACTTGTAGTTCTCTGTTTTTTAAATAGCTGCCAGTCTAATGGGTGTAAGATGATATCTCATTATAGTTTTGATTTGCATTTCTCTAATAGCTAGTGAGGCTGAGCATCTTTTATGCATTTTTTAGCCATTTGTATTTCTTCCTTGGAGAAGAGTCTATTCAAATCTCTTGTCCATTTTTTATTTGTCTTTTTATTATTGAGATGTAGGATTTCTTAATATATGCTGGATAAATGGTTACCAAATATTTTCTCCAATTGAGTAGGCTGCCTTTTCACTTTCTTGACAAACTCTTTTGAAGCACAAGTTTTTAATTCATAGGAGGTACCATTTATCTATTTTTTTCTTTTGCTGCTCATGCTTTGGGTGTAAAGATTATGAAACCATTTCCTATTACAATATCTAATAGATGCTTTCCTACATCATCTTCTAGGAGCTTTATGGTCTTGACTCTTATATTTAAATCTTTGATCCATCTTGAGTTAATTTTTGTATAGGGCATGAGATGGTGATCCTCTCTCATTCTTTTGGATATGGATATTCAGTTCTCCAAACACTATTTGTTAAAGAGACCATTCTGTCCCAGTTGAATGGGCTTGGTGGCCTTGTCGAACATCAGTTGACCATATGTGCAAGGATCTATATCAGAACTCTCAACTCAGTTCCATTGGTCAGTATGGCTATCCTTTTGCCAATAAAATGTAGTTTTGACCACTATAGTATGTTTTAAAGTCAGGTAGTGTAATTCCTCCAATTTCATTTTTCTTTTTCAATATGTCTTTGGCTATTCAGGGCCCCTTGCCCTTGCAAATAAATTTCATAATTAGCTTTTCCTATTCAGTAAAAAATGTTGTTGCAATTTTTATTGGGATTGTGTTAAATCTGTAAATCTATTTGGGTAGGACAGACATCTTAATGATGTTTAGTTTTCCAATCCATTTATTTAGGTTCTTCTTCGATTTCCTTTAACAATGTTGTGTAGTTATCTGTGTACAATGCCCTTACATCTTTAGTTAAGTTTATTCTTAGGTATTTTATTCTTTCAGTTGCTATTGTAAATGGGACTTTTTTTCTTGATTTCCTCCTCAGATTGTTCATTATTGGTGTACAGAAATGCTACTGATTTTTGCATGTTGATCTTATGTCCTGCCACTTTACTGAACTCATTTATTTAGTCTAGACACTTTGTTGTAGATTTATCAGGGTATATTATATATAGGATCATGTCATTTTCTTTTAGTGAAATTTTTACTTCTACCTTTCTAATTTAGATGCCTTTTATTTCTTTTTCTTGCCTAAGTGCTTGAGCAAATACTTCTAACACAATGTTAAATAAGAGCAGTGACAATGGGCATCCTTGTCTTGTTCCAGATTTAGAGGGAAGGCCTTTAGCATTTCACCATTGAATGTGATGTTAGCTGTGGGTTTTTCATATATACCCTTTAGTGTGTTGAAGAGGTTTCCTTCTTTTCCTAACTTTTGAAGAGTTTTTATGAGGAAAGGGTGTTGTATTTTGTCAAATGCTTTTTCTGTATCAATATAGATGATCATATGAACTTTATCTTTCAATCTGTTAATGTGATGTATTACATTGATTGATTTTCTTATGTTGAACAATTCTTTCATAACAAGGATGAAACCCATTTGGTCATGGTGTATAATTCATTTGAAGTGTTGTTGAATACAATTAGCAAGTACTTTACTGAGGATTTTAGCATCCAGGTTCATTAGAGAGATTAGTCTATAGTTTTCTTTTCTTGTGGCATCTTGTGGATTTGGTATAAGGGTGATGTTGGCTTCATGGAATGCATTCAGCAATGTTACCTCCACTTCTATGTTTTGGAAGAATTTAACTGGTGTTAGTTCTTTCCAGAATGATTGGTAGAATTCACCTGTGAAGCCATCTGGTCCTGGGCTCTTCTAAGTTGGGAGTTTTTTTGGTGATGAATTCAATCTCATTACTAGTGATTGGTCTGTTGACTTTATCAATTTCTTCTTTCTTCAATGTAGGCTGCTTGTGTGTTTCTAGGAAATTGTAAAATTATCCATTTCATCTAAGTTATCCATCTTGTTGGCATACCATTTTTCAAAGTACCCTCTTATGATACTCTTTATTTGCCTGGGAAAAGTGGTGATAGCCACTTCCTCATTTCTTATTTTATGTATTTGTATCCTCTCTCTTTTATTCTTTGTTAGTCTGGCTAAGATTTTGTCAATTTTATTAATTTCTCAAAGAACTAGCTTTTGATTTTGTTAATTTTTTCTAGTGCTTTCTTATTTTGAATTTCATTTAGCTATGCTCTAATCTTTATTATTTCCTTCTTTCTACTTGCCTTGGAATTAGTTTGTTGTTCTTTTTCTAGTTCCTCCAGGTATGCAGTTAGGTCTTTGATTTTAGCTCTTTCTTCTTTTTTAATGTAGGTGTCTATGTCTATAAATTTCCCTCTCAGCACTTCTTTTGCTGCATCCAATAGGTTTTGATATGTTGTGTTGTCATTTTCATTAGTTTCAAGGTAGTTATTGATTTCTTTTGCAATTTCCTACTTGACCCACTTCACTTATTATCTAAGATTGTGTTAACTTCCATACCTTTGTGCCTAATCTGATTCTCTGCCCCTTACTGATTTCCAGCTTCATTCCTTTGTGGTCAGAGAAATTACTTTTTATAATTTCAAACTTTCTGAATTTGTTGAGGGTTGTTCTCTGGCCTAGCATGTGATCTATCCTGGAGAATAATCCATGTGCACTCAAGAAGAATGTATATCCCACTGTATTTGCGTGTAATGTTCTGTATATCTCTATTAGGTCTAGATCCTCTACCATATTATTCAATGGCTCTCATTCTTTATTGACCCTCCTTCAAGATGTTCTGTCTCATGCTGATAATGTAACAAAGTCCCCCATTATAATTGTAAAGGCATCTATTTCTCCACTTTGTTTTTTCCAATATTTGCCTCCTGCATTTTGAGGCACACTGGTTAGGTGTATAAATGTTTATGATTGTTCTTTCTTCTTGATAGATTATCCCTTTTATTAATATATAGTGTCCTTCTTTGTCTCTTACAATAGTTTTGCATTTAAAGTCTATTTTGTGCAATATTAGTATAGCTACTCCTGCCTTTTTTTGGTCATTGTTTGTATGTAAAATTACTTTCCAAACATTCACTTGCAACCTCCTTGTGTCACTGGGTCTAAGGTGAGTTTCTTGTATTCAGCGTATAGATAAGTCATATATCTTTATTCTTTCTGCCAATCTATTTTACTTCATTGGAAAGTTTAATCCATTAAATCCATTAACATTCCATGTTATTAGTGTCAAGGCTTTATTTACATTAACCATATTTTATATAAGTTTATATATATCATATGTTTTTTGAGGGGGGCAACATGCTTCTTTTAATTTTTATTCTTTATTTTTAAAGAAACTTTAGATCACAGAAATGTTACATAAAAAATTTAAGGGTTTCCCATATCCCCCATCCCCCTTCCACACTCTCCCACACCAGCAACATCCTTCACTAGTGTGGTACATTTGTCACAACTGATGAACACATACTGAAGCATTGCCACCAACCATGGACTGTAGTTCACATTATAGTTTACACTCTATCCCACACAGTTTTGTAGGTTTTTTACAAAATATATAATGACCTGTATCCATCATTGCAATGTCATGCAGGACAACTCCAATGTCCCAAAATCACCTCCATATTACCTATTACTCCTACTCCCTCCCCACAGAATACCCAGTGGCCACTGTCTTCATATCACAGATAAAAATTCCTCCATTACTAGAATAATAATAAGTCTATAATAGAAATAATAAGCCTACTTTAGTATACTGTTCATTCTTCAGTCTTGAGGATTTGGGGATGGTGATGCCTACTCTGTTTCTAATTGAGAGGGGGCTTAGGTCACATGGGGTAGATGATGCAACAATCTTGTTTGCAGTTGCAGACACTCTCTGTTCTTGGGATGGGCCTTGTCCATCATCATCTCTTGTTAATTGTCCTGGATGAGTCCAATGAACTGGAAAGTAACTGTTGCAACTCTGCTGAGATTCAGGGCTCAACTGGCATATATGTTGTTTTTATTTCTCTTTTTAGTTATTCTTACCAATAATGTTCCTTCCTACACTTTCCTCCAATCTTTCTCTCCTGTTTTTCCTTTCAACCTGCAGAACTACCTTTAATATTTCTTGAAGGGCAGGTTTCTTGTTGACAAACTCTCTTAATATCTGTTTTTCTGTGAATATTTTGAACTCTCCTTCTTTTTTAATGTCAACTTTGATCAATAGAGAATTCTTGGCTGGCAGTTTTTCTTTTAGCACCTTAACTATGCCATACTACTGCCTTCTCAACTCCATGGTTTAAATTAGCACTTAATCTTATTGAGCTTCCCTTGTATGTGATGGATCTCTTTTCTCTGGCTGTTTCGGTAGTCTCTCTTTGTCTTGAGTGTTTGACAATTTGCTAAGTATATGTCTTGGGGTAGCCTGTTAGGATTTATACTGTTTGGGGATGCACTACACTTCCTAGACATGTATATCCATGTCCTTCAAAAAAGTTGGGAAATTTTCATCCATTATTTCCTCCAGCACTCTTTCTGCCCCCCTTCCCATCTCCTCTCTCTGGGATACCTGTAATGCATATGTTTGTGCATTTTGCATTGTTATTCAAATCCCTAAGACTCTGCTGGATTTTTCTATCTTTTTATCTATCTGTTCTACTATCTGTGTGATTTCAGAGGTATTTTCTTTGATGTCACTATTTCTTTTCTCTGCTATTCAAATCTGAGTTATGTCCTTCTAGTTATTTTTTATTTCTTGCATAGTGCCATTCATCATCATCAGATCCATTATCTTTTTATGTATGTTTACTATTTCTTCAGTATGTGCCCCCAGTGTCTTCTTAATATCCTTTATCTCCTCCTTCACATCATTAAGTTGATTCATGATATTTATTTTGACTTCCTTGATTAGTTGTACCATGTAATGCATTTCCTCCTGTTTTTTTTTTTTTTTTTTTTTTTTTTTTAATTGTTCGTTAGACTGGGCCATTTCTTCCTGTTTCTTTTATGGCTTGTAATTTTTTGCCGGTGTCTAGACATTTGTTTATCTTGATGGGCTTATTCAGTTGGTTAGCTTCTCTTTCTACTCTAGGGTTTTGTTTTGTGTTAAGTTTCCTCATTATACTTGGTTCCACTTATTCTATATCCTTGTCCATGTTTCCCTGAAAAAATTTTAAGACCATAGGAAAGGAAAGGTAAAAGAAGAGAATAATAATAATAATAATAATGAAAAAAGAAGCTATAAAAGGAACCACAAAAGAGCCAGGAAAAAAATTAAGTAATAAAAGAGAAAGATCTTAAAAAATACAAAAGTATAAGAATAAAAAGGTGTAATAAAAAATGAAACAAGAAAAAAATGAAACTAGAAAAAGAGATAGAATAATATAAAAGACCAGAATGATGGCAAGAGAAGAGAGAGAAATAAAAGACCAAACAAGAGAAGGAGGAATGAAAGAAAGACAATGGAAGAGGACAAAGTGAAAGAAAGAAAAAGAATAAAGAAACTAAGGAGAAAAAAGAAGGAAAAGGAAAGAAAAAGGAAACAAAGAATGAAAAAATACAGAAAACAAAATAACAACCCTGGAAAAACAGGCTTTCTCTTAGGCTATTATACTGACTCAGAGTACCAGTGCTCATCAATCAATCTCCCTGCAGCCTTCCCTCCCCAAGTAAGTTACCCAGTTTTAGAGAATAAAATAATGATTTAAAATTTAAAAATTAAAAAAAAAAAATAAAAAAGTACAAATTAAAAAAAAAAAAACTTTTAAAAATCTTGGTCTATATGTTATTTGTCATAAGGTGTCAGCTGGATGCCTGACAACCCACTGGATCACTCTCTGGATCCCTTCTCTTAAGCAGTACCAGGGATTGAACCAAGGGCTTAATAGATGTGAGGCAAGCATTCATTCACTGATCTCCTGCTCCACAGGTTAGGCAGATTTCTGAAAGTTTATTTGTATCTCCTGCCCTTCTGTTCCTTCAGATAAGTTTGCTTTCTAACATTTTGCCAGCCATGTCTCCTGGCTTCCTTCACTCCAGGGCTGTTAGTCACTTGTTAGCCTGCCCTTCACTGAGGCAGTTCCTCTCTCTCCCAGGGCAGGTGGGTGTGAGCCTGCTTGACCAGATCCCCACTACCCTCTCCCTGAGACCATTTCAGCACTGGGTCTTTATTTTTTTCCTTTATTATTTTTTTGTTTTGTTTTGTTTTATGTTATGGTATATTTTTTTTCCCCTCTGTTTTGCACCCCTTCCCCATCTCCTATCCCCTTTACAATTCTCTCTTTCTGAGTTTCCTGGGATCTATTCCACACTTATTTACCTTTCAGATCTCCCATGGATGGATCACTTGCAACCTCCACTTGCTGGGCTGGCTACAGCTGAGATTCAAAGTTCAGCAGACCAAACTCAATGAAGAGAAACCATTCTCCACCCTCCTTCAGCCCCTTCCTTCTCCCAGGGAGGAGGACCATTTTCTCCCTCTCAGTTGGCTGCAGTGATCCAACTGCAATTGTGATCCAAGGCTATTCTCCTTTTGGGTGGAGGATATGTGCAGTTCTCAGCTGCAGGCATGAGTAACTCATGGTTTTCATTTGGCCTCTTTGTCTCTCTGTCCCTCTCCCTCCTGGATGATGTGCAGCACTCTCCTGATCTTCAGATCCCCAAAGCAGTTCCCTTAGATAGCTTTTTGCCCTTCCTCCTTTGTTTTTGTGAGAGAGTTGAGCCCAGCCTAGCTACTCCAATGCAATCTTTCCAAAAGTCCCCAAGAAAGATTATTCTTGATCACAAAATAAGAATAGTCTCATTAGACTTGGTACAGCAAGAGTGGTAATTTACCACTCTTTGCTTTGTGGGTAATATCACAAAGGAATCTCCAACTGGATTTTTAAAATCCTCTTGAGGCTAGGAAGCCAAACCAAGAAATTCTTTTCACCAGATTTCACCTATAATTCCTATAAATTTGGGTGATTTTTTCTCTTCTCAAGATCCCCCAAATATTTTAAGGTTCCTGGAAGTGACCTTCTTTAGTCACCTTTAATCCTAGCAACCCTATGAGTCAGGTACCAGTCCAGTTCTGCCACGAGGTCTTTGTACGTATTGGCTCCATAAAGTCACACTTAGTTATTAACAAGTGGCTGGTCATCACTGGTTAAATGAAGATCATTCTCAAATGACACACCAGAGAAGACCTTGGTTTTCTAATCAGTATTTCCAAGCACCAACTGATAAAAGAATGGCCAATTTTTTTAGAACCTATGTAAATCACTATACTTTTCATGAAATAAGAGTACTCAGAGTTCCAAAGTCAAAGGGAATCAGACATAAAGACTAAGATCTCATTTACATATGTTCCATTACACTTTATGAAAGCAGAGTCCAGTAAATTTGTATGAGCTATAAATAGCTTAAAAGTGAATAGCCTTCCTGGTATATCAAAAAAAAAAAAAAAAAAGCATTAAAACATAAATTTTATTCCAAGTAAAGATTATAATCATCCTTTGTATGTTTGTGCAGTCCTATGTAATGAATTCTTGTTCCACTGGATCTTGGGTTAGTAATCTCATGAACTGGTCTGCTTTTCATCATGAGTTTTAGAAATCTTAACTCAGTCCAGGTATGCTTTCAAAGTTGTTTAAATGATGTCATCATAAGCCCATACTCAAAAGTACTTGGCATAATCATGTTCCATGAGTCTCTGATGTAGTATTTCTTGTTGAAGATGAAGGAATTTGGATTATAGTTGATTGCAAGACCTTTCATGGAAACAACAGAGTAAAAAAATTTTTTAAGTACCTGTAGATTAAAAAAGACTTACAATGATAATTTTCACTCTGATGAGAGTTCATACAAGAAGAGTGCAACTGATAAAAGGGTGCTGATGCAAAGCACCATAAATCTGATGTCTTTTATAAAGGGTATTTATATGGGCTAAAAGCTTACAGTTACAAGGCCTTAAAGAGTCCAACTCAAGGCTCTTACCAAACTCTGTTGCCAAGTGTTGAAGCAAGATGGCGGATGACATCTGTGTGGGTTCAGCTTTCCTCTTCTCTCTTAAGGCTACATGGGTCCAGCTTCTCCCGATCTTAGCTGTAGGCTGGCATAGGGCTCGTCTCTCTTCCCAGGGCTCATTTCTCTCTATGCTCAGCTGCTCTGTTCTCTTCACAAGGTCAGCTGTAAACTGTCAGGTGATTGGCTCATCTCTCTCCAGGGCCCCAACATAAAGTTCTCTCCTCTTCCATATGTGTGGAGTTCTCTCTCTTCTGTGTATCTTCTCCTGTATACTTACTTCTGTGTGTCTTCTTGATTGAGTGTCCATTTATATAGCCCACAAAGGGGGTGGAGACTCAAACTGAGTTATACTCTACTGGTCTAATTAAAGCCCTAATCTTAACATAATTTAATCAAAGACATCTTAGCTGAATCTAATACAATCAAAGGGTGTCACACACAGAGGAATAGATTACTTTACAAACATAATCTCTTTTGGGGGTTCATAAATAATCTCAAACTGTCACAGCATACAAAAAATTCTTCCCCCTAATAAAATTTTAGACAAAAGTCTCTAAGCATGATGAAGTTTATTTTCAAAGATGACTGTAATGTTACAATTGATCTATAAAATGGATAAATATAATTTTTATAGACAAAACAAAGTTGAGACACTGCATAAAGTAATCTTGAGACTTTATAAGTTTATATACACACACAGATATATATATATATCACACACATACACACACACACACCATGAATATAACAAGCATATTGTAAGAATATACCATTTAAACATATCATGACTGTACGGAGAATACCAAAAGAGTCTGTAAGTCTGGAGTAATTGGCTAAATTTTTGTATATGAATAAAATTCTGTAGGCAACTGTTGTGAATTCCAAATTGAAAGAAAATCACTGACCTTGAAGATGCTAGATTCAAATTAAAGAAGTAAAGTTGAAAGCAACTAAACATTTTTTAAAATAATAGAAATTACAACATTTCAAAAAAGACTTTTCTTGTCTATCCAATGTTTTGAATTATGTCCTGGTAAAAGGATGCCATACTCTTACTGAACCTACCCAAATAACTATACTATCATGAAAATAAGAATACTCAACAGTAGTTTCCCAAATCAATAGGATTCAGGCATGGAGATAAAGACTAAGGCAACCTTTTCGCCTAATATTATCAGGTAAAGCAACACTCGGATAAACATGTCAGGAAGAGCCACAGCATTAGAAAATCTCTAGGGAATACCCATAGAGCATACAATTTTCTTTTATCATTAACAGCATACGTAAGCAAATTTAACCTAGGAAAGGCAGAACATCTCTTTGGATTTGACAACTCTTTCCATAAACTCGTCAATATTAACATATAAAACAAATACAATTATTTGTGGCACTTCTCTTTTATAAGTTAGAATATAACTTTGTGATTTTTCAGGAACCCTCTGGGAAATCTCAAAGATAAAATATCTCAATGCAAAAAATATTGTGAGAGTTTTATTTTCTTTTATTTCATTTTACATTTTGGTTTCAAATTTAGGAAGGGAAAAAAAAATGTCAGTAGATTAGAACTCTTAAGATACTTAAGATAGAAACAATACTTGTCCACCCCTTCGAACATGACAATAAACCATTTAAAAATAAACATAGAATGCAATATGATCATAAAACTCCTTAGCACTTTCAAAAGTGAAGAAAAATTGTTTTCTTAAATAATCAGGGACATAATAAATTCAACAGAAAGCATAGAAAGTTATTCTGGTAAAATATAAAATCCTTGCAGATTAAACAGAAAAAAAATTAGCCTTCATACCACAGATCAAGGCAGTATACAGTAAATGGATTAAACAAGCTCCTCAAAATCAAGCAAACTTTACTAAGATTTTAATACATTTCATAGCTTTTCAGACTCAATTACTTGCACACACTATTATCCAAAGCAAATATAATTCCTTTTCTGTGAATCTTCTACAACTTTCAATACCCATTAAGGTTTTGTCCTTCACCACTCTATTTCTTATTATGGAACAACCAGTCATTTTACTTTAAGACAAAAGTATTTTCTTTTTCCCTTACTAAAGAAGAACACATCTCATTATCTTGCATACAAAGTTGTGCCTCTCTGCCACTATTGCACCTGGTTGACTTTCATTCAATTATAGTTGTTATAACTTTCAACTAAAGTAACTTCTATTTCTCTGCGAAAATTGAGGGTGATAATTGTTAACTTTCTGTTAGAGACCAGTATTTTGCAGGAGTTTAGCAGTGCTCATAAATACACATAACCTAGCTTTCTGTATCTATATGCATGCCTTACAATGTAACTTCTCAAAGTGGTAACCATGAACACATTTTTTATTCCAAAGATATAGCTTCTTTGTAGTATATAAAAATAAGGTATATAAACTTAAATTTATGCTTAATGTCAATGTTTCACTGTTTTGTCTTACTTATAAATGATCTAATGAATATCCTCTAATTAACTCAATACAATGCCAGTCCCAGGTTTTAAGTTATCTAAAGATCTTGGAAATTATCTTCAGGCTGACAAACAACAAAGCATAATTCCTATTGTAATAAAGCTAATCAGAATAACAATTCAAAACATAGATTTACATTTTTCAAAATCTTAAACATTAAGGAGAATTAATGCTAACTTATTTCAACAGTATCTTATATAAATTAAGAAAAAACATACATAAAAGAAAAATAAATGCTTGTGTTATATTTAATACTAATAAATCAGGGAACACACAGCTGTTTTTATTAAACACTAAAAAAAAAATTAAACTTATCTTGTTGGCCAAAGACTTATCTGAATTATGGTCCCTTGAATACATAAAATATTTCTGAGTTGGTTTATATAAAATACATTTTTTGTATTTTCTGGAAATTTTAGGAATATTTAATTTATATAAGTGCTTATTTATCTCTATATACCAAACAGAACACATTCTTTTAACAGAGTTTATAATCTAATTTATCAATAGCATCTGGAATTAGGAAAACATTACACATTCACACAGTTGGAAGTAAGGACATTACTGAATTGTAGAAATAAGGACATATAGACACAAGTTATGAGCTTCACTTCTAAAATTTTGGCCATGGATCAAGAATAAATAATGAATCACAAAAATTTAAGGTGCATCAAATAGCTACTCTCCTTCTCAATGGGTACAGGTTTTTGGTGGTTAGAGCTCAAAATAGACAAACAGAAAAGATAGCAAACCAGATTCTCTGTCCTCTCTCATCTAACAGAAACTAGAAATCTCTAAATAGTCTGACCATGACACCAAATTCCAGACCAAAAGGATGAACAAACCAGAGTCTAGTATCTCACCCAACTGAAGCCAGATCTCTATAAATAACTATGCTTTATTCAGACATCACCAAATTATCAGACCATAAAACCCAATCTCCAACCAGTGCTGCCAGCAAAGGGGAATGACTTCTAGGCCCAAAAGAAACCAAAAGCAAAATACAAAGCCAGAAAAGAGCAAAATTACAATTAGAAAGACAGGGAGTCACCAAAGTTCTATTGCCTCCTTGGAGTCACCTCTAGGAGCTAAGAAAAATGTGTCTGGGCTTAAGTTATAACAGATTTGTCTTACTCTGGTGAGGACAGTTACCTGGCTCTGGTAGGTGAATGAATTTGGGCATCTTGGGTAGGAGATCTCCAAAACTTTTAAAAGATAGCTTTTAGAAAAATAAAATAAAATCATGACTCTCTTAGAGATATAAAAATGAACACACGTTAAAGATTTGATATTTCTCATATGAAAGAACCAGGAAGGTTTCATAACCTGTTCAAAGGAAAAGCCAAAAAAATGCAAATTTATATTGATCTGCAAATTTACCCAAAACTGGTTTTTCCACAGAGGAGAGGGAAGTCAAGCAAAACTCCACTGGAAAAGACTGGGTTTCCTTATCTCTCAGTTATCTACAATTTACACATAGGTGCAAACTAGCTTAGGTAATGAACAGAGTTATAATCAGACAGCTCAGAAAGGTTTGCCATGGGCAACACAGAATTTGATATGGAAGTGCCACCTAACATGTATTATTTTATGATATCCTCTTAGCTTCTGGTGAGGTATAAGAAACAGTCACAAATTAAGGTAATAATAGGTCATAAAAGTCAGGATAACAATTTACATTCATGTATTTAAATACAAAGGTCAGTGCTTTTTGCCTCTCTTCACACCTAGTACCCCACTAGGTTATGTGAGGACTATAAAAGTGGCTAAAACTCTGAACTGACGAACTTTGCAAGTTTAGATAATGCAAGTTATGCAAACTTGTAACAGAAAATATAATAGTTGTCAAATGGCATATTAAAGGACTCAAAGAAGTGGCCACTTAAAATTCAAATTTACCTTTTATCTAAGCATTTGTAATTCAGGATGAAGAATTATCAATTTATTTACTAAATTTATATTCATGACAGAAATAGAAAACCAATGCAATCTCTTCATTTGTATACCATCTTTCTCTGCTTTTGATATTAGCCTAATCTTTGTTTTTGGCCATAGTATTAATCCAGTCAAATAAGAGGAACATTTAATTGCAACTATATAGAAATGTGGAATAGCCCTCGCTGCATATTCAGTTATTTTAGGCAACAGCAGCAACCTCCTGTTTCTCATTGAAACACTTCAGTTTGCCCTTAAGTCAAGGCTTCTCTTATACTAGGTCACACAGTAATAGGGACTGTTTGACCCACAGGGTGGCGAAATTGGCAATTACAGGAAACAGTCCTTGAAGAGGAACAAACTATAATCTGGAAAAAGACTTTAAAAGGGGGATTGCTCTGGATGGTAAAGTAAACTTGAAGTGTCAATGAGCTGGCCTTCCAGCTTTCCTTCCCTAAAAATGAAAACTAAATTTCTGTGTTCTATAAATGAGACTGTTTTCTATGATTCTTTTAGATACTTCTAATCAAATATTCAGAGATTTTCATCACAAAGATGGAAAACAAAGGAAGTAAACTGAGAGGGAATTTCAAATGACCTTTTAAGAGGACTTGGAGTAGAGAGCCCTGTGATGATGGTAAATGAAAGACTTGTTCAGCAAAAGGAAAGGAGAAAATAGCTAAGACCAACTGAGCTCTCAAGCATTGAGAACTTGGTTTATCTTTTTCTATTTCTTATCTCCAATTCCTCTATCTTCCTCCATCATTTGTAGGCTTTCTATTTATGGTCTGAACACAGAGGTCAATAGCTCCCAAGGCTATGCGTTCCCTTGATTCTTCTGAATATGTTGTGAAATTCACTCTGGGACCGTTTCGATCATGAACCAGCCTCAGTATCACTCATTGTGACCAGCTCTGTGATAGAATACCCTGATACCTAAAGTCAATGATGGCTGACTCTAGAGTTTCTTGATTAGGTCCCATCCAAACTTTTGGACAATGATGAAATGAAGATGGCTTCCCATAGAAAATATGAGTCCTGTTACTCCTGGAAGAAGAGGTGGCAGGAAGGAACATCCATCATCCTCCAAGTTGATTTTTGGGCACTATGGCCTACCAGATATTCACTTTCTCAGCATCGGAAGCTATGAGCAGCAGTCCTGCCATTATAGCCCATGAGCCTATGTAACATTACTCAATCTCTGTCTCTTCATCTATGAAGTGGAGGTAATACGTATTTAATATAAGGAGGGGATAAAACATTTGAAAATTTTTCAAGAAGAGTAGGTTGCTATATAAATCTTTTATTCTGGTTACGATGTGATTGCTTTCTTTCTTCATCTCTCTTCTCTCCATTTAAGTAAGATGGCTATGGCTTGCATTAGTGTGGCCAGATTTAGGAAATAAAAATAATATTCAATGTACTTTCTGGCAACCCTACTTATGTACATGCCTCTTATAATATGTCAGAATAGATCTGAGTGGAATGAAATGACCAGGTCACTTGAGATAGAGGATCTCTGGTCTTCCAGGCTTTTCTGCCAGTGAAACCCTGATGGTGCTTTTGGAAAGGTCACCCACTTTCTGCAGGGCTAAATTGCTGGCTCAGGCTTTGATCATTTTGATCATTTATTAAATAATGATCATTGCACTCTTACCATTTGGTAGGCACTTTTTGACAAAGGAAAACTTAGTGATTACTTATGAGGCATTCTTTTCAGTTTCCTCAAACAGAGACCTAGTTACATTTATAAATTAGCATGATTCATACTCTTTTTCTTTTCTTGTGCATTCTTATCTCTGCCTGTCCAGATGATGATACTTTAGAATGAATCATGCATTACCAAATGAGTCTGATTGCTAACACAATGCCTCCGAACTGACCACTAGCTCACCTTGCAGCTCTGCAGTGATGATACATTGGGGAAAGAAGAGTGATAATGTCCTTTTCAAAGTTACTTTCTTTGCTGTGGGGGAGGAATGAGCTGCACTGTATCAGTTGGAAACTAACCTGATTGTAGCTTATTTACAAGAAATGCACCTCGTTAAGCTTGTAGGTGATGCACATTCTTAAGAAGAGAACATGGTGTAAGGGTTGAAACTGCATCAGGGAAAATGTTAGTTAAATATTCGGAAGTGCTCTGCAAAGCTAAGCTCTGATAAACCAGAAAAGGAGTTGCCACGAAAGCAATGGAGAGAGTGAGCAATGAATCCAGAGAAGCTTCTCTAATGACAGCTGTTGATGTTTAAATCAGGTCTGCCAGGACATCCTGGTCCTAAGAAGGTGACTCAGGTTTGAGGGTTCTTAGACATTCCCATTGTTACAAATGTACTTCTCAGACCAAGATGTTAGCAAGACAAGTAAAATATCAGCTTCAATTAAAAACTTTGGTATACCAGCTGATATATAAAGGAAGAGGTTGTCTACAATTCAATGTCCAGATTGTAAATTGCTGGGTGTCTCTTTTCAATAAATATTTGTCAAGAAGTTGCACCAGAACGATGCAGGGCTATACTAAACGGAACTGCTTCTACCATTCAGCTAGAATTATCCCTTAATTACAACTAAGTCATTGAGGAAGAAAAATCTGGGGAAGTTTAAAAATTATCTAAATTAAGAATCTACTTTTGTAGATGATGAAATTTAGATATAAAGAAAAAGAATTCACTTTCAGAAAGCCATACAAAATTTGATCAGTTTTCTTATCTTTTAATTCAGTTTACTATTTTACTTCCAAATTAGATTATTTTTACATAGGAAACACATGAATATTCTGACCTATAAAATAAAATATTTGGATAAAATATACCTTTTTACACATATATTATACTTATATCTGTTCTGTAATCTGATCATAATCTGAATATTTCCTCTATTGTTATACCTCTTATGATGGTTTGAAGTTAATATGAACCCCAGAAAAACATATTCATAAATTTAACTCATTCCTGTGGGTTTGGACCCATTTATGTAGGACCTTTTGATGAGGCTACTTCAATTAAGGTGTGACCCACCTCAGTCAGAGTTGGTCTTAATCCTTTTGCCGGCATCCTTTATAAAAGAATCAAATTCAGACACAGAGAGAAAGCCAGGGAAGCAAGAAACTGAAATAAAAAAAGCTAGGAACAGAAGGGAGGACCAGTAGATGCCACCATGTGCCTTGCCATGTGTCAGAGGAGCCAATGATTACTCACAGCCCATCTTTAGGATGAAAGCATTGCCTTGATAATACCTTGATTTGGACATTTTTCCTTGCTCTAACTGTAAGTGAATAAATTCCCATTGTTTAAGCCAAACAATTTCATGGTATTTGCTTGGAGCAGCCTATGAAACTGAAACACCTCTCTCCTAAATTCATGGAAAAAACAAAGTTTGGTAGAAGTTAATCTAGATTAGAGATCTGGAGAGTTGGATCCCAGTCTTAGTTTTGTTATCTATGTTGCTTCTTGGTGTTTAGAATTCCTTTGTACTTGCTGATCACTAAGATTATTCCAAATACCATAATTTTCTGACCAAAAATATATAGATAATATATAAAGACAATAATAATAACAAATGTGATGATCAATGGGAAATCGATTATAGGTTTTTTCTACTGTTGATGGTAATCAACATACCAGAAAATAAGATTACACATTTAGATTATAAAACATACCCTAAATTTACTTTGGTTCATGGACATATATCATACAGTATTTCAAAGTAAGACTAGGCATTTATTTCTTAGTTTAAATTGTACTAAGGACCTGTAAGAGAAAAAATTCTTTTGACAAAAGGCCTAGTGTTAAAATGAAGGCTTGTTACAAAGCAGTGCTTAAGAAACTCCCACAAAAAATAAATTACAGTTTATTTTGACTTTTTTTTTCATGAGATATGGTGGTCACAAAGATTGGGATATTCTAATCCTTCATCAAGGGGATAATTTGTATGAATTAAAATGCATTTATTTGTACAAGTTTCCCTTGAAATCACATGTAGCTACAGTTGTGGTAAATGAGTTTGAGAAAGCCATCCATATTATTTGCTATTAAAGCTTATATGTGCATTCAAGCAATTGTCTCCTGGGCATTCTAAAGATGTAAAAATTGTAAGAGTCAGGAGCATAATAATTTATTTTCTCTTTCACATTGCCTGCATCTCCAGTCATCTAAAGGAATTGTTCATCTTAATTCATACAGTGGAAAAGAAAATTTCCCTACAGGTTGTTTGGTACAAGTCAACTAATTGACAAAATTTCCATTGTCTTTCTGGTATTGGTGCTATCTTCTCCACTGATTTACCAGTGACAAATCTCTTGGCTGAGGGCATCTTGTTTGTTTGCACATTGTGGCAATGGATCATGAAGGAGGAAAATAAATTTGAAAACCTAGGACCTGCTTTTTCTATTGACATTTTGTGCATATTTAATTCCGGGTGTTCTATATGAATCTGTCTGTTCTGGTTTCTGAGACTGGTTCTCACTTTACTGCATGCAGATATTAGAAAGAGTGGTGTCAGAAATCATAAAGTGAAGAACCTCCCAAATCAATTATTAAACTCTAGACCTTGAAAACCTTGCACTGAGATGAAAAAAGAAA
This sequence comes from Tolypeutes matacus, assembly GCA_026826555.1. Taxonomy (NCBI): domain Eukaryota; kingdom Metazoa; phylum Chordata; class Mammalia; order Cingulata; family Chlamyphoridae; genus Tolypeutes; species Tolypeutes matacus. The sequence goes on from JAKSZT010054215.1 coordinate 39,398,722, forward strand.
AGGATAAAGAAAGAATAAGAGAAAGAAAGAGAGAAAAAGTCCACCAAGAAATGTGTCTCATTAAAACGAATCTAGGTTGATTGACAGTAGTTGTAATCAAAAGTTGCATGACCTTATAAGCTGTGCAGTATAAAAATAGATAAGTTGTAGGATAGAAAATAAAAGGAACACTTTGAAAATGTATATGATTTTAAAAGAAAGTTCACCCTGCCATCAGTTTATTAAGACACTGTAAATATCTATTTTGCATGTTAACCGTGGAATTGATCCTTGCAATAAATTAGGTTGAAGAAGTGTTACCACCCTGTGATGGTAGAAACAATGCTGAGAGCAAGGAGGCAGAAGGAATCTAGACTAAGAGCTTACAGGAGGATCAAAGCCCCACCACATGCAGTTCAGAACCTTGGGGGACATATTGGACTTCCAGAAAACAGAATAAGGGATTTGAGCTTGAACTCTGTTATTTGGGTGTGAAAGAGCTTAAGCACATGGAGAACCCAGTGTTACAAAGACACATTCATACCCAAAGGAAGGAGGCTATGGCAGTTTGAGATTATATATGAACCTCCCAAAAAGAGAAAGATTATGTTTGTAGACTGGTCTGTTCCTGTGGGTGTGATACACTTTGCATACATTACATTCAGCTGACATGTCTTGATTAAATTACCTGTTAAGATTAGGGCTTTGATTTGACCATGTCAGTAGGGAGTGACTCAGGGTTGAGTCCCCATCCTCTTGGTGGGCTGACATAAACAGATACTCACAGAAGAAAATACATGAGAAGAGAGAAAGCTCCATAGACACAGAAGAGGAGAGAGCTTCCCTGCAGCCCTGGAAAAGAGATTAGTCATTTGCCTAATACTTAGCAGCTGAGCAGCTGATAAGGCCTGGAAAGAAATAAGCCCTGTGCCAGACTGATATAGGAGGCCCTGAGAGACAAGCCCTGTGCCAGCCTATAGCTGAGATTAGAAGAAGCTGGGCCCATGGAGCCTTAAGAGGAAGAAGGAAGGAGAGACCAGGCAGAGACTTCCCATCATCTTGCTTCAACACGTGACTTTGGTGAGAAAGCAACCTTGAGTTAGACACTTCAGGGCCTTGTAACTGTAAGCTTTTATCCCAAATAAATACCCTTTATATATAACAGATTTTTGGTACTTTGCATCAGCATCCCTTTGGCTGACTAATACAGAAGCTAACACAGTGGATGATATCCTGAGGACCAATCTGGTTCATTGTGCTCTAATAGGGCTTAGGTGGAACCAAGGTGTTGGGGTAAAGATGGTCACCCTCAGCGCATCATTCATACTGTCATCTTGACATTTATATTATGCTACAATATTAAAATGAGTTTACAAAAATTTCCTTAGTGGATTCTTGGAGCAACTCTTAGAGATGGAATAAGCAGTTATTTGTGTGTTCATTTTATAAGTGAAGAAAAATAAGACAGTTTCATGAAGTTATATGAATGAAGTTATTTAGTAGGTTTTATTTAGAGCTGGGACTTTGGCTCAGGCTTCCTGATTTAAAATGAGTTACATCTGGCAAGGTTTTTCTAGAGAGGAGGAACAAGGAATCAGAATGACCTTGGGTCCTGTTTCATCTACACCTGACCCCTAGACATTATGAGGGGAAGAAATAGCACATTGCCTAATGACACAAAGATCAGAGTGTCTGTGTGGTGACCCACAGTTACTGAGGCAAGGAAATGTCTCCTCAGTCATGCTGGGGAAGGAAAATCAAAATGACCCCATCATGTATAAATAACACAAGTAGAATATTCTCATATTAAAATTAGAGGGATTTTATTCATATTTATTTTCATTATTTTATTAGTATTTAAAGTCTTAAGCATAAAATGCCTTGGTGCTTGCTCCACTAGTTTTCTAGAAGTTTATAGATAGTATAAATGCAAGCTTCAAACTAACTCTTTGACCCTTTAGATAGTCACAGATAAATACACATGACTTATAACTATGCAACTCATTGCTTTGCTTCCTGGAGTTAAATTTTTTTTAAGGAAGTGAATGCCTTTCTTCATCAGAGACCTAAGTTCCCTGAAAGCAGACTGGCTGGCAGTAGGGCACTAGCATTAAATCCTTGAGTCCCTGAAGTTTGGAACCCCAGGAAGAACATGATAAAGAGCATTACTACAATGTATATGGGAATAGTAATTCTATAACATAGAACTGAGGGGAAAGCTGGTGACCTAATAACAAAGGTCTAAGCAAGTCAATTTTCATCTGTGAATATAGCAAAAGATATTTTTAGATGTAAACATGATCAGGTAATAAATACATCACCTATATGTTCAGATGATACACCACCAATGCACTTTTTAAATAACATTTTATTATAAAATATAGTATATAGAAAGAACAGTGTGAAAAATTTTATATATTTTTTTTTCTTTTTTTTTAAGAATTAGCAAATCTGAAGATAGTATAATTGGAAATATCCAGTATAAAGGAACAGAAAGAAAAGGAATGAAGAAATTTAAAAGAGTCTAAGCAGCCTATGGGACACAATCAAGCATAACAACATACACATTATGGAGTCCCAGAAAGAATATCTGAAGAGATAATAGCTGAAAATTTTCCAAATTTGATGCAAGACATAAATCTACAAATCGAATATGTTCAAAGAATTCTAAAAGGATAAATCCAAAGAAACCCACACTGAGATACATTATAATCTGTGGTAGTTGACGTCATGTGTCAACTTAGCTAGATTTTGGTGTGCAGTTTTTTTGGTCAAGCATGGAATCACATTATTTTTACTGGGAAGGTATTTCATAGGTTGATTTTATTTGAATCTATAATTGGTTGATTTTATCTACAAACAAAAAAGGTGGTTGCCCTCAGTAATGTGGGAAACTTCCTCATTCAATCATTTAGAGATCTTAAAAGCCAAAACTGAGAATTTCAGTAGTCATAAAGAATTTCTGTATTACCAGCTAGCTTTCCCTGGAGAACATGGACTTGCCAGACTTCAGAATCACCTTTAAAGTTTCTGCCTTTTGACTTATCTTATAGAATTCAGACTTGCCATCTCCTGGACCTGTGAGACAATTCCACATAAAAAATAACTTCATGTGTGATTTTGTGTGTGTATATATATCTTATGATAGTTCTTTTTTTCTGGAATACCTTTATTCCATCAAAATTTGAATACCAAGAGAAGAAGAAAGAATCCTAAAAACAGTAAGAGAAAATTGACTCATATATATGATCCTCTGTAAGGTTGAGCCAGTTATTACTATACATTTTATTTAGGATGGCCATATAGTTTATCACTTAGGTGAACACTGTTGAAGGTAAACAAAGTAGCAAAATTAATAATTGCTCTGGAACAACAGGTATAAACTGGGAGCTATGATTAATTTATGACATAGCTAAAAAGCTTACACTTTTGAAAGCTCTACCAAACATAAAAATAAAAGATTAATTGTATTTCTAAACCCCTCCGCACCGCCAACATGTCTCTATTTAGCGTTCATGTTGCTTCTAGCCTCAGTTTTATGATATTCTTTACCAACTTCTCTTTATAGTTTTACCAATTATGTATGCATTCCTAAGCAAAATGTTTAGTTTTACTACTTTTGAGCTTTTTGTAAGTTGAATTATTCTTTTTCACATTTATTAAGACTTGTTTATTTTGCTCAAAATCTCATTTGAAATATCTGTCCATGTTGCATGCAGCTGTCATTCATTTTTATTGCTGTTTGATATTTCATCATATAAACATATATCTATGTCCATATTACTTTTCACAGATGTTGCAGCTATTTCCAGTTTGGAGCTCTTGGAATCAAAGCCACTGTGAGGATTTGTTCTCCTGAGTCCTGGTGAATCTATGGGCTCTGGGGTATGGAGTCAGGTGTGGTATGTCAGGTCATAAAGTCTTCACACCTTTAGGAGATAATGCCAAACTATTGTCCAAAGTGGTTGTGCCAAATAGCACTCTCATCATGGAATAAGACTTCTAACCACTCCACATCTGGTCAATATTTCATACAGTGAGATACTTTATCTGTGTGGGGTGTGCAGTGGTATCCCATGGTTCATAAGCATTTTCCTGAGTACTAATAAGATTGAACACATTTTTATATGGTTATTGGCCATTTAAATTTCATATTGTAAGAAATAACTATTTGAATTTTTGCTTATTGTTTTCTATTAGGTTGTTTGTTTTTTCTCTTACTGGATTAGTGAGAGTTCTTCATATATTATAGGTACAGTTCTTTGTTAGATGCTGTTTTTTTTTCTTAACTCTTTTGGTCTGTTTATCATTTTTCAATCACACACTGACTTTTTAGGAAAGCATTTTATTAGATCTTGATATCAGGTAGACAACATTCTCCAAACTTATTCTTTTCCTTCGAGTGACTTGGTTATACTGGGCTTTTTGCATTTTTATATAAATATTATAATCAACCTACAAGCAAAAAATATCTGAGTTGAATGTGATTGCATTGAAATACTGATAATTTTACACTAGATTTCCCAATGCATGCACCTGAGAAATCTCTCCATTTATTATATTTTGGTGGTTTTTAATGCTCTTAATACAATTTTATATTTTTTCCTATTGAGAGATAGTACATCTTTTGTTAGACTTTTTATTTGATTTACTGATGTGATTGATAATACTGTGAAGAGAGCCTTTAATTATTTTTATTTTCTGTTTTTATAATATTAAAAAAATTGTGCCTTTTATACTGGCCTTGCTAAATTTATGATTCTGAAAATGTTTTCTGAATTTTTTTCAGATTTTTTTCTCAAATTCATATTCATATAAGCTGAGAAAAATGAGAATTTTTTCTAATATTTATAGTTTTATTTTTTGCTTTGTATGGTAAGTTGAATTATGTCTCCAAAGTTTAGACTTGTTTTTGTTCATTTATCCATATTCCTATGGGTGTGAACCCATTGTAAATAACATCTCTTTGATGATGTTACTTTAGTTAAGGTGTGGCCAAACTGAACCAAGTTGTGCCTTAATCTGGATTACTGGAATCTTTTATAAACAGAAGATATTCAGATCTAAAAAAAAAAAAAAAATAAGCCACAGGGAGGTGTCAGAAGCTGGAATGGATCCAGAAGAGAAAGGAAAGCCAAGGAACTCAATGATTCCCTGCCAGCCACAATATGGTGACTCCAGGGAAGCAAGCTTTCTAGCCTCTGAAACAATGAGCTCTCCAATACATTTATGTTGTTTAATGCAAAAACAGTTTGTGGTCTTTGTAATAGCAGCCTAGCAAAACCAAGACATCTTGCTTTATTGCACTGCCTGGGACCTCTAGTACAATTTCGAAGTGTTGTAGTAAAAGCAGATATCCTTATATATATACTGCAAACCAAAAGGAAATATCCAAGTTTCATCATTAAATATGTTATTTGCTTTAGGATACATGACTATTTACAAATATCTGCAAGGAGACACCCTTTTACAAATTTGAATTTTTTTCTTGAATAGTTTTAGAATTCTTTTGAATATTTTCTCTTTCAGTTGAATTATAGAATATTTCTCCTTTAAACTCTTAATGTGGCTAACTGTACTGAGTCATTTTTTAATGTAATACTATCATTCATTCTTTGAATCAATCCAAATTATTATGATATATTATCATTTTAATATTGCTGAAGGGTATTTGATATAATTTTTTCAAGAATTTTACTTCTGTTTTCTGGAGTTACAGTCATTTGTTATTTCCTTTCTCATGCCTAGTCAGGATTTTGGTATGAAATTCTTCCTAGCCATAACAAAATATTTAGGGGAATGTTTCCTATTTTTCTGTTTTTTGGAAGAATTTGTGTATTGTCAATTTTCTACTTTGAAGGTTTAAAAATCCATTTGTGAAGCCATCTCAGCCTAGTGAATATTTTTGTAGTAATATTTGTATTACAGGTTCAATTTCTTTTCTTTATTATATTCTGTGGTGGTTAAGTTTATGTGACAACTTGGCTATTTTATGGTGTCCAGTTGCTTGGTCAAGCAAACGTTGGCCTTATTGTTATTGTAAGGGTATTTTGTGGATTTAAGTCATTACTCATTGATTGCATCTGTGGCTGATTACATCCACAATCAACAAAGGAGATTGCCTCTAGCATAAGAGAAGTTTTATCCAATCGGCTGAAGGCCTTCAAGGAAGAACTGATGATTTCAGCAGTCAGAAAGAAGAATTTCTATCTCTACATCAGCCAGCCAGCTTCTCCTGGGGAATTCCCCGAAACCTTCATTGGAGTTCCCAACTTGCAGCCGGCTCTATGCAAGTTGGACTTGTCTACCACCCACAGTACTGTGTGCCAATTTCTATATCAAATCTCATATTATTTATATACATACATATATTGTTGTTTCTGTGTCTCTAGAAACCCTGACTAATACATAAACCTGTAAAATTTGCTATAATTTTCTTGTTTGCTATAGTTAATATTTTCAGGCATCTGTCCATTTCATCCATTTTCAAATGAATAGGCATAAAGTTGTTTAATATGCCCACTTATTAATATATAAAGAATCGATAGTGATGTCATTTTGCATTCCTGAAATTAGTTATCTATGTCATCTTTCTTTATCTCTCTTGTCCTTGAACAATCCTACCAGCAGTTTGTCAATTTTACCTGATTTCTTCAAAGAACAAACTTGTAGCAATTTTTATTCCATGTACTGAATGCTTTTTCTATATAAAATTGTGAATTTTTTTTCTGAAATTTATTATTGTATATTTATTATTACCTCTTTTCTAAAATCTTTGGGTTTATTTTTGATGCTCTTTTACTAGACCATTGGAGATCAGGAAGCTTGTTATTTTTCAGCTTTTTTTCCCTCTAATATACATACATATATATTCTTCTCTAATACATACATTTTTTTCAAGGCTATGTAAACGTCCATCTATGTGTTGCCTTGATTGTGCCCCCAAATAATTGAATAATGGGATTTTATTATCATTTACCTTAAAATATTTTCTCTTTTTAAACATTTTTTTATTTTTATTTTTTAAAAAGATACTTAGATTAAACAAATGTCACACAAAAAAATATAGGGGATTCCCATATGCCCCACTCCCCACACCTCCCACATTTTCCCACATTAACAATATCCCTCATTAGTGAGGTACATTCATTTCGACTGATGTAGACATTTTGGGGCATTGCCACTAAGTGTGGATTAAAGTTTACATTGTAGTTTGCACTCTCTCCCACCCAATTCTGTAGGTTATGGCAAGATATGTAATGGCCTGCATCTGTCATGGCAATGTCATTCAGGACAATTCTCAAGTCCCCAAAAGGCTTCCGTATTACACCTGTTTTTTCCTCTCCCTGCCCTCAGAACCTCCAGTGGCCACTGCCTCAACATCAATGATATAATTTCTTCCCTTGCTAGAATCACAGTAAGTCTATAGTAGAATACCGGTAAGTTTACTTTAGTCCATATTTCATTCCCCAATCCTGAGGATTCTGGGATGGTGATGTTCACTCCACTTCTAATTGAGAGGGGACTGCTATCCCATGGGGCCAATGGATGGGACTTCTTTGCTTGCAAATGTAGACTCTCTTGGTTCCTTAGGATGGTCGTTGTCCATCATCACCTTCTTAGCTGTCCTGAGTGAGACCAATGAACTGGAGAGTAGGTGTTGCAACTCCGTTGAGATTCAGGGCCCAGCTGGCACATAGACAGTCCAAAGATTTAAATCTCTTGGATGACACATACCAACTCTAGTACTAGTTATAGGTTCAAATCGAAGGACAGAAGAGCCATGTGTAGGGAAACCGCAGCTAGTCCAACTCTGTCCCACTGAGGAGCATAAATTCTGAAGAAGGGCCCACTGGCTAGGTACCAAACTCCTGAGCTATCTGCCCTGACTATACTGTCTGGTTGTCTCCAGAGTTCTCAGGAACCCTGCTATTTGGGGTAACATCTACTTAGGCAGTCAATGAGATCCTGCTGAGACATGCATAAGCCTAACCTCTGGAATGACCTCCTGACTCACTTTGATAACGATAATGATTTTATTATCATTTAGCTTAAAGTATTTTCTAACTTCTATTTCCTTTTCTTTAACTCATGGGTATTGAGAAATATTTCTTAATTTCCAAGTATTTGTGGATTATCTCTCTGTCATCACCATCATCTATCATCTACCTATAATATTTGTATAGTTGTCAGAGAATATATTCTGTATGATGTCAATCCCTTGAAATGCATGTAGGCTTTTATATTAAAAATTTATTGTCAAATCTGTAAATGTTGTTTTTAGGTGTGAAGAAAATGTCTGCTCAGGAGGGGTTGGGGTGATTTTCTATATTTGCCCATTGGATAAGTTCTATTTACTTATAAATTTTTGACTTGTTATATCAATTAATTGGAGACATTTCACAATGATTGAAAATCTTCTATTTTTTTTGTTCAGTAAACTTTGGTCTATATATTTGAAATTTTACTTTTAATAACATACATATTAATTTTATATCTTCTTGGTAAATTAAAACTTTTATCATTAAATGTAATTATCTTTACAGCCAGTATTCATTTTTTCTATAAAATCTCTTTTGCCTAACAGAATATTTGAAGCTCAACATTTCTGTATCCTATAATTGATATGTATCTCTTATATATAGCACTTGCTTTTTTATTCTAGCCTAAACAAAATTGTTTTTTCCTTGGATCATTTAGTCTTTTTATATTTAATGCAATTTAGGTTTATATCTCGTATCCTGTTTTATGATTTTTATCGATTTCACCTGTAGTTATGAACTCTGCTTCTTTCTTTTATGGCCAAATATGGAAAAATAGCATATATACCTAACTAACCAAAGTGTAAAATTAATCAAATCCTATATCTTCTTGAATTAGCATAAACCCATTTAACCCTAATGAGATTTATGTCTCATTATCATCTGGTGTTATAATTCTATTTAAAAAAATACACTAGACATCATTACTAGTGACTTTTTTGGTCAATATCCATTTACATTTGTCCAAAGTGCTTTTGACATCACAGTATTTTTACAAGGAACGCATTCTTTCTGCCTGGAATCCAATAAGTCCTTTTATAAATATCTTTGGTAATTAATTCTCAGTTTTTAAGTGCCGTGATTTCCCCCTCCATTTTTAAGGATATCTTCACTGAGTATAGAATCAATGTGCAATTGACACCTTTTGGTATTTTGAAGATATCATCCCATAGTTTTTGGCTATCGTTGCATTTGTGAAGACAGCCTTTGGTCTATGTGCCATGCTTTAAAAGAAATCTGTGTTTCATTCTCTGGCTGACTTTGGTTTTCTGCTGACTTTCATTTTCAGCAATCTCTCTGTGATGTCTCAGTATGAATTTTTATTTGGTTTATCTTGATTGGACTGATTCTGTAGGCTGGTTTACTATCAGGTCTGAGGAATCCTCAGCAGTTATCTTTCCACATATTGCCCTGCCCAGCCCTCCGTCCCCTCTTCTTATGTTCATTTTACAACCCAAAACCATATCCCTCCCCTACATTTTATGTTAGTTTCTCCCAGTGCTATATTAACAACAATTCCTTCTGATATACTTTTTAGTACATTAATTCTCATTTCTGCAGTGTCAATTTTCCTGTTGAATAATTCCACTATGCCTTTAAGTTTCTTTATTGTATTTTACATTTCTACAAGTTTGTTGATTGTGTTTTACATCCCTAAAAGGTCTGTTTTGTTCTTTTCTTTTCAAATAGGCCCTCATACGCTTTCAATTCTATTCTGCAGGTATTGTCAGCTGTCTGATTATTAATTTAAATACCATAAGAATGGTCATTTCATAATCTGTGTATAATACTTCCAGCATCTGAAAAGTCTGTGTAGGTCTCTTTCTGTTTTCTTCATTTTCTACTCTTTCTTGCTGATGCTTCCTTGCTTCCTTGAAAGATTTTTATTTTTAACCATATGCTGTCTTTTTTGTCATTTAAAGATATTTTTCCAGGCTTTTTAAAATTGTTTTTCAATAGGAAGTTATTTTTAATAACCTAAGCTCACTATTGCCATTCAGGGAAGTCTTATCCATATTCTCCTCTTTTAAAATCCATATGGTATATTCCAGCCAGTAAAGTAAAAAGGAAGTAATAAAGAAGAATAAAGGAGATATCATATTTTAGAGGCTAATTTATATTATTTCCTTTTACCATGTTTCTTTAAAAATAGTAAATATGTTTATATTATAATCTCTTCTTAAAAGGAATTTGTCTTAAATTATATTTAAATATAGGGAAAGATATATAAACAATGTTTTATGTTCCATTCATATTATATGGAAAATTTTTAAAACAAACTGAATATCCAACCTTGATGGAAAATCATTATATGGAACATTGTATAGTAATTGATTGATACTTACAAACGTTTTTAATGATTTGGGGAACTATCCATGATGTGATATTTAGTTTCAAAATGTAGCATATAAAAGCATAAATTGTATAATCTAAATTATAAAAAAGATTGAAGAAGTTCTCTTTGTATGATGGGGAAAGGAAGAGAATGTTGTTTTTGTATCTAATTTGGAGAACGTTCTAAATTTTCTCCTAAGATTGTATATTACTGAAGAAAACTAGTATCTGGTAACTAAAATAAAAATCAAAGGAAATTATCTGTTTCTTCACATAACGAGTGTGGCATTGTTCTTTTAAGTTTTGTTTTAACAATTCTAACCTAAAACTCTTCTTTTAGGGGGACAGAAATAATAACAAAAGAAAACAAAATTAAAACAACACTAACAATAGCAACAATTCAGTAAAAAAAAAAAGTTACAAAATTCTATGTTCTGTGTGTCATCTGTCAGCATTATGCTCTGTCCTGAAGCATAGCTTATCCTCCGCTCATTCTTCTCACTGCAGTAGTTCCAGGTGTCCTTTGTGCTACCTTTCACATGTGGAGAGCCCAGCACACTTTGCCCTGCAGCCTTCCCAACACGAGCCCGACACGGACAGTCAATCTACTTGTGTGTGCTTGTCTTGGCCGTGGCCTTCCTTTCATCCTCTGTGCATATATTTTTCAGAACCAGAGCCCAGAAGGGTGTTTCCTGAACCACAAAGCTGGCTCCTTTCAATGGATTTTGTTGTTTGTTTCTACTTAGTGTCTACTGTTGGCAAAGATCTTTTTAGAATTTCAATTTTTAAGTTTTTCATCGTTTGGCTCTTTATAGAACATCTGTCCATGGGTTTACCATGGTCATTTCTCCAAACACATTAAATCAGTGTTTCTAACATCTTGACTAAATGCCTATCTAAGTGCCCAAATTCCTTTTTTATTGTCCTGTCATGGAATCCAGGGTGACAGTTATTCCAAGATTATCACTCTGACATTCCCACCAGTTCTTCCCCAGTTGTAGAAACCCTGTCCAGAACAGAATGCTTCTCATTGTTTTCCATGTCTACCAAAGATTAAAGTCGTCAGTTAAGCAATTAAGCCTTTCAGCAGATGTCAGGCTAGGGAATAATTCAGGACAATTTGTCCGGGATGGATAAGGTATATCCTTTACTTATTTTGTTTATCTGGATTTCAATATTATTTCAATATTATTATCAGTCTTCACAATCATAAGTGAAGACATTCCTCAAACATCCCCACTTCCTTTTACTTCCCATAGTTTTTTTCAGCAGCTAAATATAAATTTGTGGACTTTTGGGCAGGCCAGCCTAATTTAAAAACAATTTCTATATACTTTCAATATCCCAGAACGAGGAATATTTTCATCCCACAGGGATACTTTAAATCTCACTGTATACCTGTCGATATGTGCAACTGGCCAGAAATATGCACAAATTTTGCCATTCACATGGTCTTTTCTCATTAATTTAATTGGACTATAGTTATCTAGTCTCCCACAGGGAAACAAAATGGAATGAAACCCTTCACTATTTGTATTTTAAGAGGAGGGGAAAATGCTTTATTTGGAATATTGCAACTTTTATTTGATGAAAGTTACTATTAACATATTTTCATAATCTTCTCAGCCTAGCAACAGCAGGAGTAAAAGGTGTGAGGACCATGTAATATTCATGAAATTAAGACGACTTGAGATGAAAGGGAGTTCCATTAGAGAGACCAAGTGTGACAATATGACACATATTTGCATATTTTACACTTTAAATCTTTTCAGCACATCCAAGTTGATATATGGATGTAAACATGCATTGCCAGTTTTTAGCATATTATAAGCCCTCAAGACTTTGCATGCATTTTAATATGTTTCATTATTGCTGTAGATTTTAATTTCCAAACTGCACAGCTCTGATGGAAGGAAGCTGGAAGTCAAGGCATATGGCCTCTGCCCCAGGCAAACACAGCCTTTTCCTTGAATATTTTGGGAAGAAATCCATCCATTTATTTGTGAGACAGTGGGGGAAATTTTTTTTTTTTAAAGTGCTGCCCAGAAGCATGTTATGTTTGGTACACATACTAATTAAGTGTTAATTTAACTATCCTGGAAAGAAGGCTAAGAATTCACCTGTAGATCTGCCAAACAAGACAAATTTTATGGAGTTTTTATAACACCTTTTCCCTCTTTTCAGACAGACTCAACTCCTACAGTTTCAATGTGGAGATTATTGTAAACATTTTTTTTAATTGAATTTGAAACTCTGTTCTTTTAAACATCTGAAAAGATTTTTAGTTGCCCATTTTATTTCTGGAACACAGAGGTTTTTTAAAGTAGAACTAAAGGTCTGTTCTTAGACTTGAAAGAACACATTTGATCCAAAGAACATGGCACTAAAATATTTTCTTTTCTACTTTGCAAAGGTATATATTTAAATGGATAAAAGCAGTGCAATCTGACTTTGCACATTCTATCCAAATAAACATTAAGATGAATTAAAGCTAAGAAAAATATTAAAATTGGTCTTTAATCCATTGCCTAGGCCTGTAAGTAAGACATGATCTTCAAAAATGGTTTTTAATGATTATATCAGAATTTGCTCTTACTGATATTGAGTCATCAGGCATCCCCTATTAATTTCTCATAAGTCTTCAATGACATTTTATTTTTATTTGCAATGCTAAGTTAAATCACTGAATTCAAGGAGCACTTTAGTTATTTGTGGTCTCACAAATTTTGAAAATATATAGCAATTATTAACTATTCAGGAGAATATTTGGATATCCTACATATCCAAACTTTTGTAAGAAACATAATAGCAACAGAGAAGAAATCAAAAGTTGTATCCCACTCTCAAGGAGTTACAAACAAATGAGAAGAAGGTAACACAGGATTCTTAAACACATTTTATTATCCTAAGAACACAAATTTCATTTGAAAATAAAACAGAAAGCAACTTAACTGCTTTGGTTTTCTCTAGTCATTCTTTTCCAAAGCTTCATATATAATTGTAAAATAAGATTAATGTCCCCAAGAACTACCTGTGCATATGTTAATGATAGTTCAGACAAAAACAGTTGAAGTTCTCACATTTTATTTTCAAGTTCACATTCAATAATACACCGTTATAGCAAAAAGGTCCATTTACCAAAAATGTTCCCAGAACTAAAAAGTAGAAATGAATACTCCCATCCCTTTCACTTCAGTGAATAACTTTGGTGTTTTCATATGGCACATGTATCTCATCACTCTAACTTGGACAATGGAGGGTTGCAGTGGCTGCTTTATTTCTCTTAGTTATGCCACTTTTCAGCTCCCCAAAGCTGAGCTTCCTGATGAATAGAATCACAGGTTCATGGCCTTACTTTCTGAGGCAATTTTGACAGGAATGGGAAGTTTAAGGGAAAAGCCAGTTCCTAACATACAAATATGCAACCAAATATTTTCACTATCTGACGACATAAAGATGAACATTAGATTCTGTGAGAGCACTTGGTTGAAGAACCCCTCCCCAAGGCCACATGGAATCACCACCTCTTTCTCGTGTTATCCTTTCTAGTAAACTTGGCTGTTTCTCAAGCTGGATGGCCTCAATCAACTTGGGTGGCCTCGTTTTCCTATCTGCGTCCTGCTAGATCTACTTCCAAGAACCTGGATCCCTCTCCCCATGACTCTAACGGAGGGCTGGAATTCTGCCAGAAAGGAATTGCTTTCCCACAACGAGATGCCATTCTGCCCAGTTATAGTAATCTCTGAAGTTGTGGACTAAACTCCACACCACCGTTGCCATTTTTTATACTAATACCCGGCTGGTCCATGGCTGAGCTGACTGCATCTTTTGGAAACTTGGAATTGAAACAAAAACAAAAAATAAAAACCGATATCTTTGTCAGAGCCAGTCTCTTCTATCAACTCCATTTCCCTTGCTCTTCCAAGTCCTAGCCTCCTTTCCTTTGCCACTAACCTATGGTTTCACAATGTCCTATCCCAGATCATCATCTGTTAATCCAGCTCTGTGCTGTACTTTCTGTGGCTCTATTTTGAAGGCAAAACAGACTCTGCATTTATGGCTGCTGTCATCAATGCTGTGATGTGGTATGTGAATCACGTCTGTCATAAATAAATAGACAACATTTGTTGATTTATCATTTTTGAATATTTGATCAAATGAGTTAACTCACTAATTCACAGCATAGCAAGTTCTGAATGTCTCACAGTAATTCAGGTGAATTAGACAGTGACAAAAAATGGTAAAATTCCCTTCATTTGTGTCGTATGGTTCTTTTGTGGTATAACATCTTTTCTGCATGGTTATTTATTTCCACTTTGAATCTTACATGACATTTAATCAAAAGCCATAATCAGAAAACTAATTTAACAAGGGTATATAACTCATGCTGAACCTCTCTTTCTACACAAGAATGGAAATCATGAACACAAAACAATAAAAAGAATTACGATATGTCGTGAAATTAGGTACTTTTATTGAATGCTTATTATGAGTCAAGCACTTTACCTGAATTACCTCACTTCTTCCTCAAGACAGCCTTATGAGATAGGTTCGACTATTTCTATCCCCATTTTCAGAGGACAAAGCTGAGGTATAGGGAGACAATGATTCCCCGCTATTATGCAGCTGGTTCATAGAAGCACACTTCTTTATACTGAACCATCCGGCTACAGGGCCTGTAAGCTTACACTTTATGGCATCCTGCTAGCTAATCATGGAAGAAAAACTTCTTCTTTCTATTCAAAGACTACAGAAAAAAAGGCGTCTTGCAACTCTAGTATCTGAACAGGGGAGAGTATCACTTTGAATTCTTTCACACATCTCTCCTCCTTATATCCCTCTCAACTTCCAGATGCTGGGTCATAACATTTAAATATTCCACGTTTCTTACCACATCAAATCTAAATTTCCTCCTTGTTATCTTGGCCTTCCACACTCTTAACTATGAGCTTCTCCCCATGTCGATTTATTTCTTAGTTTCCCAGTAACTCCAATATCTACCTCCTGCTTCCATCAAAGAAGTGGTTTCTACAATATCATACTGAGATTCCTTTCCTTATGCTTTTCCTCATATAGCTTCCCAGCATGGAAAGCTCTCTATGGCTCCCTCAATCCCCCACCAACTTCAATCCTTTCCTGCAGACCAGAATTACCATTCTCTCAAAGAACTTTATCTTTGCCTTTACCCAACCACATATTTATTCATTCAACTATTAATTATTAGGCATTTACTTAATGCCTGGTACTGATCTAGGCTCTGATGATAAAGTAAAGAATAAGTTAAACCACACCCCAGCCTTATTGAACGAGACAGATAAAGATGGAGAATAGGATAAGCAATTGCAATACATGGATATTTGCTATGGCTGAAGGTAGAACACAATGGAAATACAAAATAATGGTGCCAAAGTTTTCAAAGCAGATAACAACTGAGCCATATGAGGGAGAAGGAAGGGCATGCAGAAAGAGGCATCATACATTTTTTAAGTGACCTGATAAAAAGTCCTGTGAATCAAGCAGGGTCCAGAACAGCAAGTGCCTTAAAATTTCATTGAGAAGCCCAGACTTCATCTTAAGAGCAAGGGCAAACCATGAAATGATTTTAAGGAGGATGATTTAAACAGACATAGAATAAAGAGGAGTGAAAATGCAGGACAGGGTATGTGAAATTGAGGACATTGTTACATTAGGTGTTTAGAAAGTTCATTCTGGTTCTTTGTGTGGACTAGATTGGGTAAGTGAACAAGTTGCTGCATTCTGAGAAGGAATGGATGATGGCTTCAAACAGGGTGGTGGCAGTAGTGAATGGAGGGAAGTAGATAGTTTCCAGAGGTATATAAGGGATAGAAACCATAGTACTTGGCAACTGATCAAACATGGGAGATCAAAAAAAAGGGAGGAAACAAGGATTCTTCCCAGGTCTTTCACTAAGGGACCTGGGTGGATGGACTCAGCAGGGGAACAAGTAAGGGAATGAAAATAATAAGTACGAACAGTACTTAAATAGCTAGGATTATGTATTCCCTCTCACCAGGTATCTCTGAACCATACCTTCTCAGTCCAAGTAGTTTGTAAATTCATAAATACAGGAACTGCCTAGTTTTATTTCTTCTGCATCTCCCAAATAGCTCAGCCTTGAGATAAACACTCAGTAAGGGATCAATAAATATTTTTTCAATGGTTTGCTTGATTAGTACTGAGTGGTGAGACTGGATTCTGACTCAAAGACATCATTATGGGGTATAATTTCCGCAATTATAAAATAACAATTGAAACTTTATATGTGCATAATGCTTTATGTTTATATATCTTGTCCCAGAATGGGAATCCTAAAAACCTGCTTCATAGAAGACATGCAATTACATAGTGAAGATGGATGGAGAAGAAAAAACTGTTTTCAGAACCTAGGAAGATGGGGGATATTAAAATTGTTCCTTTGAAATTAGAGGAAGTAGAAAAAAAATAAGGCTGTCCAAGCTTCATTTTGTATAGAAATTCAGTGAGGCATCACAGTTCTTTCCCCCTGGGACTGTACTTTTCCTCTCTCCATGACTATCTATCACTGCTTGTAAAACTCTTCCACTAAAAGATCTTAAAGTTCACAGTAAAGCAATGCAATTATTCTGAGTCATTCCTTCTTACCTTTTAACCTAATCTTCAGAGGTGCCGGGACTGAAGAAGCACGGCTCCTGCCCAAAATGAGCCTAATCTTGTCTCTGAAAATAGCACTTCCTTGCCAAGAAGAACTTTCTCCTTTTGAATGGCTGCAATGATGAGAAAAAGAAGCCGCTTCATTAATGGCCCCAGGCATGGTGGGTGCTAAGTCAGAGTGCCCTTTCTCTCCACAGAGAATAGCACTGTCGACTTACTTAAAGTTTTTCTTTCTTTCTTTTTTTTTTTTCTTCTTCTTCTTCTTTTTTATCCCAACAATGGCTCTTGGCAGAAAGCTTTGAAACAGCTCATTACTGATTTCTGATTCAATAAGCTAAAAAGGTGAGGGGGAGGGCAATGCAGATTCAGATTTAACTATAATTTTTTTGAATGTCTACTATGTGGTAGCCCCTGTGTTAAATGCTACCATGGCGACCCTCTGAGTTGGGAGATATGAACCGCATTTGGTAGTTAAAGAGGCCAACTTAGATACTGTAAGGATCATCTAAGCTGGGGAATTTGAACCCAGATCTTAAAATTCCAAATTGAGTGATTGCTTCACCACCTCCAAGATCAGACTCTGCAAGCTTCTGCTTCACTCTCAGCGAATGAGTTCATGCCCTACAACCCAAATGAAGCCATTAGAAAGAATGGCGGGAAATGGATGTGGCTCAAGCAAATGGGCTCCTGTCGACCATATAGGAGGTTCAGGATTCAATTCCTGGGGCCTCCTGGTGAAAAAGCAAGTTAGCCCACGCGGCGAGCTGGCCCAAGCAAAGTGCTGGCCCAAGTAAAGTGCTGGCCCAAGCAGAGTGCTGGCCTGCACGGAAAGCTGGTGCAGCAAGATGATGCAACATAAAGAGACACAGAAGAGAGACAATAAGAGATGCAGCAGACCAGGGAACTGAGGTGATGCAAGAGATAGAGCAGCCTCTCTCCACTCTGGAAGGTTCCAGAATCAGTTCCAGGTGCCTCCTAAAGAGAAGACAAGAAGACACAGAAGAACACACAGAGAACAGACAGAGAGTGCAAAACAATAGGTGAGGGGGGATATAAATAAAGCTTAAAAAAAAAAAAAAGAAATGGCATCTTTCTGCCACTTATCAACTTCCACATAGCCCCACATATTCATTCCACCACTGCTCAGGTGAAAATGGAAAGGAAAGCCTGCTACATACTAAGATTCATCCTCCACCTGAGCTCTGCATCCATCACTCTTGCATTCTAAGCTAAACACATTCTATTACCATCTATTTCCTTCTCTGCAACATTTGATTTCCTACCATTTAGCATTTAAGTTTGCTCAGGTCTTCTCTTTGCAAACTACACACAAACACAACAAAACCTAACAAAACAGCCCCTTTGATCTTACATACCACTAGAACTTCTTACTTTACTCTCATACCCCTTCATAGGCAACAATCTATCCCAATGGATTAGGAAATTTAAATAAAATATTATGGGTCAAGTGTTGGACATATTACCTATGTGGCAATTATGATTTCAGTCCTTGTCTGCTTTGGTTCTTTAGATCTGCTTGTAGGACAAGGCTTTGTAAAACCTTCTTTTATATCTTTCTTTTCATGGTTATCATGATGTCCCACCAGATAGGTTTTCTGCTCTTTCTCTGCTTTTACTCATATTCCGTTTTCTGCTATTGTTGGTGCTCTGACTTATACCCTCTTCCTGAGTCATTATAAACTCTCTTCCTTGCTCCTGTTAACCATTCCTATGACTAACAATTTGACAATGACTCCCATATTCTTTTTACCCCAGAATATGAATATCCAAATACATACTCTGAATATCCATATAAATAACTGCAAAATCCTTCAAAATCAGCACCCTATTTTAGAAAATCACTCAGGAAAGAAGAAGGGTAAGTACTAGCCTCAGAGGAGAGTGGATATTGCTGTCGACTAGATTAATAGCAATAAAGATGGTGATAAATGGGCAGGTTCTAATGATATTTGACAGATAGAAGTGTCAGAATTTGATGGCTGATTAAATGGGGGCTGGAGACAAAAATCTAAAAGCAGTAAAGTAGTTCTACAGCCTTAAAGTTTGGAAGAGGAGAAATGGTAAGCGTGGTAATAGATGAAGCTACATAGGTAGAGAGGTGGGCCAGAGTCACATGGTGAAGGGGATGATAAGCATTTGAGTTTTGTCCTAGCCACAATGGGGAGCTGTTGGTGAGTTTTAGACAAGGGAAAGATATAATCAGATATGCCTTATAGGGAGCTTACTCTGACTGCTTTGAGGGACTTATGGTGTAGCTGGGTAAACAAAAGGGATGCATACGAAAAAGTAACTAGAATCACTAATGATTAAGTTGTGCCAACATGATTAATGCAAGTAATAAATGTGGCTGAAGATAAGAGAAGGGAAACTCTCTTAGACTGCTAAAGAAGGCTTCACAGAGAAAGCAAAAAATTGAAAATTTGAGTTAAGACTTGAATGATGTATTAGTTCTAACTAGAAAAAGAAAATATTTAGAACTTCCCAGGCAGATAGAATGGATGTGGATGTGAGTTACATACAGAAGCTAAAAACCACTAGAAAAATTTTGGGGGACAGTGAACCAGCCAGCTTACCTGGGACAGGGAATTCACGTGGAGGAGCGGTGTGAGGAAAGGCAAGGTTGATGGCACTGAACCCAAGACCGGGAAGGTCCTCTCCTAGACAATTGGAAGTCACCTCAGGGTCTTGTTATGACAATTTAGGTGAAGATTCTGTGCTTAGGACAGTAAACAGTGATAGTAGAGCCTGTAGCTGAGGCTAGAGTGATCAGAGGCAGAAAAACAAGTCTTGAGGGAGTTTATGTGGTCTGAGGCCTGGAGGTATTAAACTAAGGTAACTTCAAAGGAAATGGAATGAAATTGTTAGATGTGAGAGTATCAAGGAAGAAAAAACACCAGGACTTTCATAACACGAGACATATATTAAATACATTCTTCTAGTCATCTAATACCCCTCCAAGGTGTAAGCAGGGAATACGTTTTGTTCTGGTAGAATACAGCTCAGTGCCTTTCTTTATGGTGAGCATTTGCATTCTGCATTAGGAAATAGGGTGATTCCTATTTGCAATTTTTCTTCCACTCTTTTACCAGAGCATTTATGTTAGTCCTGTGTCCATGTAGGTTTAGGATGAATTGTTCAAAGTTGACTACAAGGTCAGAAATGAATCCGTAATTCCAGTCCAATATCAATTAAGAGTTTTCTTGAATAGGAAATGCTATTGGGGAGGACAAAGAACAATAGAGGAACATTGCTGTTGTGATGGCAGAAACGTAAGAGTGTAGAGGAAGTAAGGGACATTGTGGGAAAAATTCCATTTTAGGTATGGTATGTAAGTAGGAGTTCATATCTTCCACCAAGCAAGACAAAATTAACCTCGGGGCACTGGGCTATTTGACTGGGATGAAATAAATTCTAGGAATAGTTGTTGCAGACATCAGGAGCTGCTTGCCAGCTGGTGCTAAGATGTGCTGTTTGAAATGTACCCTTAAAATAAATGAAAGAGAGTTTTGGTGGGTCACAAGTTAAGGAAGAAGAAATTGGGTCTTAGTTGTTTCTCATGGAAGGAATAATTTGAGAAATATCAGACCAGAAGAGTCAAAGCAAGAAAAAGATAAAAACTAGAATACTCAGTAAGAACTTAGTGTACCAGGAGTCACAAGTTTTGAGTACTGGTACAAGAAATACTAGTTGGAGAATAAATAGACTATTTCTTACATTTTGTTAAACAAAATTGCCTAATTTCTGTATGTACGTATTATTTGTTGTGATAGTAACAATTTTTGTAGGCCAGAATACAGAATAATTCAAAAGACTTTAGTAAGATTCAACAAATGCTCACTTCAAAATATGCAGGCTACCCAGGGAATGCACAACCATCCTCTGGGCTATGAGCTTTGAATGAAAATGGATGATGAAAAGAGTTTTACAGAGGCCAAAAGTTAATAAAATATTTTCTTGCTCCCTAGTCAAAATTCAAACTCCCACCACCTTGCCACTAGCATACTCACACTGAGCCTGATGACACCATTGGGAAATAACATTAATAAAGGGTTATCCCTTCAATGGAAGCATTGAAACCCTCTTAAACTGAAAGCAATAATACAAATCCCTGAATACTCCAGGGGAAGTTAACTAGCCCTGGGTAGAGGGGATAAGTGATTTAGATGTAGTCATGAGACTAATAAGGATAAGAAATGGAAGTTGAACCTGTTTCTTTCTGATTTATGATTCCATATATTTACTAATATATCATATTGCAGAAAGTAAAATGGAACACTTAAACAATTATATATCTTAAGTGCCTCTCCTCTGGTTCCATAAACCAGAATGACTTTGACATCACAGGAAGAAAAAACAAAATGTGTCCCTCTCTTCCCACTCAGATTTAAGGGGAAAAGTCTTCATGTGTAGGAAGAGTTGGGATGCTAATATGCAGATAAATTAAACATTTTGCTTGATAAAGTCCAGGGAAGGGATTACTTCTGTGGACAATAAATTCATCATGAAGCTCCACAGTACTGATTGCCAAAAGAGGCATGCTGGGCTTATCCATGGAACTTGCCTCACAGCACTGGGCATCTTTTATTCTGAAAGAAAAATGTGCACCATCTTTATGGTTTATAATCATTTTTCCTTCTCTCCTGGTTAAATGCCCTCCGTTCCAACATATACTTGATGAGAGAAGCCTACTGTGGATTGCCTAAGCCATACACTGACAGGAGGAAAATTGTGAATGTTGCACTTATTCTAATCTCAATGGAGCAATGCCTTGGAACCAACAAACAGGATAAGCCTCCACATGTCAATCTTCCTTTTTATAGAGTCACTATTAAGAGCTGAAAATTTTAGAAGTTCAGCTGCTCATTAGAATGCTATGTTATTGAAGAAAAAAAAAAAAAAAAGGCCAGAGACACTTAGAATAACTTTTGCTTGCAGTGACTTCAAAAGATAATTTTCAAAAGGATATTTAAAATGTCCTAAAAAAAAAAAAGTTAGTCATTCTAGTTTTTATATACAAAAACAGTGGTAAATTTGGTGGTGGTGGAGGTGTGTGTGTGGAGGGCTGTCATAATATACTCTGGTTCTTATTAAAACAGAAGACTAAAAAATTCTAGGGCTCTCAGATTGAATTAAGGGGGCTTGAAAAACCCCTAAAATTGTATACAGAATTTTTTTGTGTGTGTTAGGGAATTTTATTTAGCAGATAGTCTATTGCTTTAGTTAATAAATTGATTTTCTGAAGGGCTGGCGGACCCCTCAAAAAGTAATATTTAAAATCTTTGGTCTATGATGTGGAACAGAGATAAGGCATGGCATCTGAACAGGGGAAGCAGGATGAAGGGGAATTTATGCATGGCACAAGAAGAATTTTAAAAATAGGCTGGATTTCAGGGTCATCTATATTGCTTCTCACATTGGTCATCAGGGTTTAAAGAGCCAAAGTAAAATGGAACTTCTATGTGTAGCCTATGAGACCTTGGGAAGGAACCCATACTCTACTTCTGGAAACTGACTCTTACCTACATTACCACATTCTCTAGACTATGCTCACAATGAACCACCCCACTCCAGTTCCCCCTTCCCACCAACCACACACAGAAAGAATGCCTCAAAAAACATTTGACTAGGCAGCAAAGTATCAGAGTGTTGGCTTAATATTTATTGCTCTGTTTTTTTTTTTTTTTTCTTAACTGACTTTTCATTTTTCTTTTTGGTGTACAGTTCTGTGAGTTCCCCTCTGCCCTCCCCCTGCTTGCTGTATGTGTCCATTCACTGGGTGATCTTCTGCATCTGTTTCTTGCCTTCTTTTCTCATTTTTCTCCTCCAGCTTCAGCGGGATTCAATTCTAGGGACTTCCGATGTGGGAGAGAGGCACTCTGTCACTTGCGCCACCTCAGTTCCTCGTTTCTGGTGCATCTCACCTTGACTCTCCCCTGCGTCTCTCTTTTATTGCATCATCATCTTGCTGCGTGACTCACTGTGCTTTCACGTGGGCCCAGTTTGCCTACTCACCTTTTTTTTTACCAGGAGATCCTGGGGATTGAACCCCAGTCCTCCCATATGGTAGCCGGATGCCCAACCACTTGAGCCACATCCACTTTCCTGCTCTGTTTCTTAATAGCTGGGCCACTTAGGCAAGGAATATAAGCTCTGTACACCTCAGTTTCCTCCATTGAAAAAGGGAGATAATTTAAGTTCCTTCCTCAGATGGTAGTTTTGGAGATAAATGAAATAGTGCACAAAAAAGAATTTATCACAGGAGTTAAAGATAGTAGATTGAATGTATGCACTGTTTTAGACTCTTCTCAGATTCCTTCTCCTTTGCATTAACAAGTGACCACCACCCATTACCCTCTCAGAAAACTGGCATTTTATGCCCTGAGGAGAGTAAACAGTGCTCTCTAAATAGTACAGTATCAGGCACAGTTGTGTTAAAGTCTGCCATATTGCAGACCAGCGTGTTAATGACTATTAAAACTCCTACCCTTGTTTTCTGAGCTCACCAGTAGATGTTTAGCTAAAATGCTATCTTGCGGTTAGGAGAGCTGCAGAATCTTCTCTGGAAAATATGACCAGCTCATGGGAAAAATTCTAAATGTGCTGACATAGATGATTCCTAAATGAAACAGCCCAACTAGTATTTCCCTCAGTGAACATTATATTTGATAATTCCCACCCATGCATTCAGAGGTTCCAGTAAGTGTCTTAGACTATGCTCATAAATGAAAGCTGACAGCAAATGATAACCAGGAGAGAAGCCAGAGCAAATAAACAAATAAGAGCAAATAGGTGGGGGAAAAAAAGACTATGCAGGGAAAATAAAATTTCAGAAAAATATCCTGAGAGATCAAACAAGATGCAGTGTCCAGGAAAACTCAGAAAGATATAGAATCCATGGAGGAAGAAAAGGATATTCAAAAGGAGATTTTATTTTAAAAATTATAATAATTTTAAGATTTAAAACTATAATAGTAGAAATGAAAAAATTTAATTAGAAGATTGAAAGATAAAAAAGTTGAAGAAATCTGTGGGAAAGGAGAACAAAAAGACTGATAGAAAATAATAGGGAAATAATATGGAAATTAGAATGTCTATATTGTAGAGTTCCAGAAATAATAAGCAAAGAAAACAAAGAAAGTCTTCAAATTTAAAAAAAAAAAAGCTCAAAAGCAATACCAAGAACTGAGGAAATTGATTTGCCAGGGTCAAACAGTTCTTAAAAGGACCAAGAAGATGAACAAAAATACATCTGTACAAAAATATAGCATCTTGAATTTCGGAGCAATAGGGGAAACTGTATTATGTCTATTTCGAAAGAAGAGTAAGATAGGGTTTATATGAAGGATTAAGAATCAAAATGGCATTAGGAAAATGGAAAATTAAAAGACAACTGAAAAATTCTTTAAAAAATCTGAGATAAAATTATCTCCAATGTAGGATACTATACCTAATCAAACTATATTCAAATGAAGATAGAATAAAGACATTTCAGAAATGTAAGGTAGCATATATTTCTTTCCCATGCATTCTTTCTTACAGAACAACAGCAGAAGATGCATTGGCCAAACAAGGAAGTAAAACAAAAATATACATATGGCTTGGTAGGAAGATAGCCTTGACACAATAGGGAGACCAGGAGACTACCAGGATGATGGTGAAGAGCAAGCCCCATAGACAACTGGGCAGCAGTTCTAGAACTCAGTCAACCCCAATTCAGGGTCAGAAGACTCCTAGAAAGACTGCTTCAGGAACATGACATTGAGAGGATACCTAATGTATTATAGGTTTTGAGGTAAGATTTCAATAAAAGGAAGAAACTTTGGGGTAGTGAAAATTAATAGAAAACTATGTAAACATAAGAGAAACTGGGTAATTAACTTCTTAAAAAACAACAGAAAGCTTTTCAATATACAATTATTATAGATCTAATTCAAACCATGATATAATGATTTGAAGAGAATGGGGAGATAGGAAGAATGTACATGTTTTGGGGGGATTTGTGGTGATAAAGATGCTGAGTCCTCTATTCCTAAAGAATTATAATGTAGTTAAAAAAACATATTATTTAAAGATGTGGAAGACAACAGCAAATGATTCCATTGAAAGGGCTAAAAGTGGTTTTCTCTGGGGAATAAGAAATGGGGGTGGGGGGAGCTGGGGTTAGGAAATTGCTCTTTTCATAATGAAGTCTATAAAACTTTTTCATGTTTATTGCAATTTAAAAATAAAAACTATATGCATGTATAACTTTGACAGAATAAAAACTATATTAAAAACTTTAATTCAGTGCCTACCCATTTTAAACCCTCAATGTTCCTATTGGTAGAAATAGTTAAAGAATTGTCAGGGTTTCTTCTCTTAAGCACCTTAACTATTTCTTTATCAGTGCTACTTATTTAATCCATTTGCTCAAACACTTTTGTTACATTACAAAGAAGTAAACTGTAGTTTGTTGTCTGAATTATCACAAAATCCCAGTCAGTTTGAGATTAAATTAAAATGCTTGACAGTACTATACTTTCTGTATAGTTAAAATGTTGGTCTCAATTTTTGTATAGTGATAGAAAAAGAAATGTGTGTTTAAAAATAGTTAGAGGGAGCAGATGTAACTCAAGTGGTTGAGCTCCTGCTTCCCATATACAAGGTCCTGGGTTTGATTCCTGGTATCTCCTAAAAACAAAACAAACATCGAAAAAATCAACTCTCATTGGGCAGTGGATGTACCTCAGTGGTTCAGTGCCTGCTTCTCATGTACGAGGTCCTGAGTTCAACCCCTGTAACTCCTAAAAAAAAAAAGTTAGATAATATAAACTGTGACCATATGTAACTAAGACTCACTAGAAATGAATCTCACTAGAAAATGGTTAAAGGACCTAACAATATCTCAATGCATCAGGTGTGAGATAATATATTTATGTAATTTAATCCACACAGCAGCCTATTTTAACAGCTAATATTCCTAGTTTAGATTATAAAGCACTAATAATATTATTAGATAGCATTTATTGAATGTTTTCTATGTACAGGAACTTAAATTAATATTTCCTCCAAATTATCCTATTTAAATCTATCACACATTTTAAAAATGGTTAAACTTAGATTCATCAAGTGAAATAATTTGTGCATGTGCTCATTTAGGATAAAACAAGTTTCAAAATCATTCTTTGGGCTATATAGTCTATGTTCCTAAACTCTCTCTACGTTGCCTGTGCTATAACTAACTCTTTAATCTTACATTCTGGGGGACAAAATGAGTATTCAGTGCTCTATTATTTTTTTTTAAAAGTGTGGAAATGGATGCAGGAGCTAAACAGCAATCTCATGAAAATAGTTGGGGAGCAAAATTATAAGGGTTTTGTCAAATTCCTTAAACTTTGGAACTTCTCCATTTTTGCCATATTTAATATCTCGTCTATTTTTCCATAATCCTTGCCATTATGATCAGTGTAAAAGTAATTACTGTGAAAGTAATAACACAGCCAATTTTGTTGTATCCAAATGAATGTTGACCTAATCAAAGTGGTGAAATTAAAGCATGATGGATTGATAGATAATAAGTAGAGTTAAGAGACTGATAACTCTTAATTCAACATATCTAATTCTGATTTCACTCCAAGCCTACAGAAGAACATATCCAGCTTCTTACCTGCCATCTTTACATGATGTCATTAGACATCTCAAGCTTAGCAAATAAAAGTCTCGCACCCCTATCCCCCAACATACAATCCTTTACCCTAGCCATCTTTACCTCAGAGATGACATTATCATCTATTGAGTTATTTAAGCAAAAAATCTGGGCATTATCCTTCATTCTATTCTTTTTTTGAAATTCCAAAACTGAAGTCAATAACATGATGTTGACAGTACATAAATCATATCTGAAAGTCTTTTAATGGTCCTCCCACAAGCTTCATAAGTAGCCTTGTTTGGAAGATAAAAACTATATATAATATGGTAAAAATAATAAAAAATATATAATTGTACTAACTTAAAATATGTGCTAAACTGACAAACACAATGTTTTTCAATGTAACACTGAAAAAGGAAGATTGTGTTGGTAAATCAACTCTAGAGAGATTGTTCATGCATTTTTAATTGGACATACTGAAATAGCTTTAATACAATAAAAGAATACAAAAAGCCAGAGGGGAAAAGAATACATTTACATTTGCTTGAACAGAAATACAAGAAAAATAATATAAACACTAATGGCTAGATCATGAGTACCCACTGTGCTGGATCAGTTGTATCATGAGTGAGACTCTTTCATCTCTGAAGCTTCAAACACAGAGTAAATCTGATTAACTAACAAGATTGCTTATTTCAGCAACTGTCACAGGCTGAGTCCCTGATAAGCAGACTCTGAGATAGAGAACAGAATGAAGGAAATTCATTGGGGAGTGATCTCAGAATTAACACCAGTGGGGGGAGGGTGAAGAGGTTTGAGTTGGAAAGAGGGAAGTTGGAAGGTGCATAGTAATATATCATGTGAATGGGCCTGCACTGATCCAGTGGGTTGCTAGGGAGTTAGGAAGGCCTCTCAGAATTGTCTCAAATTAGGGCAAGAAGGATAATACTTCAAACCCCTACACTGCCCAGTCATTGAAACCTGGCTGCTCCCAGGAGGAGAACATAACCCCTGGGTTAAGTAGCTCTCTCTAGCTGAGAACATTCCCTAGGGAGGAATTCAACTGAGAGCACTTAGCTCCCAATACTACCATCTGCGAGGCTGGGGGTATGGATTTTCCTGTCCTGAAAAAGGAAATATACCCAGCGTAGCAATTTGGCTTTATTTATGAATTCCAAAAATAGATATTTGATTATGTTTGTAAACTGGTCTGTTCCTCTGGGCAGGATTGAATTATGATTAGGGCTTTGATTGGGCCGCATCAGTAGGGTCTAGAGCCCTGCCCCTTGGTGGGTGGAGACTCACAGATAAAAGACATGGCAAAGGACAGAGTTGGAGTTCTGATGCTGAGTTTTGAGCTGGAGCCCAGGAAGTGAACACACAGGAGAAGAACACAGAGGAAT
This sequence comes from Tolypeutes matacus, assembly GCA_026826555.1. Lineage (NCBI taxonomy): Eukaryota > Metazoa > Chordata > Mammalia > Cingulata > Chlamyphoridae > Tolypeutes > Tolypeutes matacus. Next base: position 39,426,780 of record JAKSZT010054215.1, read on the forward strand.
CGAGATGGCTTAGACAAGGCAGAAGCCCCAGGGAGAGAGAGACAGAGACATTTGCCTGATAGTCTACAGCTGGCCTTGTGGGGAAAACAGGGGAGCTGAGCCTGGAAAGAGGCAAGCCCTGGGAAGAGAGGAACCCAGGAAGCCTGAACCCTCACCAACGCCGGCAGCCATCTTGCTCTAACATGTGGCAATAGACTTTGGTGAGGTAAGTAACTTATGCTTTATGGCCTAGTAACTGTGGGTTAATACCCCAAATAAATACCCTTTATAAAAGCCAAAAGATTTCTGGTATTTTGCATCAGCACCCCTTTGGCTGATTAATATACCCAGTATTCCACAGCACCCACTAAAGTCCACATATTGCACCAGTTGAATCCATTTGCTTTGTATAATAAGTTCTGTGATCAGCTTTCCCAGGATTTTGGTGGACCTATTTTCCTGGGGATATTTATAAGAAGGAGGTTACAGGAATAACCACAGTCCTTGTAGCTGTAGGTAATCTTGAGGCCACAAATAATAGTTTTCACCTTTCTTCTCTATTACCCATTCTAGTTTTCCTTTACACTTGGTTAGTCCTTCTACTATTCTAGCAGGTTTATCAGACAGGTAAGACAGAATCTTATCCATGAAGAGGTTATTTTGCTCTTATTAGGTCATGGATACTGTATCTGTTAATTTGATATTAAAAATAGGCAAGGGTGTACCAAGAAACACTCAAGTAGAAGAATTGTGCACCAAGTATATCTTCCCTATTGATTATCGGAGTCAATTACTCCTGCCAGGCTGGTAAGTCTTTCATATGCTTTCTGGTCTCTAAATACAAGGAACTCAAAGTGATCAGGTGACAGCAGTAACTAAAGTTTAGTGGGATTCCCACCTTTTCCACTAGTGGATGAGCTCTACTTTGGGAATCAGCACCTAAAAACCCATAGACTCCAGAGTCATGGAAAGAACAAACAGAAATTACCAGATGTGTCATTGTGAGTAAGGTAAGCAGGGCCACTCCTACTTCCATTCCTTGGTTCCTAGATCTATACATTCTACCTATGGAGAAACAGGACCATATAATAGTGGTTGGTTTAGAGTGTGTACACCCTATCCTCAGAGGTTCTCATTTCCATACTATTCCCTCAGCTGTTCCTTTAATCAACTGTTCCATCAGATTATACAGCTGGAAGCCTTTGGGGGTACAGAATGTGACTATTGCTGCATCCCCTTTGCTATAATGTTGATCTCTTGAGTTGATGCAGTGTTATGCAGTATCTCATGGTAATAGATTTAGAACTCTGAAAATGCTCAGATTATGGTGTTGACTAAGGCCCTGTGGGAAGGAAATACACATCCATACTCCAAAAATCTGTCAATTCCAGACCACATGAATTGTTACCTCTTCCAGAACCAAGTGACTGGTTTCATTCCTGGAGGATTTTTCCCATATTGGTGTGTTAACCTTGGTCTCCACTGGTGACTAATTGATCATTCCATAGTGGCAGTAGCAGGATCATCCTTGATGCATGGGAAGGCATGAAGCTTCTGTGTTCATGCACCCATTGTGCCAGCATTAATATGGTCAATGATAGATGGTGATTGACATCACCTGACTAAGTTACTCAGTCTACATGATTTTTTTCATGCATTTTCTGGAATGGATGCTCTCTGGTTGATATGAACTTATGTTACATATTCATACTTGGTGAATACTGTCATAGGCCTGTCCATGTACCTCTTACTCAGGCTTACTTTTCCTTGATCTTATAATCTTTCTCTTTCCAGCTCCCTTGTTCCAACCATTCAAGTCATTTGTCATTGCACATTAGTTTATATGTATTCTTACCTCCAGCCACCTCTTTTTCCACATGTGGCAAATGACCAGATGCACAACAATATCTCTGTCAAGGATATCCCTTCACTACTCTCTTTTAGAACCACCTCTGATAAGTATTGCATTTAAAGCTACAATCTATATTTGGTTTGTGCCCATATACTGAGCCAACTCACCTATGAAATAAGCTCAATCTTTTTCCTCCATAGAAGATAATCATATGGGATCTTTCCCATACTATCATAGGTGTATGCTGAGGAAGATGCACTGGTGCAACAAAAGTGGATGACATGAGGCCTGGTTATCTAGTAAAGTAGCTTACTTGCAATCTCCAGACCTGCTTATGTCTCATGCTGGAGGTACTACTTCCATCTTAAAATAGATTGCTATTGATAATTCCCAGTTTTACTATTTGGTGATCTACAGAATCAAGTTTTGATAGATACTACATTCCCCATTGTCACTTCATAAGAATGGTTAAATCCTTCATTTCTTGACTAATATCAAGTCAGATGTTTTCTGAAAGATGTATGATTCTCTGCCATACTCAGCATGGCCTTGCTCCAAAAACCTAGTGCTCTACACTGTGATTTTCTTATCAGGGTTTTCCATATACTTTGGGTGGCATCCATTCCCAATGGAGCGACCACTAATATCATAGCCTAGATGTGCTGCAGTACCTCTTCATCATTTGAGCTCCCACCAAACCTAGCCTTTAATGTGTGGAATATGTTGTTTCTAGAACTCTAAGAGACCTATATGTTTCCATCTTAGTTCCAGGAGATAGGGGATGTAATATTGTCATATGACTCAGAATATTGGACCCCTAAAGACTTTACTAAAGGGGCAGGTCTCTGAATCTTATCATGGATTTAAGTCTGTGAAGGATATGTGATTTAATTCTACTTGCAATTTAAAAAGTTAGCCTGTGATGATTTCATGTGTGCTAACTCAAGACACAGAACTCCTGGATCAGAGCTGAAGGACTTTTATTACTCAAAGCACAGGAGTCAGCATGAGCATCATGTTTACATCAGTTCCCCACCAAGAGCATGGGCATGATGTGGAGGGACCCAGCTAAATGCAGAGCATACACAGTGGTTTTGTATCATAACCAAGGGACCCTGAGCTTAGGGAACCCAAATCTTTTTAAATGAGTCATAAGCCTTCCTGTTTTTATTATCCTGGACAGTAAACAAGCCTATCCTTTTCTCTGGAGGGAGACACTATCTGTATTTTCCAAGGCACTTTTGCTATACAAACAGTCTAGAAAATATAGTCCAAAACAAAGGCAGTAAAAGCTTGCAAGACATACAGAATCACTAGAGACCCATGGAGAATTTTCTCCCCAGAGGCCTTCAATGAGCTTGTCACTTCTTGTTCATCTGGCCTGATCTCTTTGGGGAAGGACTGAAGGCATCATTACCATACACATTTCCCATAGTATTGCAGGGTTATTTCCCCCCAAGGATCCATTTTCTCCTTCAGTTAATGGATTACCAGAGAAAAAAAACTGCTCAATTCTGCAATTTTGGTAAGGGAATCATGATTTTTATTGAGGCAGCTGCCCTTACCTTCCTGATTATCCATACTTGATTTCTTCTTTTGTATACATTGAGTAATATGGCTGTTGGCCACCAGTCTATCTTGCTCTATTAACAATCTTTAGAGTTTTCTAAGGTATGGACACCCTCGTTGTCACTATGAACTTGCTACTTATTACGGTAATTGACCCACTTATTTTCTGACTTTTGAACACTGCCAACTGGCATTTACTATACAGAGATCTTATCAACCCCCTTTGTTATCAGTAAACCAAGTTATGTGACAGTATCTCCTACCATCAGCCCTGATCTACAGAGGAAAGCCACCACTGAGTGCCCTTCTCAATGATGCTAGGGTCACTCTCTCAGTGCACTCCTTATTGCTACGATAAATAAAACATTCCTCTCCAGGATCTCTTGTAGAGCTTGGGCATCTGGAAGATTTTTTAGCTTTGTGTATTATATCCAATCTCTGAGTCTTTTGATCTTTTCTTCACCCATCTGCCACAGCAACATTGGCATTCCTAGATTACTTGTTGTGGGCCAGTTCTTTTTCTAAGATTCCAAAAGCCATTCTAGCAAAGATTAGCATTGCCACCCAGGTCCTTTCCAGGATTTTATATTCTATATTATGGGAGCGTGCTCTTATGTCAATAAAGTCTAACTTACCCAATCTTATGTTCTATTCCCCTGAATCATCACCCTAAAGATCTGTCTTGCACTCTCTCTTCTGACTCCTTCCAGGATGTGTTATCTTCAGCCCAGGGAAATCCATGGAATGATTTTCAGCTGAAATTGTCAGCCAATGATTCTCACAGCGTCTGTGGGAATGAGTGCATCAGTCCTAAAAGGAAAAATCTGAACAGTGCAACACAGTATCCCTAATTGCAACAAAATAATGTGATCATATTATATAATTTAAATATATAGCAAATGTTATTAGAATAAATTAATGGAAGAATGCCTATATTTCTATAAGACTCCATTCCTTCACTTATGCTCTGGGTCCATCTCTTCTTGTCTTCAAAAGAACTTTGTTCTTGTCACTGATCCTTCTCACTGCAGTATCATCACTGTTACTTTCCCTAATGAATGGATTCTTCCAATGGCAAATATCCTCTGGTATCATATATCCTCTATCAAAAATTTAAGAAAGAGAGAAAAGGTAAAGGGAGTGAAGTAGGGAGGAAGGGAGGAAGAAAGGAAGGAAAAAGAATGAAAAATTCCTCTAAATACGCATATACCCCTTCTTGTAATTTCCACATTTCTCTACTTTCCTATAAAGCAAAATTATTGAAAGAGCTGTCTAAAATCTTAGCCTCTTCTTTCATCTCCTCTTTCACATTTTCTCCTGAACCAAGGAATGTTGCTATTTCTTCTAGATTTGTTTTTTTGGTGTGTAATTGTTCATAATATTCTTTTTTTTTTTTTTTTTTTTGTAAGATCAGCTATGATATCACTATTTTCCTTTATTCTTTAAGTTATTTGAATCTTTTCTCATTTTTTTTCTTTGTCATTTTAGGAAAAGGTTTGCCAATTTTGTTGACTTTTTCAAAGAATCAGCTTTTTGTTTTGTTTATTCCCTCATTTGTTTTTCTATTCTCTATTTCATTTATCTCTGCTCTAATATTAATTATTTCCTTTCTTCTGCTAACTTTGGGTTTATTTTACTCTTGTTTTTCTAGTTTCTCAAGATTTAAAATTAGGTTGTTAATTTAACTTCTTTCTTCTTTTTTAATAGAGAGATTCTTAGTTATAAATTTCTCTCTGAGAATTGCCTTTTCTCCATTTCATAAGTTTTGGTAGGTTATGCCATAGTTTTAATTTTTCTCTGAACATTTTGTAGCTTTCCTTGTAATTTCTTCTTTAACCCAATGATTGTGTGAGATTGTGCTGTTTAATTTCCACATATTTGTGGTTTCCTTCTGTTACTGATTTCTAGCTTCATTCTATTCTGGTCAGAGAGGCTGCTCTTTATTATTTCAATATTTTAAAATTTATTTCAAATTCTCTTGTGCCCTAGAGATAGAGATATAGTCTATCCTAGGGAATGATCTATGTACACTTGAAAAAAAGTATGCATTCTGCTCTTATTGGGTGAATTTTTCTATATATGTTGCTTAGATCTTGTTGGCTTATAGCATTGTTCCGGTCCTCCATTTCTTTATTGATTGATCATCAGTTTCTATGCTCTATCCAGTATTGAAAGTGGTGTATGGAAATTTCCAACTATTATTATAGAATGTCTATTTCTTCCTTCAATTCTGTCAATGATTGCTTCATATATTTTGGTGTGCTGCTGTTAGGAGCATATATGTTTATAATTGTAAAATCTTTTTGCTGAATTGCTTTAAAGGTATATTATACATTTTGCTGTTTTAAGATTGATATATAATGTCTTTCTTTAACTCTTGTAACAGGCTTAAAGTCTGTTTTGTCTATTAATATAGCCACTCCCACTCTCTTTTGATGACTATTTGTATGTACTTTGTTTTCCATCCTTTCACTTTCAACCTATTCAATGCTTGGATCTAAAGTAGACTGTGGTCTATGGTTGGTGGCAAGGCTCCAGGATGTGTAAGTTCATTGAGGTTGGTGGGCCACACTATGGGAGATGTTTGTGTTGGATGTGGTGGGAGGTGTGGGAGGTGGGCAGCATGGGAATCCCAGTGGGTTCCGTGTAATATTTTGGGTAATCTAAGCACCTCTTAAAATATATGTATATATATATATAAAAAATAAAAATAAATTTCCAAAAAAAAAAAAAAAAACAGCATAGATTTAGGCCATTTTTATGTATCCATTCTACCAATATCTGCCTTTTAATTGGAGAGCTTAGTCATTAACAATAAGGAAATTACTGAAAATGCAAGATTTTCTTCTATAATTTTGATCATTTTTTATGTCTTATACCTTTTCATGTCCCTTCCTTCCACCATTACCACCTTCGTTTTTATTTAGATTAGCTTTTATAATGTGCCAATTTGAATCACTTATCCTTTACATTTGTGTAGATATTTTAGATATTTTCTATGGTTACCATGGGGATAACATTTAGTATAATAAATCTATTTCAGTTTAGTTTGTGTTGGTTCCAACTTGACTTCAAAAGCTTACACATATTCAGTTTCTATGTTCCTCCATCCCTCATTTTTATGTTGTTTTTTTCACAAATTACACTTCTATGCACTGTGTGCCCAATAACAAATATTTACGCTTGTCTTCTGAATGTTAATTTTCAGCCTTATAAGAAGCAAAAGACATCATTATGAATAAGAAATGAAACAATACTGGCTTTTATATTTACCCCTGTTTTTACTTGTACTGGAGACCAATTATTTCTTCCTCTAGCATTGTGATAGTCTCTAGTGTCCTTTCCTTTCAACATGGAAGACTCCTTTTACATATCTTGTAAGAGACATCTAGTGATAATGAACTCCCTCAGTTTCAGTTTGTCTAGAAATGTCTTATTTTATTCATTTTTGAAAAATAACTTTGCTGGCATATTATTCTAAAGTAACAGTTGTTTGTTTGTTTTGTTTTTTTCTTTCAGCACTTTAAATATGCCCTCTCATTGCCATCTAGCCTCCATGATTTCTATTGAGAAATTAGATGTTAATCTTATTAAGGATCACTTATATGTCACATCTTGCTGGTTTTTTTTTTTTTTTTCCTAGATCATGGAAGAACATTCTTACATTTGTACTATTAACCAGTTATTGTCCACAACAGGTACTCTATATTATACATTTTGCTATTTTTAAGATGCTGTCTTTGTCCTTGGCATTGGAGAATTTGATAATATTATGTTTCAGTGTGGATCTATTTGAGTTCAAACCTGCTTGGCATTCATTGAGCATGTTTTATTTTTAAATTCATATCTTTCATCAAATTTGGGAAGTTTTCTGCCACTATTTCTTCAAATATTTTTTTCTGGCCATCTGTCTCTCTATTCTCTTGGGACTCCTATAGCATCCCATACAGGCTTGCTTAACTCTGTCCCACAGATCCTCAGGCTCTGTTAAATTTTGCTCTTTTTGCTCCTTAACATGGACAATTTCAATTGTTTTGTTTTTGTGTTTGCTGATCCTTTCTTCTGCTTCCTCCAATCTTCTCTTGAACCCCTTTATTGAATTTTCCACTTCACTTATTGTATCTTTGATTTCTAGAATTTCCATTTGATTCTTCTTTAAAATTTCTATCTCAATTGTTAAATGTTTATTTTGTTTACTTATTGTTCTTTTTACTTTCTTTAGTTCTTTCTCCATGTTTTTCTTAGTTTTTTATCCTATTTATGAGAATTGTTCTTAGTTTAATTTAGTAAACAAAATCAATAAACCATATAAATGAAATTTATTGAGCATCTAGTATTTTTGGTAACTGAAAAAACAATGTAATTTTGCAGTATTTTCTAGAAAGTAGTGTACCTCCCAGTATGAGATAATAATCCTACCTGCTAATTGAGAAAATATAGACTATCATAAGATTAAAAGAGACTTTATTTTTTACATTTACTTCCACTGAATTGGTCATATTCATATATATTTTTAAAGATATATTTATGTGAGAAATATATTCATTTTTAATAGAAACATATTTCAATGTATACATGGAGTCACGTGTACATACTGCTTTATTTCTACAGCCTCCCTGAAGTCTGAACACCAAAGTATAGAACTACTATCCTTGATTAATATACCTAAAATAACACTTTTCATCATTTAACATTATTCATCTATAAACTTCAGTGGATCACTCACTCTTCCCTATTGTATCATGTCTTTAATGGAATTAAATTCTTTAATATTCATAAACATGCAATACTTAATACTGACTTCATGGCAAATATGCTTTGCCTCCATCTGGTATTTATTCTCTTGTCTCTATAAATTCAAACACTAGCTAATATTCAAATTTCAAGTCATGAGCTCTAACCTTCATTATACCCTACCAGTTTGTTCCAGTTTTCATCAATATTTTTTTAATGTGAATTCTTATAATGGCTAGAATTTATACCTTATAATTTAGCAATAAACCATACTTCTTTACTGATTTTTGTTTCACATGCTAATCTTTTCTAAAAACCTAGAACATACAATTCAAGGTTTCAAACTATAATTTCTATTTGTTATGTCATTCCTTTCTTAGTACTAAAATTCATTTCTGGTGCTAAGCTTTATGGCTTATGACATTACTAACTATAAGAAAACCCTTAAAAGTTTTTTTGATGTGTTGAGTATTTTTGTATTCTTGCTTCTCCCACATACTTTCTTGTCTAAAATTCCCTCCCTTTGATGTCTAGTTTTCCATATGGAATCGTATCCCCCATCACAGTTCTTGACTGTATTGTCCATTTGGAACTTAGATTTTATTGTCCTCCATAACCCTGCATCATTTTATGCACCAGTTTTGTTTCTCTAACTATATTTTAATAAAATACAGGATGAAAGACCATGGTTTATGCTTTGGAATATTAACTGTATCAAGGAGCATACTTAGATAAAGGAAGAGTGCACCCAGTATATTGGTCAATGGTAGTATTGACCAACCCAAATGGTGAGGATTACATATCATGGTATATTAGACAAATTCAACTTTTTTATTATTAATAAAAATCAACATGATTATCCCTTCTAATCTCCTATTGAAGTAGGACACACACATACATCTAATTTCTTGTAGGCACATGGTTATCTTATAGCAGTGAAAAATAAGCAGTAAAATGTGTAGGTGTTTCAGAGAATTATTACTTTCAATATTTTCCCAGGAATGCTAACATAAGGAAAAAAGAGGAAAATCATTCCTAAAGATAAACTTTTGTGCAATAAAATATGACAATTTTCAGACCTGGAAGTTGGTCTGAAGCCCTGCAGATGATGTCTTCACTGCCAGGAGTCTCTGCTCAGGGACAGTATGACCTGAAGATGCTGGTGAAGACAAATTGTGCTTGCTCGTGTTGTCATGGTTTTTGCATTTGTCTCTTTCACACACTAAGATGGTTTGTCAGTGCATTGCCTGGATTGTGTGTCAGGAGACACCTCATTACTGGTTGCATGAAGACAAGAAGGAAGTGAGCACGGCCGACATGGTTTGCATTAATTACATAGCTATCTGTTGTTCTTGCAGCCATCCAAGCATGTAATAACTTAAGGAGAGTTTTAGTGAGTTAGAAGCGTCTGCCTCTTGTAAGGTTTGGCAAGATGATTCCCTGTTATAGCACAGTCAGTACTTCTGTATAAAACCTCAACAATGAGCAGTAGGTGGCCACAGACTTATGTTTTCTCCCACCACTCAATGCCACTGGGATATTTTCAGTTTCCATATACAGCAAGAAAGGAAGTCGCTGATTGTGTCTTTGGTATCAGAGTTAACTCCCTGAATCACTTTAAGTCTCTGGTACCTGTTGCTTCTTTTTCCAACAAGACATTTGATCCAACAAGAAAAATGATGCACTAGGTATGGAAAAAAAGGCTCAATCATTCTTACAAAGTATATTAAGAAAATTATTCAAAGGCAATCAAAGTTTCTTTCATTGAAGACATATGGTTGGTGCTCAGAAATCACTGGCTGGTGGAAATTTGAGATTCAGTAACAATTTGGAGAAAGTCTACTCTTTTCCACTCACAGAACAATGTTGACACTTGCAGAGTTTAATAATAGTGATAGAAAAAATGCTTCTTTCTCACAATGAAGAAAACAGTGCAATGAGCAATGTGGAAACAAAGATCTTTTTAAGTTTTGAAAATTGACATTTACCTTCCTACATTATGATACAGCCTAACTAATTATTAGGAGATAGGAGCAAGATGATTGCTTACACCTCGAGAGGGCAAATGTCAGCTTGGAAAATAAGAACCTTGTTAAACAGGGAGGTTTCAGGAATTAGGGTCCCAAAGATATTCTACCTGAATATAATAATGAAAATATATATCACTTATATATTCCCATTGTATAAAAGAATCTCACAGTGCTTGTCAAACACAAGTTAACACTGATTAATTAACCTGTCTTGTCATTCCCTCTCTAAAGCTCTAAAAATTGAGCAGCAGTTTCTCCATTAGAGACATTTTAATTGCATTTATTAAATTTTCCATGTACTTTAATTAAGTGCACAAATGTTGGGGCATAGCACTCCTTTCCCCCAGAATGGGAAATGGTAACCTGCTAGCTGAATGGATAAACTTACGAAACTGACTAGCACTTTGCTGAAGAAAGAATTGAGCAAATTTTAAAGAGAGAAAGAAGAAATGGTTACTTGAGACTCATATATATAATGAAAACTTTCAAATCTGTGTATCAATCAAGAATTATTTAATAAGGGTCTATTATGTGTAAAGCACTGTGATGAAGATAGTAAGGATGAGATGTCAGACTACAGTAAAGCTCAACTTTTGGAGGAGGAAACACTAATTCCATTATTGCATTTATGTTTCCTGACACATCCCCAAAATATATGAGACAGCTTATAAGCTAATGTGATCAAACAAAACAAATGAAGAAATGAAGAATGAGCTAATTTAAAAATATTTGAACCCTCTAGAGCCAGAAGGGAGAATATATGAAAAACTTGAAAGAGTTGGAACCAACATTTCCAAGTCTGGATGTTTTATGAGTATTTAATTGAATTATCCTCCTATGGTTATGTTGGGAACATTTGTCAAGATTTCAACAATTATTGGTTTTTTTGAGACTGGTCAGTTAAGATGTGAAAGGAAAAGAAAAAAAAAGAGCTGTTTCTGGTTCTAAACTTCAGGAATTCAGAGAGCCAGTGCATCCTACTTATCCAAGAAGTGTTGTTCGAATCACAGACTCTGCTTTAACATTAAGAAAGTTTTGCCATAGTAACCACCTTAAGCTCGCTATCCCCTAACTCCTCCATGAGCCAGCAGCACAGGAATTTCCAGGGAGTTTGTTAGAAATGAAAAATCTAAGGCCCCAGCCAAGACCTACCACATCAGAATCTGCATTGCAACAAGATTCTCAGGTGATTTATATATTGCACTAGTGAGTGGTCTGGACAAACCACCACTTACTCCTCTCCATGAGAATGACAAGGTTTTTCTCACTTGAAAATTTGGAAGAATATTTTGAGCATGTTTGAGTCAGCCCCTCTGGACTGTGTTTTTGATTCTCCGTCCTATAGAGAGGGTGCTTTCTGGTCTGTGTTTTACCATGTGGCCAGCTTCCTGAAGCAGATTGTTTCTGCTGAGGAGGTCTGTAATTAATCAGTTCTATCTGGATGGAGAGGGTAAGTATTATACTAGAATAACATTTTAAGAAACCACTGAGGCCACTCATATAAGCTAACTATTTCAATCAGTTTTACCAAATAAAGTTGGTGATTTTATTATAATCTGTCTGATTCATATGAATCATTTTGGATTGTAAAGGAAAGTGAGTCATCCCAACATTTTTTTGTTAAAAAAATAAATGCTGCTCAATTATTAGAATCTCAGGGACAGAATTTGGCAAGGACAGAAGATGAGTTAACTCTTATTTGATAAACACTTTGAGATTCTCTTTTGGGGGGCAGCTATTAATTATTGCCAAATTCTTCCTACTTCTGAGTTTTCTGTGACTTATGCTTTTTTTTTTTCTTTCTATATCCTCCAGAAAATGTCTATTCCTCTTTTCTCTGGTAGGACTCAGAAGTTTTGAAGATCAACATCATGTCCTGAAATCTTATAAAGTTTTCATATTCCTTCAAGGATTCCTTGTCTAACATTTTCTTTTATGTCTAAAAGGGCCATCTGATTAATTTCCACAAATATTTGCCAAATACTTCCTCTATGCCTATCCCAGAGTGATAAGTTTCACTAGAGATGGATACGAGAACATCTGTTTACTCAGAGACTTGTATATGGAGAAAGAATCAATAAAGTTTCCTTTTCCTCCTCCCCTATTAATATATCTTCAATAATAAAGAATGGAAACATAGGTCCTTCATGAGAAGAGTATTAATGACTCTCCACAACTTTCTCCACCAAAAAAAGATCACATTTCAAAAAACAGGGAAGGAGAATCCTGAGGTGGCCCATTGCAATTTCTTATTCTCAAGGTAGGACCAACTCCACCACCTGCTAATAGTCAACTTAAGAAATGTAGAAAACATGGAAGGATTCAATTAGTTTCATGTGATGATACATTGCACAGAATAATGCTGGTCAGCTTGGATGAGCCTAAATATGCAGGTGAACCCCCACTACTGAGGCACATGTCGAGTGGGAAGTGTGCATAAGAACTAACAGGCCATGAATTATAGAGAATTCAGCAAGGGACCCAGAAAAAGGTGAGTGAAGAATTATAGGTCAATTGGAATTGAATTCATTTTGGGGCACTTGTGTGGAGAGTGTGTGCATTAGACAAAAATCTGGCAAGGTGACCTCAGAGGTTCCTTCTGACTCTGAAATTCAATGGGTCATCATTATCTGGCAAAACTCCTCCTTCTCCAAACTCATGTTAGGATTAATTTTATTATCATACGTTTGCTTCTCTGTGGTATATATGATAACCTCCAGCCCATAATTGGATTTTGAGTTTCTATACCTAATTCTTTTTCCTTTATTTATACCAAATGGCAACTGTCATGGTGATGAATGCAGTGGGACAGTTCAACAAGTTTGTTGAATTACTGATATCAACAGCCTGAAATATTAAGGTGACCCTCAAACCTTATTAATTTTCTAAAGATTGGGATTAGGTCTGGATTTTAAAAGATTTAAAAAGTTAAAGGTTTAAAATTGTCAAAAAAGATATTTTTATAACAAAAATTTATTTTTTAAAAAAGCAATAACAAAATAGACATTATTATTCTAGCAATGGAAGAACTCTTATCATTTGACTTAAAGGCCCTGGCCACCCGAGGTTCTGAGTGATGGGAAAGGGAAGAATAGGTGTAATATGGGGGCATTTTCAGGACATTGGAGTTGTCCTGCATGACATTGTAGTAATGGATACAGTTCATTGTACAAAATTGTGCAGGACAGAATGCAAACTATAATGTAAACTGTAGTCCATGGTTAATAGGAATGCTTCAATATGGGTTCATCAATTGTAACAAAAGTACCACACTAATGAAGGATGTGATTAATGGGGGAAAGTGTGGAAGAGGGAGGGAGTGGGGCATATGGAAATCCCTTGTATTTTTTATGTAACATTTATGTAATCTAAAACTTCTTTAAAAGTAAAAAAAATGAAAATTTTAAAAAGGCAAAACTTTTTTTCAAGGAAATCCACAAACAGAAACTAAAAGCACAATTCTAGGTGATATATGTCTTAGAGAAATCCAAAGTAAAATTAGAATATATTGCAAACTGGATAATAAATTAAAAACATAACAAGGTGTTCAAGCTGCAGCTATATCAGTCTAAGAGAGAAATTTCTAAGTTAAAATACTTAAGTTAAAAAAAAATCTGAAACCAATTTCCTAGGAATTAACATTAAAAAGTCTAGAAATAAAAAAGCAACTGAAAACAAAATAAGTAGGAGGAAATAACAGATTTTAGCAAAAAGTAAAAACAACTACAAACAGACAATCAATAAAGAAAATCAACAAAACCAAATGCTGTTTCTTTGAAAAAGATAACAAAATTGACAAACTCCTAGCTATAATGGTCAAGAAAAAAAGAAAGAGGAATAAATAACTGAAACAAGAATGAAAAATTAATTATCACCACAGATTTTATACTATTAAGAGGATAAAAATTATGTACAGCTTTATGTCAACAACTTTGGAAATTTAGATGAAATGGACAAAATTCTTAAAAATAGAGCTATCAAAAGTGATCAAAGAATTGAAATGTAACCTAAATTGTCCTATATCTATAAAATAATTTGAATTTATTACTAAAAAACTTACAGAAAGAAAACTCTTGTCCCAGATGGTTTCATTGGTGATTCTATCAAACATTCAAAGAAGTAACACCAATCTTATGAAAAGTTCTTAAGAAAATAGAGAAGACTCAGCCCAATTCACTTTATGAGGCCAGAAATCTTTAAGAACAAAACCTGACAAAGATACTACAGAAAAAGATAGAAATGCAGGCTAATATCACTAATAGACAAGCAGACAGAGAGAGCACACAGCAAATGCACACAGAGAGCACACAGCGAGCACAAACAATGGAGGGGGGTGTGGATAAATAAATAAATCTTTAAGGTTCTTCCTGCCTAGAGGAGCCCGCACCAAATCTTGGTGTGTATTTCTGACTTTCCCTCCCATTTCTCAGCAAGCTCCGTTCTTTCCCCTATTTCCCAAATAAATTCTTTTTACTGGCCTAACTTAAAAAAAAAAAAAGTTACAAAATATTGCTGAGGAAATTAAGAAGACCAAATAAATGGAGATATATACAATGTTCACAGATTGGAGAAGTCAGTATTATTAGGATAGGAATTTCCCAAAATTGATCTATAGATTCAATAAAATACCAAACAATGCACTACTCGTTGGCATGAAACTGGAGGCACCTCCTCGAGCATTGGTTTAGCTAAAGCGTAATGGATGTGGTGAAGAAAAATAGGCCCTCACTGAAATTTCAGCAGTCTTTTTTGTTGTTGAGAAATTCCCAAGGCAGTTTTAAAATCTATGTGGGAATCGAAAGGACTAGAATAACCAAGATAATTTTGAAAAATGAAAAATATTAAGGATGTATACCTGATTTCAAGTTTTACTATAAACTTATATTAACAAAGACACTAAGGTATTGGCATAAGGAAACACAAATAAATCAATTGAAAGAATAGAATCCAGAAAAAATCCACATATATAAAGCCAAATGAATTTTTAAAATAATAGACTTTATTGTAGAATAGTTTTACATTTAGAAAAATTAAGCAGATAATACAAAAAGTACCCATTTAGCCCCTCCCCACACTCTTTCCTCTAATATTAATATCTTGTATTGTGTGGTACATTTGTTATAATTAATTTACCAACACTGATATATTATTATTAATTAATAATAATAATGTATAATAGTATACATTAAAATGCATTCTTCGTGTTGTAAGGTTCAATGGGTTTTGACAAATGCATAATGCCATATATCTGACATTACAAAAATCAGTTGACCATAGAAGTGAGGGTTTATTTCTGAACTCTCAATTCAAATCCATTGGTATATATATCTGCCCTTGGTTTAGTACCATACTGCTTTGAGTACTATAGCTCAGAAATAATGTTTAAAATCAGGGAGTGTGAGTCCTCCAATTTCATAGACCTTTTCTTTTTCCTTTTCTTCCTTTCAGTATGATGTTGAATATGATGTTGAATAAGACCAGTTGCCTTGGTCACAACTGTAAGGGGAAAAATCTAGTTTTTGCACCATTAAGTATAATGTTAGCTGTAGGTTTTTTATAGCTATTCTTTATGAATTTGAGGACATTTCCCTCTGTTCCTAGTTTGTTGAGAATATTTTTCATGAATGGAAGTTGGGTTTCATCAAATACTTTTTTTTCTGCATATATTGCTAGAATGATATGATGTTTCTTTAACCTTTTGATGTGATGGATTGTATTAATTGATTTTTGAATGTTCATCAGCCTTGCATGCTTGAAATAAATTCCACTTGGCTGAGGTGTATAATTCGTTTTATACCTTGTAGGATTAGATTTACTAATATTTTGTTGAGGGTTTTTGAATCAATGTTAATGAGAGATATTTTTATGAGTTTTTCTGTTCTTGTATGTATTTATCTGGTTTTGTGTTAGAGTAAAGCTGGCCTCATAGAGTTAGGAAGTATTCTTTCTGATTCTATTTTCTAGAAGAAGAGACTGGAAAATGTGTGTTAGAATTCACCAGGGAAACCATCTGGGCCTGGTGCTTTCTATTTTGGAAGGTTGATTATTGATTCAATTTCTTTATTAGATATAGGTCTATTCAGATTATTTATTTCTCCTTATGTGAATTTTGATATATTGTGTCTTTCAAGGAATTGGTCCATTTCATTTAAGTTATTCAAATTTGTGCATGTAGTATGTTTTTTAAAAAAATAATACTCCTTTATTATCCTTTTTATATCTATGGGATCATTATTGATGGTACCTCTTTCATTTTTGGATATCAGTAATTTATGTCTTCCTTCATACTTTGCTAGTGGAAATGCAAAATGGTACAATGACTCTATAAATCAACTTGGCAGTTTCTTATAAAGTTACAAAAGTTCTTTCTTATTGTTATTAATTTACTCTTATCAACTAAGCCAAATGTTCATCACCCAATGAGTGGATAATTTGTGTTGCATGCATACAGCATTTTTTTTGTTATTTCCATACAATGAAATACTACTCAGAAATTAAAAAGGAAAAAAACTTCTTGATACACCAAAAACAGGGATGGATCTCAACATTTTTTATGCTAAGTGAGAAAAAGTCAAACACAAATGGCTATATAGCTCATGATTCCATTTGAATGAAATTATAGAAAATGGCAGAAAGTGCATTGATGGTTGTCAGTAAGTAGGGTTGAGGAGAGGGAATCAATAGGAAAGCATGAAATAACTTTTTGGACTGATGGAAATATTCTAGTTCATGGTTGTTGTAGTGTTTACACAACTATATACATCTGTCAAAACTCATCAAGTTGTATACAAAATTGGTGAATTTTATTTGTAAAGTATAACTCAATAAAGTTAATTTAAAAAATAAGTATATGTGAAAACTGCCTGGAAACTTCTAGAAATATATATGGATTAGGAAAGGAGATATTAAAGTGTAGATAACTTATAGGGTGAGAAATGATTAATGTATATATATTTTTGTTCATGTTAATGTGTTACATATAGCACAATCTGGGGAATCTGCTGTAATTTGTTACACATACAAAATAAAGTGTTTAAAATGTCTACAAGATGAAATAATGAGTTAATCAACAGTCCTTTATATATATCCATCAGGACTTTCACAGGGATCAGAGTTTGGAGGACATTTTTGTGGGCTGGATGGCATAAGTATTTGAGTATAAATATCAAAGGAAATGTGTCCCAGAAAATAAACACTTCATTCACCCCACTTGAGCAGGAGTTTGTGGTCAAAACGCATTTTACTAGATTCTTGTTATGGAAGGTATTGGAAAATCCAAAATGAAGAAAAATACAGTGTTCATAGTTAAAGCAAAAAAACTAAGATTCTAATATGGTTAGGGGAAAGACATCAAATTCAAATAAGTCTTGGAAGCTGAAATTTTGGGGGTCTACATTTCTGTTTTGTTTTGTTTTGCTTTGTTTTGTTTATCATCTTAAAGTAGTAGAAATCAGTCCCTGGGCAAGGACCATCAGGAGATTTGGAGATGAAGGTATTTAAACACAAGTGTCCCAGTGCAGACTCTGAAGTAAGAAAACAATAGAAGCCTTTATCACAGGTAGTATGGAGTAGAGTTGTTTCTCCTCTGATATGCATCTTAATCCACCCCTCCTCTATAATCCCCTTCTGACTGCCTTGGTTTGGGTCCTCATGTCATTGGGTATTTCAACCACTTCTTATTCCCAGTCTCTATCTTCTCTAATTTCTTATCAATAACATCATATTTTTTACTTTCTAAAATGTGGAACTTACATGGTACTTCTTGTTGTAATTGCTCTTTTTCTTTTTGCTTGCAGGAAACACCTATATGTTAAGATGGCATTCAAGACTTTTAAGTTATTTGATTCAGCTTACTTACTCCTTTGCTCTTACTTTCACTATATGGGCCCCATTTTTTACCATTAATATTTACCTCAAAAACACATCCACTTCCCAAGCTTGTCTCTGTTCCTTTAGCGTGCTTAGATTAAATGCAATGTTAATGCAAAACACACAGGATAGTGTGTGCTTAGTATGTGGGACTCTTGATGATAAGTTAGATGATTTTTTATTACAAGAGTCTAGGATATGAATGAATATATGGATAAATGAAAGAATGAATTTGTGAATGAATGAATGCAGTAGGCTTAAGAGATTTCTGGGTTTTTTTCCTCTTAAATTGACTGAATGCACCATTAGTTTTTCTCTTTTAGGCAGATACTGACAAAAACACATCTCTCATGTCACAAGTTGATCATCTGTACAATGATAAGGAGCACAGACAAGTGGTAGTGCCTCTGCCTGCCTTTTCCCACAACAGCCAGCAGCATGAGTTCAGATTTCAGCTGTTCTCCGTCAATGAGCAGGTACTTCAAATGAAAGGATGTGTAAAGCTAGTTGGTTATAATTTACAACTTATTAGTCTAAATAAAAACTTATTCATTATCAAAAGTAAAATAAAATGATAGTCATGTTAATTAGCTATTTTGTTGTTCTCATTGAGTTTATTGTTTCAATTGTATAAGTAAGAATTACCAAAAAAACAATTTATACAGAAATCAATATATTCGTTTTGGCCATAATGTGTGTATATCTTCAAATTGATGTCATTTAGACATCATGAGTACAATCTCCTCCTTTTACAGGGTGAGGAAACTAAAGTAAAATGAACAACTTGGTCAAGCCATTCATTCTTGAGACCTCTGACATGGCTTCAAAACAATAAGGTCTTGTCCTCCCCCAAGTCCTCACCCTATGTACATGGGAACATAGGAATGGGCATGTATGTTGTGCTCATTAATATTTGTCAGAAAGCAATGTAACTGTGGTATAAAATGAAGAGAGAGAAATGCAGAACCCACATTTGCTTTTCTGGATGAAATTATAATGAATGATATTATACAATTGGGTTTTAATGCTGGATTTTGAGTTCAGCACCTGAGCAATGCTTTAGTTAATGGAGAAATTATTTTACTTATCCCTTTTCATTTTTCTCTAATATGTTCTTTCCTTCCTTCCTCTTTCCCTCATCTTTCATTATTGAAAGCATAGCTCAAGCTCTACCTCTCTTAGCCCTTCATTACCATCCATCTCTCATTAAATTTCTACTCCTGTCTAATTTTATAGTACACAAAGCTGGAAAACACAACATAGTTCTTATATTCATTGAACAAGTATTTACTGTTCAATCACTATGAGCAAGATGTTTTAGAGTGACTAAAGAAACCTATATTCTGTGTTGTGAAATAGTATTTTCTAATTGATTTATGTGCTACATTGGTTTTCTAACTTCCTTTAAGGAAGCATATCATTTCTACTGTCACAACACTTAACAGAAGGGTTAGTTGGGTTAGAAATCTGATTGATTAATTCAGTCTGCTCTGTCTATTGCATTTTAAATACTGGTGGTGCTTCTATGCATCTCACCACGGACGCCAATTAAATGTCAGTGATAAATAACACCTCTTCTTGAATTGTTTTCCAGAATTAGCCTCCCACTCAATCTCCTCATCTCTGTTCCCTACTCTGGATTTCACTGTCCATGTGCCTTGGCTTCATACTGAGCTTGGGACATCTGCTTCTTTCTTCTCAGTTTGATACAAAATTTATTCTTCCTTTTCTTGTTTAATAGACCACATTTTCTCCACTGGGCTCTTTATGTTGCTCAAATCTTACAAATTCATTTAGGACTATTTCCCTTTGTCAAACCTAATCTATAGAATTCCCATTTGTTTTGTTTGCCATTACTGAAAATATTATTTCACCAACTTCTATATACCTGACCAGGGCAGAGAGATTCAATATATTAATGGAAGATGATCATGGACTAGAACCCTGCATAAGTTCATATTTTTTTTATTAAGCCTGGACTTTTTCAGGAAGGAAAATATCATCAACAGAATAAAATTTATGGGCCAAGCAGCCTAACTGGGCAGTCTAATGGGGCAGTGAACTTGTGTGGATGACTTAGCAGTTGAAAATGTGGACTAGAGCCAAATAAGAAAAGAAAGGTCATTCTCAGTATATCCTATAAATTATGGTAATTTTTTGTTCAGTGAGATCCATTTCAATTCCTGTAAATTTACTTATTAATTTTTCAAGCTGCATATAAGGATTTTGAAGAAGAAATTCTGAAGTTCTGAATTATTTGGAACATGGTTTGCTAGCATTTTTCCCCTTTCTGGCTTCTACGAGGGTAAATGTAATTCTTCCTTTGATTCACTGTCTTACAATCCTTCCTTGTTTTCAGAACAGTAGTTAATAGCTACAATGCAATCAATATCGCTTTACCCTGTATAGCATCTCCCATACAGGCAATATTGCAAACGGCTTTTTTCTTT
The DNA here is from genome assembly GCA_026826555.1 of Tolypeutes matacus. Lineage (NCBI taxonomy): Eukaryota > Metazoa > Chordata > Mammalia > Cingulata > Chlamyphoridae > Tolypeutes > Tolypeutes matacus. The sequence continues at coordinate 39,447,263 of JAKSZT010054215.1, forward strand.
AAATAATACAGTAACCAAGTTAAATAATAAATAATAGCCCAGAGAGAGGAAAAAAATGAATGCTGTATACAAAGAAGGAAAAATCGGCCTCTCTATATGATTTGAAAGGGATTTAGGAGTTTATGAGGTAGAGGTCCAGGAAGATCATATATCATGGGAATAACTGCTCTCTGTTTTCAGGCTTTCTGGAATCATCCTAATTTTAAGAAGGCAGTTTTGAAATGTCACCATGAGATGATGAACTTTTCAGGGAATATAAGAATTTACCAATAAAGCAACATAGAGTCATTCCATGGTAAAGGAAATGAGCCCCAAGTTTAATACTGTAGTTTAATTACAGAATATAGTATTGTGAAAGATAGCAATTACTATTTAAATGACTCCCAAATTGGGTATAAGAAGTATGAATAAATGCATTTGAGACCAAAAAATCTGATGAATGTAATAAATATGTGAAAAAGAATCAATATTGATATTCTTCCAAAAATCACATAATTGTAGAAAGCTTTGGCCAGGGCTCTTACCTGCTCATGCTGTTGTACCCATTTGTTAGATATGCCTATTCTAATTTTTGTAATAAAAAATCTTATTCATTCTTTGAATTGTTCAGGTGAAGCCTCCTCTGATCTGATGCTCCCAACAAATGGATGTCTTCTCACTCCTCAACCCTCCCATTCCCACTCATATTAATTTCTTTGAGGACTATCTCTATTGAGCTTTGAATGATAATTGTTGTCCTTGAGTTAACTAGCTGTTGGGAGCTTTCACCAAATTCCCTACAGTGCTTTTTGCATAGTGCTTGTTCAATGACACTTCATCGAAAGAAAAATCATCCAGACAGTACAGGGTTCAAGTCCAGTAAGTGATGAGGTCCTGAAGCCCAGAGGATGGGAGCAGGAATTTTGACTACAAGATCTGCTCTTGCATTTTAAAAGGCCAAATGATCGTCCAAGGTTGTTGAGTGGCTATTGAATACACTCATACAGGATGCATTTCCACTCGTGCCATAGTTGGTTAGGCAAAAAGTTGATGTATATTTCAAAGTTCTGACTCCTGGATTTGTCAAAAGAATTAATCAAAGAGCTGAGCCATTCAGCGTTATTTCATACCATCTGTGAAACACTTTAGATATAAGTAGAATTCATGGTTTTCTCTCTTCTATGCCCAAGACAGATTGCCTGGAGTATTTGATCACCTTTATATTGTCTTTTTCATTCAGGATACATTCTACGAGAGCTTAAAAAAATTCTGACATTTGGAACACCCAAGATGCAACTGTTGTAAATGCTGACAGATAATGCTTAGGTTAAGGTAAACAATTTATCCAATAAACTTGGATACTCAATATCAGGGTGTTGGATAGGAGGGATTTGTGCTATATTTAGTTCAGCAAGAGAAAGTCATATACTTACTCCTGATATGATGTTGTGGAACAAATAGACAATTTATTTTCCCCATGCACATTGATGCTTAAGTTTGTTTTCATATCAAAATACAGACTGTAAGTTATCCCTACTTAGCTTTAAGCTCCTACATGTCAAGATCATGCCATGTTTAGCCTGTATTTTAAGACTCTAAAAAAGAGAATATCACTTAATAGGTAAAGTCTATATGTTGAATGAATGAACAGATTAACGAATAAAGTACATAACTCTAGATCTCAATTGATTATGTTATCTACTTCAGGGAAAGGGATTGCTGGGGGTAAAAGGGAAGAGCCCATAATGTCTTAACTCATCTTTCCTTGTTAGTCCTAACCTTCTTCTCATTATGTCTATTGTACAATCTTTAGGTAAGCATAGAGAAAAGGCAAGCACCAGGAAAGCCACATGCAGAATGTGGAGCATCCATCTACTTCTAGGTCATCAGTGAGAAATATGCATGTGTGAAACATCCAGACAGTTGGTACCTAAAGGGTGCATTAGATGTTACCAGCTTCAAGAGTCCTAGGTACATAGAGAAGAGAAATCTCAGTGCAGACTGTAGATTCAGGAAAAGCAGTAGTTTTAATTGAGTGATCACCTCCATCAGCTTCTTCTTTTTTAGCTGTATAACCTTCTTGTCTCATCAAACCACTCCAAGACTCGTTTTCTATATCCATGAAAGCAATGAGGTAATACTTGCTGGGCTAAACTTCTAAGGTTTTATAAGCATCACTGAGGTGACTTATGCAAATGAACTTTGAAAATCATAAGCACTAGCAACAATATAAACAGTTATTATCAGTTGAGGTGGCTTTGAGGAGGATTAGCTGGATTTGAATATGCAGAAAGATGGCAGAGGTATATTATAAGCACAAGGGAGGTACCTAGAACAAATGTCTAGAGGGCCAAATAAATCTGCAGGTGTGCAGAATTTAGGAGGTTTTATTCTAATTGGTGCTGAAGTGGAGGAGATTGTGGTAAGAATGGTGATTATGAAGGATCTTGCTTCTTATTTACCTATCTGCTTCCCCAATTCCCCCACAATTAATTGGTCTACAGAAAGTAGCTTCATCAGATATATGGAAGGCCAGTTTTGTCCCATTTTTTAGAACATGGGCTCACTGCTACTTAGTAAAGCAATTGCATTGAATCTTTTATCAGCCCTTAATTTACAATATTGCTCTATTCAGAAAAAAAAAAAAGTTGAAGTGAAATAGTGGCTTTTCCATCCTTGAATAGGTGTTTTGTCAAAGGCCCAAATGTATGGCAGGATAGTTATAATGATTTTCCAAATCCACTTAGGGCTTTTCCATCAGTATTCATTTTTTCCTCACATAAATGGCTCCCAATTCTAATAAAAGTATTTGAAAAAGTCCCCCCAAAAGGAAAAATTCTTCCTAAATCCTGAACATAATCTTAAATAATTTGCTTTAGAATAAATATGAAAAAACTAAAACATTTACCTATCATCTATCTATCTATATTAAATATATATCTTGCATGGAAGAGAGATTTTTTTGGTACTGTGACTACTAGCATTATCTGAAAGGACTTAAGTTTGCTCTTGGGAAGAGACCCAAAATTGTGAGTATGTCTGAATGTGCATGTATGTGCATTCATAATGTGTCAAGTAATGGGAGAAAGGAAAGAGAAGTTACCAATTGCTGAAGCCCAGTGATTTCTAGAAAGTAGAGAATCTAAGACGAAAACTGTACATGTGATTTTTTGCAAAGTCTCTTGCCAGCACATATGCAGGTAGGCATTTAAATACCCCAGGCAGACTAGTCTAGCAGGAGCAAGGCCCTGAGAATATTAGGAGGATATCTAGTTGAGATCTTGGGTTAATCATTAAATTTCTCTGAGCTTCAGTTTTCTTATTTGTGAAATTACTAGAGTAGTTTCTTCTCTGTTGCTTATCTTAAAAAGGTTCTTGTGTAGCTCAAGCGAGATATGATGTAAAACCATGTGTAAACTGATAATAGATTAAAAAAGTAAACTTAACTTTATTGAGATACAAAAAACATACAATTAAATGCAGGTATTTGAAGTATACATTTTGTTGAGTTTTGACAAATGTGCATATCCAAGTTACCCCCACCACAATCAAGAAGTAGAAATGGGAAGCGGCTGTGGCTCAATCAGTAGGGCTCCCGTTTACCATATGGGAGGCCCCGGGTTCGGTTCCCGGGGCCTCCTGGTGAAGGCAAGCCCGCCCGCACGGCGTGGTTAGCTGACCCAGCGAGCACAAGCAGCAAGGGGGGGATAAATGAATAAATAAATAAAATCTAAAAAAAAAAATCAGAAAATTAAATAAAGAAGGAAAATCTAGACATTGAAATGAAAGTTAAGAGTGTACCCTAATAGAAAATATCCATTGATAGTCATAAAATAAAACACTAAACCATACTATCACTGGTTCTCTTTTAGAATAAGGGAAGAAGTTCAGTCTCACACACACTAAAATGACTTTTAAGAACTATGCCATATCAGAAACCCAGGTGTTGAGCTATTGAGTCCAAGTAGATCTGGCAAATGAATAAATGTATAAAGTAATGAATAAATGAATGACTTTCATTAAACCAAAAATTTTGTAGACTTCAGTGCTCAGTCTTCTGCCAACTATTTCACCTATTGCATGGTGCTTTCTTTAGCATGTACCCTTTATTTCTTTATTTCTTCCTTCATTTATTTTCTGTACCAGGTACCATGCAGTAGATAGAGTTGAAGCAGAAGCAGATGCAGGTTTTGCCTGAGCCTTTACAGAGAAACAGCAGATATTTCTACTTTGCTGTCCATATCTCTTTCTTCTTTCTCACCTTCTCCATCACATAGAAATGCTGTCAGTTCACTTGCAGGTACCTCCCAACTTCTGGATTGCCTTTCATTCTTCAATCTGCTCAAGCTTTGACTGCAGAAATGCCCTCCTGGAGCCCCAAGACTTGGAGAAAGATGTTGATGATCTTTATAAAATTATTGATAACACCTAGCACTCACTGAGCCCTTACTATGTGCCCAGTCCTGTGTTAAGCACTCTACAGGTATTGCCTTATTAAATCCTCATATCAATTTGTATGAAACTCACATTAAGCCTTCCTGTGCTTCTCAATGGTCTTGGTATATTAGATCTTAGCATTGGGTCTGTTTGAGGATGCAAGAAGAGTTCCCTATTCGGAATTATAGCCCCTCTTTACTAATTTCTGTGCAGCTGCCAAAGATTTAATCCCAGAGTGTAGTATCTTATCCCTTTCTTTTGTCCAGCGCATATGCCATTTCCCCCCTATTGGTGTATAAAAAGAAAAGTTAAAAATCACGATCATATTACATAAACACAAGAATTGTGTTCTTTTTAATAAAAGGACTATTTGTTCCAATGAGGATACTAGAGTGTCCATTAAAGGCAAAGTTGCCGCTGTTTGAGACATGGCTTGTGCTTCCTTGTGAACGTCTTCTTTAGGATAATTCTAAGAAGAAAAAGGGAAAATAACAGTGTGTTTTGGAATAGAGATACACAAATATATACACATAGACTCACACACAGTACCTTTATTCTCTCCCTTTTTGGGACAGGAAGGATGTGTATCAGTGTGTGTGAACAGAGAAAGATTTATTGCATAGATAGTGGATGGGTCATAAGTCAAAGTGGAGTGTTCCAGGAGGTGCCTCTTCAAACTTCATTTCTCAATTAGATGTGGATAGGAGAATTATGGGCATTAATCCTCTTTGAGCTGAGACAAGGATTAAAACAAAAATATGTTTCACCTAGTCAGTAACCCTAGGAATCCAAAGACCCAAGCTGCTCAGATCAAATTTATTTTGAGAGATCACTGAACTATTTAAGCTCCCTTTGATTAGACATTATAATGATCAGACAGAGAAGTACAATGGGCAAAACTTTGCTAAGGGCTTGACAACATTACCAACTTGGTTTATTCTCAGACATGTGGTAATTTCATTAATTTATTCATTTTAATTTGGAAAATTATTTGCTCTGGAAAAAAAGAGTTACATGAGGACTAATGTTCAATTTGTTTTTCATGTTCTTTAAATGCTAATGATATGTATTAGTTTAAAGGGCCTGCCCTCTCACTGATTCCTTTTCCTGTGATATATGATATAATTACAATGGCAATTGATCTTTGACCGAAACGTTGGTAAAATGGAATGGAAGTTGCTTTTCATGTGCCAAGGTTATAGTTAAGGACAGGGAGAGTTTTGCTCAGGCTTGCAGACTGGCTTACAGAGCTTTCTCTAACCCCAGATATTGATTGCTTGCCTTTTAGAGTCATCATATTCACCCACCTGAACTCTAAGAACTGGATGAGGGATAAAATGACGAATCATGAGAAGCTGGTTGAGCTATTGTTATCTGAGGGAGATCAGCGGCAGAAGCAAAGTTTGTCAAGGAGGTTTGGTTTCAGAAGTTTATGAAAGAAGGAACCTGAGTGCAAGCAGCCCAACGGATCAGAAGAATGACTAAGAGACTTCAGGGTCGGGAATACGACTAAACATACAAGTCAGAAGGCTGTGCTCAGCTCTAGACTTTTCTGAGCCTCTCCTTACTTAGCTTTAAAATGGAGTTGATAATAAGTGAACTACACTCTTTGGGAGATGCATAAACAGCTTGTGAATTATTAGAGCAAAAAGGATCTAAGAGGTCACCTAGGTAACTTCTTTCATTTTAGGTGATTTCAAAGGAAACAAATTTTATCATACTGGCATCAATAATATAGTAGAGACCTACAGGCTGAGTAAAGGAGAAATTCTTTCAGGTGGGTTAAGATGCTAACAGCCTGTTTAAACTAAGTGTTTACTACTTTTTATCAATTGCTGTCTAATACCTGCTTCAGCTAGAGAAACCTTGGGAAGCACTCAGTGCCTAAGGGAAGAGAGTTCAAGGGATAGGAGAGTGAAGGTAAATTGCACTATATGATAAAGGGCACTTCTGGCATGAGACCAATTAGTGGCTCAGTGGATATGAACCCTGGGTCTTCCACTGACCTTACATGAACTTCATTGAGCAGTTCATCAGGGTAATCTATATGTTTCAGTGAATATTGATATGTCTAACTGGATCACCCATCATGAAGAGGAGCAAGTCAATGGTGAAAGGAGGCTGCATTGCTCCACCGAGCTGAGTGTTTGTCTAGAATAGTTGGCAAAACATCTCCCATAACCATAAAATAGCTAAAAATGAAGGAGGGAGTTAAATGAAAATCATAAAAGTAGAATTTCTAATAATATTACATTCCTTAATATTAGCTGTTCAGAAAGACTACCAATGTGCTGAAAAAATAAGTACTCAAACATGATCCAAGTCACTTAGATGAAGAATTTCAGGCATCTGAGTAGCATATGTTTAAACAGGGAAGCTGAAAAGCCAATGGCAATGTTTGTCTCCATAATACAAGAAAAAGCCTTTGTCTTTTGAGCCATATCCAAAACATAAGATTTTTACAAAGAATGTCACTTCTGACTATGGTATATAACTATATAATCTACTGCCTCTCTCCCTCCCCAACACACACATACACACTAGCCTCCAACCTCTATATGCCCCAAACACCCATATAGAAACACCTCTTTCCAATATTTGGCTACTTTCACCTCTCTTTTGAGGAAGAGTTTGAGAACGAGCTGAAGGTCACTTTAGATTTACCAAATCAATGATTCATTTAGCAATGTAGTCATGGCTTAGAAATGCAGCTGCATACTCGAAAATGAAAGGAAATAGGAGATTTCTGCAGCCCCAATGGGATCAGAGTGAGCAGCCAACATTAGTCAAGAGCCTGAGCCAGGATTTGGAAAGACATGCTACTGAACATTGAGTAAGCCAGTTTCGTTTGATTAGACAATGAATGCTTACTTAAGAATATCTGTGCTAATGCTCCCTCTGATTTAAGTTGGTTAGACCTGAGTTCCCAACTCCCACTCATTTGTTTTCCAACAAAACCACCACATAACAGGAAATTAAAATGTAATTTACTTTAAAAGGTAAGGACTATAGTTCATAAGAAAGCATATTTCTAAAACTGTGTGAAAGACTCTAGTTCTCCTCAACATATCCAATTGTCATAATAAATATATAATTTGAATAGTTGCAGAAACATATTCTGACCCTTTAGAAAACATACATTATTAGCTTTCCTGTAGTAACCATATCATAAGTGTTCCTGAAGAACAATGGGGAAATAAAAATAAAAAATTACCATGTTAGAAGTAGGTAAAGAAAGCAGAAGCACATTTTTCTTTAAATACCAAATACATAACAGTAGGTGGTAACTCACAAAAGCAGATATGAAACTTTGTGTAGGAGATAGCCTTTTATAAAGCAGCTAGTGTCATATTTCCAATAAATAATGACATTAAAATGATTATAATCAGCAATAATACTGATCTTAATACTAACGGCAAAATTAATAACTTCTATATTTTTCTCTTTCTGAGGAATGTGTTAGCTAAATGAAATAAATGGAATATATTGAGGTTGTCAAAATATTCTGACTATTGGAAAAAGTCCTATTAAATGTTATTGCTATGCATCCATTTATAAAATGTTTTAACCTAAAATGAGCATACATTTTAACCACTTTTTAAATCAATATGTGTATATTGAGATAAAATTTTAGAAAATTTTTATAATATAATATTTTATTTACAAAATTTTGTTCTGGATATTTTTAGATTAAGTGGGATCTTTAGTCAAGATTTTTTTTACAATCATCTGGGTTACAAATAAGTATTTTAAAATTTTAAATGTGATATGATGAGAATTAGTCTTCTCGACCCTTACTAGCACTCTTCTCCTTTAAGGTACTAAAGTGTCATGACTTTTGTCTAACTACATTAGCCTATTTATTCCTGCTGTCAATCTCTTCCCTGTAGTCATTTTATGCTTCTGCTGCCCTCCCTTCTACCGCTCATATACATATGGAAATTTTACTGAATAGGTAAATATAATTTAAAATGGGTAAAAATTTGCTTCAACATGAATGATTGGCTCTGTTGATCAACTGAATTTACCTATCTGTAAGTTTAAACAATAAATGTACAAAACAAATTTAGGCCATTACTAACTGAACTAAAAATGTACTTGGAGTTACCCATTCAAAACAGTTAACTTAATTTGGTTAAATAATCATTAAAATGGCTACTATACATGTAGCACTGTGCTTGGCCTTTTGCAACATGCAACAGAATTACAGCATAGCTCTACAACAAAGATATTTGTAGCTTGTTTGGGGAACAAAATATGTATTTGTGTAATAGAGAATAATGTAATATTTTGTCTGGGTCACAGAAAGTAAAGATATGAGGTCCCAGAAGAAAGAACTAAGATTAAACAAATGGTTAAAATGACAAAATTTCAGGCCACTCTTGAGTCTGCTGTGTACAACAAAAACATGATATATTTTAGCAACTGTAACAATTCCATAAATTCTCCCAAGAAACCAAATCTGCATAGCCCAACATCGGGTCAGGATGAATATCCAAAGAATAATTTCCTATATTTTTTCCACTACTAAAAAGTAAAGTCATTCTATATCCAAGTAAGTCAAAAAGAGCAAAGAAAAAAACACATTTCAATGGTTGATCTCTTTATTACACAGGAACACACATATATTTTTTGAGTTTTTTATAGGTCTTAGTATATTGTGTCTTAAAATTACTGATGAGATGTTTATAGGTATATTAGTCAACTAAAGGGGTGCTGATATAAAGTACCAGAATTCTGTTGACTTTATAAAGGGTATTTATTTAGGGTAGAAGCTTACAGTTACCAGGCCCTAAGGAGTCCAACTCAAGGTACCATAAGAGGTACTTTCTCACCCAAAGTCATTTGTCTCATGTTGAGCAAGATGACAGGTGATGTCTGTGAGGATTCAGCTTTCCTCTTCCTCTTAAGGGTCTGTGGTCCCAGTTTCTTCTGGTCTCAGCTGCAGGCTGCTATAACGCTCATCTCTCTTCCTGGGGCTCTTTTCCTCCGTGGCTCAGCTGCTCTGGTCTCTCCACAAGGTCAGCTGTAGACTTTCAGGCTCTCTCTCTTCCTGGGGCTCTGCTGTGTCTTTGAAGCCATCTCTATTCCTCTGTGTACTTCTCCTGTGTATTTACGTCCCAGGGCTTCAGCATTAAAACCCCAACAAGGGGGTGGGGACTCAACGTACTACTGATGTGGCCAATCAAAGCCCTAATCATAATTTAATCAAGTAAAAGTGAAGCCTCTGAATTTAATAAAATCTAATATGTCCAGAGCAATAGACAAGATATTATAAACATAATCCAATATCTATTTTTGGAATTCATAAACAATATCAAACTGCTTCAATAGATTATTACAATTTATAATTCCTAGTATAGGAAAGAAAGCCTAAATATGCCTTACCCAATGATAGCATGTGTATATATCTAGATTTATATCCATATATTTGATCAACTATCTCAATTTAGATTTATACCATTATTACCCCTATTTTACATATGGAAAGCCACTTAAAAAACAAAAGTCTGCTCTATGCTTAAAAACAAAGCAGTGATAGATGTATCACTAGAAATTAGATTTATTGTGCCAAATCGATGATTTCCAGCAACATATATTTAATTCTTCCTTGAATTCTTAGAAAAATTCAAATGATAATAACAACAAAATAAAAGCAAATAAGAAACCTGTGATATTCTAATATGTAGTCTTAGTTCAGAAATGAATGATATTTCTTATAGTTGGTAGCTAATACATGACTTTTGGGTTCCTAGAATCAGAGAATCATCCTGTTAGGAGAGGCTTTTAGGAGCATAATTTAAGTCTGTTCTTTTAGAAGTGAGAAACTGAGGGCCAGAACTTTTCTTTAGCACTATGCCATTTTGCTATAATATTTGATGACTGGACACTTCTGTGGATGACTTCTGCATTTTTTCTTGATGTAGCTTAGAGGAGTTTTCTTCTCCCTCTCAAGCCTAATCCCAAAAGGGTTTTCTCCCCTTTTGTGACAGTAAATGGTCTTCAGTATACAGTGTTCACTCACTCTTCATTTATTGATTATGACTCTAAGTTTGGAAAATAATATGGTTTAAGGTCAAATTCTTCATATCAAAATCATGTATTTAACAGATTCCTAGATTACTAAGAGATTATTAAAGAAATAGGATTGCAGTTAGCTCCAAGTCTTGGCAATGCTTCTACATCAACTCTTAGCACTAAAACGAAAATATATCGTCCAAACAATCAAATCAGTGGATTCTCAATCCTGACGTCTTTCTACAAATGATTCAATTCAATTGTGTGTTTAGGTGAGGGTGTTGCCTTAAGAGCTGCAGGGAAGGGGGAGTCATGTTATCAAAAGTGCAAAGGCAATCCCCATTATGTGTCAATTCTGTATTTGCAAATTTGCCTCCTCAGTAAAATTTATTTGTAACCTCAAAATCAGGGCTCATGGCACTTTTACTGTCATTAGCAGACATATACAGAGTGTCAAAAAAACCAAAATGAGTTACCTGATGTGCACATTTCCAGCTGAGGTCAAACAAGGTGGTACTCTAACCTGCTTGTTTCAGCTCCCATTTTGTAGAGATATGTCCTTTGTGTGGTATATTTAGTGTCATTTTGGGTTGTTTTTTTTTTGCATTTTTGTGCTTTTCATTGGTGATACTGCTGTTTAAAATGCCCCCACCCCAGTGTAGTGCTGAAGTGCTGTCTAGTGTTCCTAAGCATAAGAAGGCTATGATGTGCCTTCAGCAGTAAACATGTGTAATAGATAAGCCTTGTTCAGGCATGACTTATAGAGCTGTTGACTGTGAGTTCATTGCTAATGAATCAAAAATACATACTAAATAAGGTGCCATTAAACACAAACGTACATAAAACAAGATTAATGTATTGATCTATTGATTAAAAAAAAATGCTTTGACTAGAAACTCATAGAAGTCTAACTCTTTATTTCCCCAAGGAGCAATGATTCAGTGTTTGCTAATTCAGTGTTTGCTGTGACTTTATAGAACATAACTACCATGAATAATGAAAATTTACTGTATTTAAAGAATGCCAAGGAACTTTTTCTAGAAAGTGAGTTACATGTAGAAGAAAAATAAGAGGTCACATGAAAAGTGAGGATCATACCATATTTTATGGCTCTTGAATATGGTACAGAATTTTGTACTTAATTTGGTAGCAATGGTGAGCCATTCAAGGTTAATAAACAGGGAAAGAAGGAATAAATATATTAGACAGCTCTGAGTAGGGTGTTTGTTAAAGCAGGCAGATCAGTTCAGAGACGATTATTGTTGCTGTATCTGACCTAAGTAATAGTAATAAGAACAGGAAATAGATAAATATGAGAGCTACTTAAGGGATTTCATAGGATTTGTCAAACCCTTGCATCCCAGAACATTGCACTTTTTATGTACTCTCAGAGGGAAAAAAGAAAAACAAAAAAACATCATACCACCTCAACCATGACCAACAAAATAAATTGATTCTCTTAACTGGCCAAGTCCACACTGCTCCTTAGAGACACTCAGGCCTAGCATTCAAGGTTCTAAAATATTTCCCTGTACGCTCTTTGTTGCTGTTTTATCAAGGCAGTCTCAGGTCTACTATGGAAGTTTTTCATTGTTAACATATCAAACTTTTTGATATCCACACATTTAATTTTTTTTAAAAAATCGTAATTCAACACCCTCCTGAGAGGGCTGAGTGCTTTGCAAACATTGTCTCAGAGCACCCCTCGGAGAAAGGCAGGCAAGCTATTCCCCCCTTGAATGTTAGCAAATAGAAAGTTACCTTTAATTCATCCTCGTGTCCTTTGAATAACTGTTTTGTTATTTCAATAAAGGTCAGGAGGCTTAATGCACAGAGAAAGGTTTGCTCAAAATTTTTTTTTTCTTTTAAAAATGAACACAAAAGCAAACGCTGTTCACTGGTGGCTTCGAGACACACCGTTTCTTCCACCAAGAAGCAGTTGTGATTTTTAATCAGAAAATATTCCTAGGAAGACATGTGGCCTTATTTTGGTGCTGCCTCTTCAGGACTTGAGCCATCTTCAATATGATGGCTGAAAACAGAAATACTGTGATTCCTATGGAGGGCAATGTGCTAAAGTCTTTACTGTCTCGTTTTGGGTTGAATTTCAAGTATCGTTGCTCTCATTGTGGCTGTGTGGTTTCTTTATTTGTTTGGCTTTACTGGTTTTTGTTTCAGTTTTTAAGATAAACCCACTGGTCTGAATCCTAGGTTTGGTGATACAACCCTGTCTGAACGTAAGGATACAACATTCATTCTGTTTTAGGAAATCTAAAGGAAATTTTAAACATTGCTTTGCTCCCTTTCCAAATCTTGCTAGATGTTTTCCATTCATGTATTCAGCTAAACCTTTTGACATGAACTTCACTCCTCTCTTCAATTCTTTCCTAGTAGTAGGTGTCTAATGTCTCGAGGCCTGTTGAGATGTTACACTTTTCCAAGTCTAAGAGTAAAAAACTATCACCTCTACTGGCTGATGAGGGAAGTTACGCTGTAATATTGACAATAATAATATAAATAACTACACTACAAATTTATTGATCACTTATTAAATGCTAGGCTGGATTAAAAATGTTTAGCAAGCACTTTATTTTCATGTCACCAGAAAGACCCAATGAGGTGGGTATTGTGTTTATTCCCATTTTGCACTTGAGTAAACTGAAAGAAAGAGAGGTGAGGCTCGATAACCCATTCAAGGCCACAAAGCTTACAAGGGTGCTGCAGTATGTATTTTCTCTCTTATTCCTCCCTGTAGCTTGCAGGTATATTGCAGTATGTGTTTTATTCCCTAGTCTTCCATCTCTTATCAGCTGCTATGGAATCCACTCTATGAGCCTACTGAGATGCTAGAAGCAGGCAAATGTGCCTGTATGTTTTGGAGAAAGGCATAGTTTATTGATGAACACAAACCCATCAAGGAAATACTTTCCTGAATGATGAAAAGCTCTTTTTCTTTTATAGGCAGTTTTTTAAATTTATGTATATGAAAATATTACACAGACAACTTTAATTCCTGAATTAAAATAGAAAAACAGGAAGATAAAGGACAGTTTAGCATTCTTTATCTTAGGTGTGAATTTGAGGGTCATTTAAGCCTTGGTTCTTTCCTCTTTTAGTGATAAAGAGAGTTAATGTCAATGAATTATTGTTTTTATGTAACTGATTTAATGTTGCAATTTTGTAGACTCGAGTAGTTCAATGTAAAACTTATCATGATATAAAAGAGGCTGATTTCAGGTCTTAAAAGTCCTGGGCAGAATAAGGAAAAACAGAAAGTGTGGCTTTAGATTATGAGTTTGGTCACAAACTCTCAAACTACAGAATAATAATTCCATTTTTGGTTTTAGCTCTCTAGGGCTCTAAGCAAAGATCAAAGGCCTCTTCTCGTTTTCATTTTTAATGGGTTACTTGTTAAAAAGTAAAGTCCACTGCACTTCTGGGTCTTCCACAACAGGCCTCCCCTGTGAGCTGACCCCGACTCCACCACTACAAAGAGATCTGTGTATGACCTGTATGTAGACCAGCTCACAGCCAGAATTACTCCAAGTCCTATTGGCCAACATCCAGAGTGGCTTCCATCTGCATTCCTATCCCAATGTTCAGAGTCTATAAATCCACCAAAATGAACACCAGTCTACCCTAGCACTCAGTTTGGGGTTCTTAGGTGATTTCTATCCTAGATCTCCTTTGGCAGAGCCTTACCTGCTCCCTCCTGGCAATGGGAAGGGACAAAATGCTTTAAGAATGAACAAAATGGCTAGGGCAGTGGGTTTAATTAAAAATATTCATACATGAGCTTCATTCATCCCTGAAGATGTGTGGCTGTCTGAATTTTGTTAGATCATTTCAAATAATCATGAATTCATACATGAAACTAATTGTAGGACTCCATGATTGTATTTTTATGTGTTTTTAAAAACCACACATCTGTTTCTTAGTCCATTCTATGTTTTACCCTTTTTCAATTTTTTAATATTTTTAAATGTTATTAATTGGATCAAATACTCTATGAATTGGATATTTTGATAATCTAAACATTTTTTAATTGTGGCAAAAAGCAATTCTCATTTTTCTGAATTCATTCTTCCATATGGAAAAATTACCAGAGAGTGACATAGAATGAATTGTGAACAATTAAAATACAGAACTGTGTGTGTGTATGTGTGCCCAGATGGTAAGAGTTGCTTCCATTCTTCCAAAACTTTGGTGACAAAGGCCAAAAGCTGAGGCTACAAGTAAGATGAAAAGAAAGAAAGCATGAGAAATTTCTCCTGAGTGTTCCCTTAGACATACATATTCTGTTAAGGTACATATGTTCCCTGTCTCAGATAGCTTGCATTTCATCAAGCATAAGAAAATAAATTCTAAGGACTAGATTACAATTCATATCTCAAAATCAGTAACCAAACATCATATACCGGGCATGACTATAAACCTCCATATCTCCTTGAATTGCAACAAACCCTTTTGTTATCAGGATTTTGCAAATGCTGTTTTCTAACTTTCTAACTGGAACTCACTCATAAAGTTTACCCTTTTTTTCCTATTCTACTCACTATTCATTCTCTTCAACCGACTTGCTTCCTCTCATATGCCAAGGTACAGTTTAGTGCTCATATTCTCATATTCTCATGAAACCCTTCCTTGATCCCCTCCCATCCACAAAATACCTCCTCTCTGCTTCCAATGTACCCTAGAGCTTCCCATTTGTGTCATTTATGACTCTGCATTAAAATTGCATATTTGCATATCTGCCTTCACCAGCAAATCTCAAGTTCTATAAGCAAGGAAACATACACTGCATTGTTTACCTCTGATTCCCCAGTGCTTAGACTAATATTTGATATATAATAAGGGCTCACTAAATATTTCCAGTCTACATGAAAAAAGGAATGCATTGAGAGTTTATCTTAGAGCTGATAAAATACCCAAACCACATAGCACTTTCCTATGTGTTCACAGGGGAAACTGGAGCAGAGATAATCCATCCTAGGACCTTTCCCTACAATTATTTTTATCCATCTACCACAGGCAGTCTTAAAGCCAGAATTTCTCAATCTTTTTCCAGGCTTTACCAAAGAAATGTTAGCGACAAACAATTCCTCCCAAGGCTGTACACAGTTTCTGATTCTTGTATATACTACTGGCCCATCTGCCAGTGGGTTTACCCCCAACCGTCTGGCCAAGTCACACTGTTCAGTTCTTTGCTTCAGTGTCTGCTTGGTGTATTTCACCTTCCTTCCCATTGTGCAGTAACCCCACTTCCCATCACTCCCCTCAACAGCTGCTGCCAGAATCTACCTCTGCTGTCATTTGAGGGAACTGAAAGTCTGGCTCCGCATTATTGGTTTGCAGAGAAATGGATTCTTTCATGCCGATCTGGCCTCAGGATGGCTTTGAAACATTTTTCAGGCCACTCTAGTGATTCCAAAGGAAGTTGTATTTTCATTTCAAAAGATTTCAATAAAAGCAAATCCCTCCTTTACAGAAGTTCCAGTGAGGTGAAGCAATGATGCAGGGATTTCAGCAACTGTCCCCCGGTTCCCAGCCACACATAGCTCCACTTAACTCAAGTGACAGCCTCCAAGGTGATGACAGGATAGCTGGTATCCAGAAAGGAAAGCTGGTACATGCGGTCCTGGGACCAGGATGAAAAAATAGCTCCAATGACATTTTAAAAACATTTATTAAGAAAAACAACCCAAATAACTTCTTTATAGATTTATTTCCAAGTGACTGAAAACCAATAATTCTCTTTTGTTTCTTGTTTCAGATGAGGTAGTGTTGGCATTTTGCTGCACATATATATTTTACAAACATATATATATATGATAAATGCTTACACACACACAAACACACAGCACATGAGTTATAAATATATTAGAAAGAACAATATTCTTTAATCCTTAAGGAAATCACCTCTGCCTGCTGACAATTCAGATACTGCCATGATTTTGTAGACTATATTAATGGGCAGATTGTAGAAATGAGAAATTCTGTTTTAATTCTTGATTGTCAAGATGTGATCTTAAAGAGCTCCAAGAGATCTTCTCTTAAATGAAACAAGTTTAGTGCAAATAGAGAAATTTATGCTGAGAAATGTTGGCAAGGGAAGCCAAGTAATATCAATTTGACCATGCTTTTAATTTCTTCAAGAACTTCATTTTTGCCTCTTACAGAGCCCTTGTCTTCCTCTCACACCTCATTTCAAGCCAAATCACCTTGGTACACTGTGCTCTAGCTCTACTCTTGGTAGCTCCTCCCAAACTGGTTTTCAAAGCAACCTTCTTAGAGCCCCCACCCTGCCACCCCAGACCAGGTTATACCATGTCACTTTATACCCTTAAATCACACTATATTACTCCACAGTACTCAGTAATAATATAAATTAAATAGTCATTTATTTGCTGTCTTTCCTGCACTGCCTATAAAGCTCCATGAGGGTAGGGGTCCTAGATATTTTGCTTGCCACTATTTTCCCACCATGGTCAATATGTAAAAACTTTTAGATAAATACTTTTTGAATGAGTGAGTAAATTAATGATCATAGAATTTGTTAGGAACTTTATGATGTTTTGATTCACCATGACAAAGATAGACCTCCCCGTGTCTCCTGCCTACATAGTAATTAATGTTCAATCTTGACCATTCTATGAAGCCTCACCTGCCCCTTTCCTCCAGAATGATTCTGCTCTATCAAAATGGTTTGTATAATATAATTTGTACCATTATGTAATTGAATCTTAGCAATGGAGATATTTTTTTTCTCCCACTGAGCAATCATGATGCCTTTTTCTTTTTCTATCTCAGCTTTCCTCAATACCTTGTTAGGGAGTTTCAATGTATAACATAGGAGAAGACAGGCAGACAGACAGACAAGAACACACACACAGAGCGACATGCAGGCAGACACATGAAGTCTTTTCTTGATGATTTTGTCACAGATCAATGACCTGAAGTTTGCACAAGCCTTTTGTCAGATATACTTTGAAATTAGTTTCAACAGCCTGGGTCCTCCTTCTCACCCTCTCCTTAGATGACACTTTGTCCATCTCTGACCTTTATGACATTCAATCAACATTCCTATTACCTAAATTCTCTTACTGCTGAGAAAAAAACACTGCCACAATGAGAGACAAAACAAGAAAATGTGTTCAATTTATATTGAACAAATGAAATATTGCCTACATATCTCTAGTCCTCTTTTAAACATATAAAACATAAGAAAAGAAAAACAAATATGGAGAGGTCCTTGCTTTTAAATGTTAGAGTCCTACTGACAATCTAACCTAGGCCACCAAGGTTTTATAAAATGTATCAGCCAGGATGGGTTTGGTTAATGCTGAGGTAACCAACTACCCTTTGTTTCTCAGAAATAAGCAACTGCAACATAGATTTCTTACTCATGGTATTTGCCCATCATGGGTGACCTGGGTGGCTCTGTTCTTAACATCCCCAATCAGAGGATCCACCTGGGGAAGGTTCCATTTCTGTGCTTTCATAATTGCCAAAGTAGAAGAAGGGAGCAAGATGAATGTGCACTGACTCTTAAAATTTCACTGTCCAAAGAAGTCACATGGATGTGCCCGACTCTACAGTGAATAGAGAAGTGCAGTCCTACCACATGCCTGGAGCATGGAAAGCAGGGATCATTTAGAGCATGGAAAGAATGGCACAGGGAGTAATTTCTAAAATTTGCAATATAGATTATGGGTTACAAGATGAAATGAAACAAATAAAAGAAGGAAGACAGGCTCTAGAGAATGTGGAAACAAAGAGAGCATGGATCTTAATTGGTGATCAAAAAAGGAATACATTGTGGACCTTATTTTTTTTTTTTTAATTAAATTAACAATGAAATGTAAATTCACCATGCTCAAACAAAGTTTAAGGGAGGAAAATGTTGCAATTTCTGAGAGTTAAGCAGAAAAGAGTGCTGAGATTTCATACATTAGACCAGTGGAGAAGGGAAGGAATCTGCAGTAGAAGGATTTACTGCTAAGAAAAGTGTACTGATAGGAGTTCTCAGAAGGTAGATGCCGACACTGTCTGAGAATAATTGTGTCAAAGCATAAGGTATGAGTAAAGCCTCTGGAATATTGGTCAGAAGCAATATGTGAAGTCAAACAAAGGAGAGCACTGTGGTTCTGGTGACCTTCTCCATTTGGAGAGACACCCTGCTGTTGGGGACCAGCAAACAAAGATGGACCCCCCAGGAGGCTGGGCTGGCCAGAGTGGGTGGGCATGCTCCAGCCCAGCCAGTCTGGTATCACGAAACTCAGGCAGAAGGCGACAAGTTAGGCAGAGAAAGCAAACCTAGTGAGATGTGTGTGTGTGTGTGTATGTGTGTTTAAGTTAAAGAAATTTGAAAAGTCTGCAAAAAGGCCATTTGTGTGGGTGGTTCATGTTCAGCAAGAACAGATGAGAAAAATCAGATCAAGAGAGGAATTTGTGGATAAAGAAAACATTTCAGGGTATCATAAAAAAAATGGGGCTTTGTGGCTGTTTTGTGCATATAAGTAGGATAATTAGGTAAATATATTTAAGGATCTATTTGCGGAAGGAAATAAAAAATGGTATATTGAGCATAAAGAGGTTGGGAGAAGACAAAGACACAATCAGATGTCTTTAAATCACAAGTTCAAGATGGGAAACCCTCCAAATTTTGCAGACAACCCCACAGCATTCTCTATACTCAGGACAAAGATGCAAGATGACCCTGGAGTATCCCTTGAGACTTATGCCAACAGCACTCCAGGAAGAGGACCCCAGCCCCTAACTCTGCTGACTCCTATCATTTCCCGAATGGTCCATGGAGCTATGTCACTCTTGTGGGAGCAACAGGAATTTCTTTGTGTACATTTCCTACCCCCTCCACACCCCTCCAAGGGTATTAGTGAGTCCAATCGATGTTCTCTGAGATTTTCATCCATACAGTTTTACCCCCTTAGGTTCTGTTTATTTTTCCAAGGTCAGATAGAAGTCAGATATAATCTTTGAGACAATTTGGTAGGAGTGTACCTATCAGTGTGCTTAACTTGAAGTCAGGCCTGTGGTCAGGTGGAACTAACATCCCCAAACTCGCCTGTCCTAGTATGTTACTAATGTCTTAGGTTTCCAGAAGCATCCTTCCTCATTCTAATCAGTATTGGGCTCTTATCAACTCATTCATTCCAAATTCCAATGTCACGTGGTAAATAAGAATGTCTCTTATCACTGGATCAAAATTCTGACTGAAGTTTTTGCTTTTATTATTTGGAAATCACTACTAAATATTTTACATTCACATAAAATATTCTGGACCAAACAGAGCAATGTTATTTGCTCAATAATCACTTATTGTGAAATTAATATGTCCTGAACTTGTGATTGTTGTTTAAATAGAGATGAGGAATGTCATCTTTGCCATTGAAAGGTTTACAATCCAGTGTGGAAATCCACCAAGTGAACAAATAGCTACCATGTGGTTCAATAAATTCTGGAAAAGAAGTGGGATTACTGCACTGATGGAGGTAATGAAAATAGTTAAAGCCTCATATAAAATCCCCAGCTAATTTTAATACAGGTCGGAAGAAGCTGTGCCTTCTATGGTTCCAAAGTGGAACTGAATGGACACACACTAGTCCCTAATACTTCTGACATTCCACATGCTGCTATGAAAAATGACTCATTTCCAATTTCCCTCTGATCTCCCTTCCCTCTGTCTTAGAAGAATTTTAAAGTTCCCTGGGCCTCAGTTTCCATTTGCAATCACATGAGGGTACTGCTTTCCCTCCTATGTATGTTTCAAAGAATGATTAAGGGAAGAAATGGGATTCACAGCCGAAAGGCTAAATCTGGATGCCTCAGTTTCCTGGGGGCAGCCCTGCCTCCGTGTCTTCAAATATTTCCTGCTTTGTTATTCAATTGGTTAAGATTTTAAAATGGGCTTGTGTGTTGGCAAGATCAAGAGAGAATCTTGACTGTGGAGTTTTATGTCAAGTAGAGATGCAAAGATAAGTGTGATTTATACACTACTGGTTACATGTTTTGGACAAGATAGAAGATGGGAAGAGCATGATCAACATTCTGTATAATTGTGGATTAGTAATAGTGGTAGTGGTAATTATTGAGGTGGTCAGGAAAACTTTATTCCCCTGGAGAAAGCTACAAGGGGGTTATTTCATCTATTACCTATATTGATACTATAAAATAAGAAGTATGAAAAATAAAAATGAGAAAATCATTATTTAATCTCAGAGTTTGTTGTTCCTTCTTTTCATAAATTTTATGTCAATGAAAAGGATGCAAAGACAATAACTGAAGGGAAAAAAAAAAAAAAAGAGTTGTCTGTGCTCTTATTTGCCATCATCTTGGGAAACTTCAATGAGGACTTCACTTTGTGGCAGCTGGACAAAGACCACTGTTTTCTTATGTATCATGCCCAAGAAAGCAACCTTGATGAAAAGGCTAGTCAGGGTATGGTAACTAGAACTTATACAAACTGCTAAACCTAATGAAGCCTAGAACCCTGCAGCTGAGGGCCCCAAAATGCTTTCTGGAAAACTCCCTCTTTCCTTCCTCCTTCCCTGCCTCTCTCTCTCCCTTCCATTTTATTTTATTTTGTTCTGCAGAAATAATTGTCTTTAGGGATCACAACTGACCCAGAGGCTGGGGAACTCTGAGCCCTGGAAATTCTGCTGAGTTACCATGGTGATTCTCCTCTCTGACATACCCTCCATCTACTCCCATTCACCACTCCTCTACCTGCTGATGGGCAGAGCCATTCCATCCAGTGAGCTCTGACCTCCAGAGACCACCCCCACATACACCAGCATAGCATCTGCATAGGGCATGTTCCAGGGCCATCATCCAAGAGCTCCCAGTAGAACCTCTGGACTTTGTATCCAAACTATCTAAATTTTAGATCGTTTCCAACTGACAAACATTCATTAGACCTTTATCAAAAATGAAACATTATACTAGACACACGTATGGATAAGATATATTCCATTAGAGGAAATACTATATGGCTAGTATTGTATAAAAATTCTGTACACATTATTTCATTAATTTCCTCAACACATCTATGGGAAAGTTCATGTTACTATGCCCATGTTTCAGATGAGGAAGAAACGTAAAGACATGAAGGTATATGTAAGATCATACAGGTTATGATTTGTAGAGCTAAGAGTCAAAAGCAGGCTATCTTGTTGCAAAAACAAACTATTAACCACTGTACTCTCCTCCCCCTCTGTATCATACTCCAAGTAACATAACTCTTACTTGTTTAGTGAGGTAATACTCAGGTGTGCTGACTTCACAAGTGGTTATGTTATCATTCTGTGGGTAGAGCCACAGGTTCTGTTTAGATTCACCTCTCCTAATGTGTCCTGGGTGTTCCTAGGCATAATTCCATAGTGTGAGTTTGTCTGCTCCTCTACTTCACTTGTGAGGTAGGGTTGTCCTGGTAGTGTCCAGTCTGAGTCACTCTAGGGCATGGTGATAGTAGTTGTTACTCTCAAGGCCCACAGGTCATCTCTCTCATTTACGTGCTCATAGAGATGAGCCACTTTATTCCTTGTCCAGTGCACTTAGTTGCAGCTTCGGAGAAATCATTAGGTTCTGAAGCCTCATTGTCTTGTCTAATCAATATCCATAGACCCCACAAGCTCTCTGTCTCCCAAGAGTCCTTTGGGATCCCTGTCCTTCATACAGTACTTTCTGTCTAGTGTTAAAGCCAAGAATTAAAATGCTACAGTGCTACTCTGCTTCACTGTTGCCTGTGCTATCTTGCTCTCCATTGTGAAACTTGCTCAAAGTACTTCACTTATACTCAAAGTGAAAACCACTTCCTAGACTTCCACACCAGCAGTTTATTTCACCCAGATTTGCTACCAATCATCCTACACGTCGTCCAGACCATACTTTGTGGCCTGGGAAGGCCCCTCTTGGCAATAGAGGCTGTTTGGTGTCCCGAGCACGATCTTGTCTCCACCTTACCCAAGGCTTCTCTGCTGTTGTTCTGTCATCATTAGACCCTGCCTTCTTGCCTATGGCTTTCATTGTACTTGTCCCTGCAGAGTTCTATCCATAGGGTCCTAAGAACTATAAGTCCTAACAGCATTCCCTATATCTAACTTCTTTACTCAAAGTGTTTGATGTTGAACTTTTGTTTGCAGAGTGCAGTACCTAATGACCAGAGAAATATGGGCTTGCAATGAACCTCTTACTGCACTGATTTAGTCAGGGTTATCTAGAGAAACAGAACCCATGGGAAGATTATAGATTATACATAAGATTTTATATATATATATATATAATGTAAACATTAAGAGATTTATTATAGGAATTAAAAATTGGCTCCTCTGACTGTGGGATTGGGCAAGTCCAAATTCCGTAGGGATTCAAACTGGGAACTCCAATGAAGGTGTTGATGAATTTCCCAAAAGAAGCTGGCTGGTTGAGGAAGAGATAGAAATTCTTCTTTCTGACTGCTAAAATCATCAGTTTTCCCTTTAAGACCTTCAGTTGATTGGATTAGATTAGACTTCTCTCATTGCTAAAGGCAATCTCCTTTGTTGATTGTAGATGTAATCAGCCATAGATGCAGTCAACTGACTGATGATTTAAATACATGAAATATCTTCACAGTAACAATCAGGCCAGTGCTTGCTTGACCAAACAACTGGACACCATGACCAAGCCAAGTTGACATATGAGTGCTTAACCATCTCATGTACCGAGTCCACAACATGATATCTGTCCCAACATTTCAGGGACAGATCTGGGTTTTGTGGAGGCTTGAGAATTATCCAGCTTGAATAGCCTATTTAAGAAAAGCAATGCAATATTATGAACAAAAAACCAGATACAGAAATGAATATTCAGAATAAGAAGATAAATCAAACAAATCATAATTTTAAAAAGCTGGCATGTTCCACAAATAGCACTATATACACAAAATATCATATTATCATTAACTTCCACAAAGACCTACACACTATCTAAATTTTTTTCGATTGACCTACTATAAAATTTACTTTGTTTTGTTGTATACTTTATGAATTTTAACAGAGATAGGTCATATTCCTAACAAAATTAGTATACAGAACAATTAACCAGCCCCCAAACTCTCTCATACTGCCCTTTTTACTGTCAAAACCCTGGCAAAAACTGATTTGTTCTCCATCCATATAATTTTGCCTTTTCAAGATTGTCACACAAATGGAATCAAATACCATATAACCTTTTCAGATTGTTTTTTTCAACTCAACAAAATGCCCTTGAGATTCATCCAATTTGATGCATGTATAAATAGTTCAGTCCTTTTTATTGTTGAGTTGTATTCCATTGCATGTATTAATCCATGGTTTATCTATTCATATTTTTTTTTCTACAATTGTGGCTGCATACTCTTCATAAGACAGCTCTTATGTAATATTCTTGATAATACCTGCACTTTCTGCTTCCCCAGGCCTTTTTTGAACAAGGTTTAAACTGGTAACAATCCTCATGCTGTTTGCTCTTACAGAACTTCAGTCCCATAAAAATATCCTACTTTTCCACTCTTAGAGTTCTTGGAGTCTTTTTGACACGTGTTCCCAAATAAGCTTGGCCAAGGTTCCCAAGGGAATCCCCAAGGGATTCATTGGACCTCCTGATTCTCTCTGTCCATTTATATAAAGAACAAATATCTTGGTAGACACCAGCTAGTGGTAGCTCAGCTAGAGGTTCTCCACTCCAGCAGGCACTGCTGTTTCTACTGGATGGGTCTCCTCCCTTGGCTCTGGAGCTGTTACTGCTAGAGGAAGTCCATTGGTAGAGCCAACTAAAACTTAATGGTAGTGTTTGCCTGGGGGTAAAGTGGAAAACATCTTTTTCCTCAGTGGTGGGCAAAGACTTCATTAAGTGCTTTGAAAATCCAAACTTACAAACAATAATACAAAAAAATGCTTAGATGCTAACAAGCTGGAGAACCCATCTAAGGATAATATTTCCCTTTCCAGCTGACACGTAGATGTTAAAAGTATTCTCCGAAGGCACTTCTATAGTCTTCATTTTCCCAGAGGAATTCTCTGATTCCAGGAAGTCTCTTACATGTATAATTAAGATGGATAAAAGCGGTTCTGAAAGACAATGAATCTTTTGCCCAGTGACTAACTATAGCAGTGGTTGCCGATTTTTGCCTCTGTTAATCTGAAATGGGGGCTTTGCTGCCCTATATTTGGTCTTGTGCAATTCAATCTGGAGATAAAAAATAAAATGTTTTACATTTATGGAAGGAGAACACTCAACGAACCTGTTAGTATACCCTATGGTAGAATCAACATTCCAAAACTGCCAATTTGGAGGGGTGGGGATCTGAATTCTACTTCTACTTCAGATTCTGGCATTGAATCTGAGGAAATAATCAGAGATGTAAATGATTATTTGTATACCAGGATGTCACCAGCATTACTTATTAAACCAAATATCATGAGAAAACTAACAGGTAGATAATAAGAAACCAATTAAATTCTTGATGGTACTTCTACTTGCAATACTGCAGCCACTAAGAGAAAAGCTTAAAAATATAAGATATGAGATTATTTCTATTATAATCTCAAGATTATGACGTATATAGATATACACATTCCATACACACACATACACATATGTATCCATAAACTAACCTAATTATTGCCCCATTTATTCACAAGCACTTAATACTTTTATTAAATTTGATTACCAAAGGTTTCTGGAGACTGCTTGAAAATGTTTGGTGGATGCTCTGTGAAAAGTCCACATCTAAAATGTCCTCCATGACTGGCAAACATGTCTCTGCCCTGCTCTGCTTGCCATGTCATTCCAACAGGGGGAGCCGCTTCTCCCCAGTGGCCACGGCTTCTCCTGGCATGATGGTGCTGTTGGCATTCTGTTCCAGGCATGGCTCCATCCTGCTCTGCTGCCTCTCTCTGTACGCAGTGCCAGCCACCTGGGTCCAGTGCTCTCTGAGACTCTCCTGAGACCCTGTGACACCAGCATGTCTCTGGGGGCCAAGGCTGAGTGTTGTTTTGTGCTGAGTGTGCCCTTTGGGGTTATACTCTGATTCCAGTTGTGTTCCTTGGGTTCTAATAGGATACAAAATTATAGGTGAAATAGCATTTTCTGTTTCTAATTACAGCTCCCCTGCTTCCTACAGCAAATAAGCACAGGTCAAATGGGAACTAGGTTGGGAGACAACTCAGGCAACTCTGAAAGGTTTCCAACCAGTTCACACACCATAGTGCTTGGTTGGCTCCTTTATCCCTCAAAACACATTCTCCCAAGAGATGCTTCAAACCTCATGAGAAGGAATTTCTCCTCCAAACAGTATCAGAGATGTCACATGATTACTTAGATCCAGGCTGATATACCTGATATGTATATGTGGATGCTTGCATCATTATTTGTCCTAAATAATATAAATCATTATATTTATATATATATAGAGAGAGAAAGAAAATGGTTATTGATTTCTATTTGTTCTGGATTGTGTTTAGTTTTCTTTTTTATGGCTTTTTTAGTGTGTAAATTTTCTTTAACAAGCATTTTTTAAACTTTTTTTTTCAGATCTTTAAGAAACAGGAAAAATACTGTCAACAAAGAAATTAAAAAGAGCAAAAGTTCAGTATGTCAGAACTAATAAATATTAATCTTTAAATTTAAAATGCTATTTACTTAAAAATTATTTCCACATGTACAAGAGAAGGAAATCTGGTTTATTTTCAGATGGCATGCCAAGGTCTTGAGGTTTCCGTTGTTCTGAGCATCTCAGCATAGAAAGAGCCCATATCCAGAGCCAACCCAACAGGGAGTGCCCAATTCTGAATGCAGTGTCATATGAAGACAAAGTGAGGGGAGGACTGGGGGGTCTTAGTAGCTTTCACTAATGTGGTGGGATGCCTCATGGAACAGGGATTAGGTTGGATTTATTGGATTTGATAGATTTTTCTAAAAGGCAAAACTAAGACCAATATATTCTTCCTTTTAATGCAAGTATATTGTATATTGACCAGCTGCTATATGCCAAACATTGAAAATAAGAAAAATAAAACAAATAGATGCAATAGAAGCAGAGTGTCTGCTGAATATACTTTAAAATGGACTTTCTAAGAGTTTTTATGAATAGAACAGGTTGTTTTTATTTATTTTTAATTATTATTTTTTATTGTTTTTTAAAAGATACTTAGATTACATAAATGTTACACAAAAAAATATAGGTTGCTTTTACTGTGGTGATTCTCTCTTCAGTGAAATGTTTGGAGTGAAGATGCGAGACCATCTCCAGAGGATGAACCATCAGGAATTTCTGAATCAGGATAGCCTAAAGCTATGGTTCCCAAAATGTTAATATTCACTTGCAGGGCTTGTTAAAACACTGATTCCTGGGCCCACCCCCAGAAAATCTAATGCAGAAAGGTTGGGGTGGGGCTCAAGATTTGTATTTCTAGTAAGTTCCCAGGGGAGGCTGACCCTGCTGATTCATGGATCATGCTTAGGGTAACGATGGCCTAAGCCAGGATATCCCAGGTTCTTCTTCCTTCCAAGATCAGCAATACTAAGACTTGTTCTCTAACAATGCCTGCCTCCACAAATTAATTTAATTCAGCGCACTGAAAAGGGAAAGATGACTGAGGGAAGGAAAGAAACACAACCTGATCAAAAGTTGCAAGTGCCCAAAGTGATAGACCTGTTTCTGGGGCAGTGAGATATTAAGAAGACAAAGTTCCAAGCAAGCCTCCCCAGATGATTCTTGTAAAATGGCTTCAAATATAAATTTTTTTCAAAGATCCCCAATTACACTCTACACAGCTCTTAGATTGCACTGACAAAGCTTTAAAAAATGATGCATTTACTCCATGCAGGCAGCAGTCTCTGGAGCCAAAGCCTCTGCATTAGTGATGTGTCGCAGCTGGTTTCAGGGCTGCGTTGAAAGCTTCAAGCTTTGTCACGACGGAGCATTAGCTCAGCATTAAGCAGAAGCTTTGACACTGGAGACTACAAACTTGGATGGATAAATACACATTTTGAATATCTCAAAAAATACTTGCAGTCAGGGCGAGACAGATTTTTTTAAAAGAGAAAAAGCGAGAAGGAAATAAAAAGTGAATGCAAATAAGGAGATATTGGTCTGGAAAATGCTAGCTGTCCCACTGTCATCTACAGCTCTCTTCCCTTCCAGATCTGGCAGCATATATACCCCTCTTTTCAATGGGAATGGTTCTTTGAGCTTTTATCCTATATGGGCACTATCAAAGTACAATAAAAATTATTGTAATATGGGAAACTATGATCTAGCATCTTTTATAGTTTAAGAAATTGAGGCTGACTACAGGCCAGGTGAGCAAAAAATCCCCATACAGTGAATACTCCATATATTTGGACAGGCTCCTAAAATATGATAAGTAAAAAGTTCTATTGTGCATAAAACTTTTCCCTACAATTTCACAGATATTGACTCATTTGCCTCTTACCACAATCTATGTTTTAGATCAAGATTATCGTAACCCCAAAAATAAATTGAGTGTCTGAGGGGTTAATATCTTGTCCAAGGTTATGCAGAGAATTAAGCAAGTATCAGGGCAAGATTCCAGTTTTACTAAAACCAAATTGTACCAGGCATGCTAAGAGAAGTTGCATAGCAGATGGAAACTAAAAGCTGTAAGATGGCTTGATGTCCATGTGGAAGTGGCCAAAAGGACACTTTATGACTTCATACAGGTATGAGCTGGTAGAAATCTAAGAGATAAGGGACAACATTCATCTATTTAATCTTACCAATGAAGGAAAACACTACTAGGGAAATTCTGACACAAGTAGGTGTCAAGTTCCAGTGTGTCCCTATATACATTATAATGAGCCACCTTCTTCTCACCTACCCATCTTTTAAGGTTAGTGGACACATCCAGTAACAACTCAAAATTATTGAAAAGGAAATAAGGTTTAGGGGCCTGGCTTATGATGGTGGATTATCTTAGAATGAATTTCTTCCACAATTCTGCCTCTTCACCCTGCCAGTCTACCTACAAAAAAATTAATTGTAGCTATATTAAAGACTTCAACCTGTGGAAAGTCAAATCATTCTCACTAGGTCAGTTTACTATGGTCAGACTGATGCTTAAGGAGAAAATTCACTGGCACATAATAGAAGGTATAGAGCCCATTGTCTAGAAAATAAGATGACGTGCATTAGGAAGGGAGACAAAAGCAACTGGGCAGGAAAACAGTTGGCTTCTGCGAAGCCTGGCAAATGAGTGGTGCAGAACAGCAGGAATTTACCGGCCTGATGAAGTCTGGCAGTGGGCAGTCCTGTCCCTGGGCGATTCTGCAGGCCTTGAGAACACTGGGAAGGGAAAGAGCAGGTTCCAGCCCCAGAGAATTGGAACTGGTAAGATCACCTGATCAGGGACGAATGGAATGGTAAATCCAGAGGAGTTTGCTCTGTTCATATGGCATCTCAGTCTAAGCACTGATCTTAGGAGGCCGATATTAGGCACCATTTTACAGATGAGGAAAGTGTATCTCAGGAGAGCTACAATGAGAGAGAGAGAGAGAGAGAGAGAGAGAGAGAGAGAGAGAAGGCGAAAGAGACAGTTACTGGAGCAGCTATAAAGCTAACCGTGCTGAGTCCAACCCAGAGCTTCCAAAACACCCTCTGTCAAAACACTGATCAGTCCCAAATTAGCCCATTGGACTATGTCTCTAGCTTTGGGAATGCAAGGGCTCTGTGGGGGTGTACACAGCCTGTATGTGTGTATGTGTGTGTACATACCATGTGTGGATGTGTGTGTACGTCCCTGCTTTAGAAGGAATAAAAAACGGGAAGGGGGAAATGAAGTCAGTTGTGTTATTACATTACCCTTTAGGATTTTAAAACATGGTGGCATTTATAGCAATCACATTGTGATCCATCTACTAAAACATAAACCATGGAGGCCTAATCTTTCCTGTTTTAGGAAGCAAATGTGTCCTTGGAATATCAAGTACCACAGTATCGAATGCAAAGGCTGCCTTTGAGGACACTCTGGGAAATAATTTTCCACCGCACGCTAGCGTATCTGCAATCAAAGTCTGTGTGTATCTGTGGTTTTTTTTAATCCTTTCATTTCTTTTTCCTCTTTTCCTCATTGTGTCCCTATTTCCCCTGCCTCCCCACCATCCCCCCAAACATGTTTCTCTCGCCTATGGAGATAGGAACCAAAAGGAAATTGATGCAGTGGCGGGTTTAATATGACATTTGAAAAGTGACTTTTTGATTTTCAATTAACCTTGCACAAAAAGGAAATATTGAAAATCGCCCCTTTGTTCTTGGCTGGCTATGCAGACCGGCGGGTTGGTACTGTGGCTGAAAGGGTTTGGGGTGGGGTGTTGGGAAGGAAGAGGGAGGAGAGCAAAAGGGAACCTGGCACCTTGCAAAGCACGCTACTTCTATTTGCACAAAATGAGACAAGACTAGCCTGTAGTAATTACTCTCAGAAGGGGGAAACAGGTAGGAAAGAAAATGCTCTTGTCATTTGTTTGATTTAATTGTATGCTTTTATGAGCCGTCTGGCTGGAAGGATTAAAGTTACTTTTAATAACACCTCCTTTCAGAAAGAATTTGATTTGAAGTTTCCCAGCAGGGGTTCCCAGTCAACAGCAGGGCCCCTTTCCCCAGTCCCTGCCCCCTCTCTCTTCTCCTCTCCTCAACCCTCTCTCCTTCCCTTTTTTGAAATCCTCATTGTTCTGTTTGTAGCAGAAAGGGATGCTTACACTATAAGATAATACGGTAAAGTTAACTCCACAAATCTCTTCTTTCCGGATTCTCTCTATACAATCTTTACTAAAGGTAGCATACCCCCCCCCCACTTGCAAGAGGGAACCTTGAAAATTATATACGAAAATAAAAGTTGCTCGATGCTTTGGTCCTCTAAAGCTGCGTGTGGAGGCCAGCGTGATGACAGGGACAAGGTTCCATAAACACGCACACTGCGTGGTATTACAGAACAGTCTGGTTTCACTGATGGACCCTTCAAATCCACTTCCCTGTCCCTTTCTGTTTTTGTGCTTGCAGCATTTCTGCCCCCTCGCTCCTAGCTGTTTTCTCTCTCAATATATTCTTTCTCGATATTTTCGTCTGCGTTTTCTCTGGCTCTTTCGGCTCCCACCACGCTGGCGTCTCCGGCCGGATGGGGTGGGCAAGGTCCCCCGCGGTGCGCGAGGGCCTTGGGCACGCGTGCTGGAGAGCCAGGACTTGAGCGTGCAAAGCCTCCGGAGACCGCGGGGAAAGGAGAGCGTTGCAGCTGGGTCGCGGTCCGAGCGAATCCTAGCCAAGACTGCACGCGGGAAGACGCTCCATCTCATCCCTAGATGGCAGCAGGATGCTGGAGCTGGCGCAGCCCTCGGCAGCCCTTCTGGTCTATTTTCCCGAACAGATTGCCAGGGGATAGGGCGGCTAAACAGCCCGGCGCCTCCCCCAGTGCAGGTCAAGCAGACGAGCAAGCCGGATAGGCGCAGCTGGCGGGGCCTCTGGGGTCAGCTCCTGCAGCTCAGGACACCACATCTTCTTTTCGTGCTCAGGCATGGTAGCGTGAAAAGAAAAGAGAGGAGTTCAGCCTCTTGGAGACCGTGTCTTAGTAAAGACCAGTGAATCTGGACCGTGACAAAAGTCTTCAAGGCACGAGTGCACACAGGGCACACATACATAAACACACTCACCACACACACATACACACAGAGAGACTCACAGAAACTCATGGGAAAACATTTGTCTTTCCTCCTAGCCAACTGGCATGCTGTGCAGGAAGGCAACAGGGTCTGAAAAAAGATGCTTTAATTCCAGCCTCACTCCCCTTCTACTGCACACTTTAGGGGAAAGTTCTTTCTGTCCCTGGACCTCAGCTATCTCTTCTGTAAAACTGGGATTATTATAGCTTTCAGTTATGTGTCCAGACAAAAGATTGTTAGGATTATCAAGGGGAACAAAGAAGGGGAAAATTCACTTTGGCAGGAACAGTCTCACTGCTGCCGCAATTGGCCCTGAACAATAATTTTCCTCCAGAGCCTGCATCCGAATGGCACTAGGGTATTTATTTTGATCAGCCAGAAACGAGTTATTTGAAAACAAAAGGGCAGAGGTTGTTTCACAACTTAAAACGCCAGGGACCTTTATGGCCAAACCACTTCGAGTGCCTCCACCCAGGCCCAAGTCATCAACCTTGTCATCACCTGGAATTCCTATACATCAGAAATCTTTATTCTAGGGAAATACATGTGTAGACCCAATAACTGCATAGCCTAAGGGTCCCAGGATTAAACATGAAAAGAAGGCACTATTTTCTTGTATGGTATGTTGGACTACGTTATTGTTAATACAGCATCCAATAATACCCTGGGAGTCAGGAAATTTTCTCACCAAGCCTGATTCAAAAATAGAAAAAAAAGGAAAATTTTGTAAAGCCCTCATATTACAGTACTTTCTCCTGTTTCCTATAGGTCTGTCCCCTACTAGCACCATGGCAACCTTTCTAACAAAAGGGCAGGAGGACAGAGGTTTTTAATGTTTTTCTGTTTATCTTGTCTGGCTCTTGTTTTCTTTAATATTTTCTGATCTACAAGTTCAGCAAATATCCCTTCTCCTCACCCTGTTCCCAGGAACTGTGTAATATGTGTAAAATCTTAAATAACCTAGATTATTTACACCACATAGAGTACAGCTACACAGCTTACAACTTTGCTCACTGGGAGTTTTACAGATCCAAAATAAAGCTACTCCAAAGTGATCCTAAAGTGGAAAACGGTGAGGGATAGCAAAAAAAGATGTTGAAAGTATAGCTATTCACAGTTATCCTTTCTTGCAAAGATCATTCTATATCACAGGGCAGGAGGCAGGGTCAAAGAATTTCTGTCATTCATGTTCTTTCCTATTCTGTTTAAATATTAGACCTATTTACGGTTATTAGTACCAAAAATCACTGCGACATTTTCATATCAGTAATTCCAGCAATCTCACACTACAATATTGACTCTCTGCATCACCTCATCCTTATAGCTTTCTAGAAGTCTCTCTAGTTTGGTCAACTCTCCAACCTCATAAAGACCTCCTCTTCAGTCATCTTCTACTGTTATGGAAATCAGCTTCCTTTTCCCTCTCCCCCAACTTCACCTATGAACCTGTCAGCCTGGATAACAATGTTGACCACCTGAATCATTCTTACTAAGACCTTCCATCTTCTCCCCTGGAAAGAAGCATAACCCCTAATCCTGAACTTCATTTTTGGGAAGTGGGGATGAGGAACAGATCAATAGTTTAATCTGCGTTCTGTCTTACTGCAGCCAGAGAACAAAACACTGTTAGTAAAGATTGCCCAGCCTTTCTTATTGTTGACAATTAATTCATAGCACAGAATCTCAGATGGACCCTTTATCCTGCCCAATATTTTATGTATTTCTGGTTATTTATTTATCCCTGGTTATCTAGTTTATTTATATATAGCAATTATACACCGATTCTTTCTCATTGTGCATCTGATTTCTGTTTAACACATTAGACTGTGATCTTTTCAAGGGCAGAAAATGTGTCTTATTCATCTTTATTTTCTTAGTGCAATACAGTCCAAAGTACATAGTATTTACCTTTGTTTTGGATAAATCAGTCATATTGCTTTCCATACCTTCTGCCTTTTAAGGAAAATGTCTGCCCACATCAGGCCTGTAGAAAAGAGAGTCTTCTAAATGCAGTTTTGTGTCACTTGATCCCTTTCATTATTGCAGTTATTTGAACTGTGCTGAGGACAAGTTCTAAGGCCAGCCAATCAATCTATAACTGGCCAGTAGTCTCTGAGATAGTCTGGTAGAGAACACTCTTCTGAAACAAGAATGATGTCTTTTTAGTTGCCTACAGCTACCATAACAAAGTACCATAAACAGGAGATTTTAAAACTACAGGAATTTTTTTATCTTACAGTTCTGGGAGCTAAAAGCCCAAAGTCAAGGTGTTGGCAGGGCCATGTGCCTCTAAAACATGTAGGGGAGAATCCTTGCTTGTCTCTTCTAGCTTCTAGTATTGGCTGGCAATTCTTGTTGTTCCTGACTGGTAGATGCAATTCTGCCTCCACTTCCACGTGCCCTTGTTTCTTGTCTCCATCTTCACCTGACCCTTTCCCTTGTATCTTTTTCTGTGTGTTTTTTTCCTCTTCTTTTAAGGACACCAACCATACAGGATTAGGGCTGACTCTAATCCAGTTTGGTTTCAGCTTAACTAATACTATCCTCAGAGACCAATTTTCCAACTAAGTTCATGTCCACAGGACCAGGGGTTAGTATTTTAACATGTTTTCTGGGGAACACAATACAATCTGTAACAATTTGCTCAACAAGAGTCTTTCAAATTTGAAATGGATACTATAGAGAGAAGAAGGAAATTGGCAGCAGAGGCAGAAAACTTAGGGTCATGGGACAGCTTGTGGCTAGGTGTCAAGAAGTGCTATAATGGACCCAGAATGAGCTGGATTTTAAAAAGCAGAAGTAATGCACAGATATTTGATTAGATTCGAAGCAATGATCCATCCCAAGGTCTCATAGAAAATGTCAAAATGTGGCCTATTCATATTAAGACTCGTGTCCTTTCTGGTCCAAATTATCCATTTTGCTCCTACTTTTATATAATCTATTGGGCATTGCAAGACAAGTGTCAAATAGGTAGGTCTTACAGAGTAAGGAAGGAAGATAGAAAGGAAGGAAGAAAAGAAAGAATCAATAATTGATACAGAGGAAGTAGTGTGCAGTTAGCAACTGATTTATTAGTCCACGAACTGCAAATGACTGATGGTGGATTTTTAAAGAGTCATTCAGAAAGAATGTAAATTAATGATCACCATTGATTGATGTTTATTCCAAGCAAGGCAACTACTACATCACCAACATTATCATCATCATCATCGTCAACACTTACCAGGCATCACTCTAAGGTGTTACATATATAAGTTCATTTAATATTCCCAATGACTCCTTTAGGTAATTATTATAGTTATCCAAATTTAGCATATGAGGAAATTGAGGTACAGAGGTTAAGTGTATTGACTAAATCACACAGTCATTAAGTGGAAACCCACTAAATATACATTCATTCACTAGCATTATCTCGTTTAATTCTTCCAGCAATTTTTTAAGAAGTAGTTGGTATTATAACTGCCATTTTGTAGATGGGGAATCTGAGGAATTGGTTGAGTAACATCATTTGTTAGTAGCTAGTAAGACCCTATGTTGCCTGATATAAAAATCCTCTAAACTACATTATGCCTCTGTCTTTCTAACTGAATATTGAAGTTGAGTAGGAATTGAGTGTGTGTCCGTAAATTATCTTCATATAGGATTGTTTTGTTCCCATATGAATAATATTTTAAATATGCCTTAAGAAAATAATGAAAGTAAACATTAGCAACTGTATTAATCAGCCAAAGGGGTACTAATGTGAAATACCAAAAATGGGTTGGTCTTTATAAAGGGTATTTACTTGGGGTAGAAGTCCACAGATACCAGGCCATAAAGCGTTAAGTTTCTTCTCTCACCACAGTCCATTGCCACATGTTGGAGCAAGACAGCTGCCGGCGTTTGTCAGGGTTCAGGCTTCTGGGGTTCCTCTCTACCCAGGGCTGCGTTTCTCTCCAGGCTTAGCTCCTGTTTCCTCCACAAGGTCAGCTGTAGATGATCAGGCAAATGGCTTGCTTCTCTCCTCCTGGGCCTTCTTTCTAACATCAAAACTTCTTCTCAAAAGACTGCTTCAACTGTCCTTTGCCTTGCCTTTTATATTCAATTCCCCACCCACCAAGGGGTGGGGCTCAACGCCCTAATCCTAACCTAATCATGCCCAGATTAACAGATCAGTTTACAAGCATGATTCAATTATATTTTTGGAATTCATAATTACATCAAACTGCCACAGCAACTAAGCCCACAATTCCCAGTCTGCTACAGGTGTTCAGCAGCATTTTGAAGTGAGCAATTGCATTTAAAATCTTCTTGAGCCTCTTTGAGTTGTACCTCTTCATGCTTTCTTCTAAACTTCTCAAAGTTGCCAGTCCAGAATATTTCTTTGGTGATAAAAATATTAATCCTTTACAATATCTTCATATCAGGGTACATCCTAAGCCTGGAATTAAATGAGAAGACTGTGAAACCATTCTAGCCTTTCCTGTATTAAAGGATGAGGATCTCAGGGTATCCTGAAGCAGACCTACAGGGTCAATGAAGAATTCCTGGAATGTTCCTTCCAAGTAACCTGAATATAAGGCAAATAGTCACTGATTGCTGCTGCTTTGTTGAGCAGCTTAATATCTGCCTTTCCATTGGTACAGGGGAAGCAATGAACTAAGTTGCATAATGAGCCAGTGGTTTCAGAGAATCCAGGCTGATCCTTCCCTTAACTCAGTGACACAGAAAGTCAAGCTGTTTCCTGCAGTAAAATTGCTGGAAGAAAGTAGAGTCTAGGCTGGTGGCCCAGGCCCAGTACAAGAGTTCAAGATTCTTGGGGATATCTGATTTTACTATAGGGACTGCATGGATGAACATGAAATGATATGGTATAAAAAATTGGAGAAAAGAAGGAAGGAATGAAAGGAGGGAGGGAGGGAGGGAAGGAGGAAGGGAGGAAGCTGTACAACATAAGGCATTTCTGCATTCTGAGTAAAATCTGGGCTGCAATAGTGTCCTATGAACATCAAGGTTGGGTTAGCTAAATTAAGAGGACCAGTCTTAAAGTGAGGTCTAAAAACAGAACTAATCTGTTTTCCTTTAGCCATTTGGAAGATATGTGAAACCAGCATGTGAATAAATTCCCATGTCCTTAAAAATTACAGAGGGGAAGCAGTTGGCAAAACTATTTGTCCTTAAGGGAATTTGATAGGGAAGTTCGATTAAGAACAATCAACAGTTGAAGCGTATACTTATTCTGAATTTGTGGAGTAAGTCATACTGATCATATATTTAAATCAAGAGGATGTCCTGATTACTCACGTAGCCTCTGTGTCCAAATGGATGAGTCTTTAATGGTAGGAAAAAGAGTAATAGCTAGGGTTCGCAAACTACACCACAGAGGGGTTCCAATCCACTTGTTAGTTTCCAAAGACCCGACAGCCTCTATCATTACTGCCTTTGAACATGACACTTATCGGCAGCAGCTATATAAATATTTCTCAGTATTTAGTTTCATGGTCAATTAAAAAAATATTTGTTTTAGTTGTAAAAATTTACATTTTATAAAGATTGAGAAAATTGCCGTTAGTTTCAGCGGCCAAAGTTTATGTCCTAGGAATGGTGTTGATCATGTCTGAAAACTTGTGTGGGATCCATGGTGAGCTTCACGTTCTACAACATATTGCTCTCAAAACATACTTCCTTCATGAAACTTACCCAAGATTTACTATTTCAGCATCCATGGACCATTTTCTCCCCTTAGTTTAAGACTGTTATCTGCAATATCCATCTTGTCACTTCTTTATATACCATTTTACTCAGTGGTTTGATAGCATACATGGAGAATCTAATATTTTCAAGATAATTTTAAATTCTTTGAGAAATGTACCTAGTGCAATGTTTGTCAAATTTTGTCAGAGAATGACTGGAATTTTGCAGGGAAAAAGAGGTTTTTCTATGATGGTGATGGTAGGGGTATCATATATTAGACAAGTCATATATTAGAAAATCAACTTAACTTCATTTGACTCAGATAAAAAATTTAACCATTTTTTAATGCAAACAAAATTGTTATATCCATAAACCAAAGGGAAAAAAAAAAAAAAAGAAAGAAAGAGAAAATCTGCCTTTAGTGTATTTTCAACAATGTAAATGAAAAGTTACTCAGGATTTCTTTAATATATAAGTTGGTAAAATTGAGGCTTGAGTGGTAAGTGGTTGAACAACTATTTCCAAAAAGTGTCCTTCACTGTCTACGTGGAGAGATGTCATTTTTTTGGGCCATAAAGCTTTACACTTGCCATTGCTGTTCAATTTTCTTGTCAGTGTGTTAAAGATCCAAGGATCACTTATCATAACAGAGATAGTTGTGCGGGATAGCTAAATATATCTACTCATTTCAAGTCAGTACATATCTATTGGCTGTAGTATATGAGGTTTCTTTAAATATTAGATATTAAATGTTATGAGGGCTCCAAAGATAAAGCATGATCGCCAACCCTGATGAATGTATGTTTTGGTAAGGAATGTAAGATATGTACATAAGACAAAATGTGCCATGTGTCATGAGAAAGTGTCCTTTCTTTACCTTTCTATCCCTTACTCACTACCCCAAGGATTCCAGACTCCATTCCTTTTTTCAAAGGTGCTAAGCAAGTTCTTGCCTCAAAGGTTTGGATCTCATATTTTCTTTCCACAAAATACTCTTTCTGCTTATCCAAACAGGCCAGTGCCTGCCACACACCCTATCCTGCCCAAACACACACAAACACTCATATACACACTTCAGGTACATTCTAACCATCTTCAGAAACCCACCTAAAATACCACCATCCAAATATTCTCTTTTTAATGCTCCTAATACCCTATTCTTGGTCTTCACAGAATTTGCAAATATGCAAGAATTTGTGTATTTACTTGTTTAAAGCCTGGGTTCTCTACAGGGCAAAATGATGAAAGAGGGTTGGGGGCAAGCTTGTTTTGTTCATTATGGTGTGTTCAATGACTGGCACAGGGTTCTGTATATAGTAGATGACATATTTGTTAAATGGATGAATTAAAAATGGTGACTTCCACCCTCTAATTGAGTGCAGGTGAGGTTTATATTGAAAGGATGGTGGGAAGCGGCTGTGGCTTAATCAGTAGGGCTCCCGTTTACCATATGGGAGGCCCCGGGTTCGGTTCCTGGGGCCTCCTGGTGAAGGCAAGCCTGCCCGCATGGCGTGGTTAGCTGACCCAGTGAGCACAAGCAGCAAGGGGGGGATAAATGAATAAATAAATAAAATCTTAAAAAAAAAAAAAAGATGATCTTTTAAAAAAAAAAAAGAAAGGATGGCATTTGAGCTGAAACTTGAAGTTGCATAGAATTGTTATAGGTGGAAGACTTAGGGAACTAAGACCTCCACTCTGACCTGCACAATCTAGCCCATGACTCGGGTATTTTATAACATTCTGGTTGCCACTTTCAAAAATGGACAAGTGTAAACAGGAGTGCACAGAGAGAAAAGCAACCCAGATAGTAAATTGCAAGATGGATCAGACATGTCATTGACAAAAGAACTGGAAGGTACCTGAAGAAGAGAAGGCTAGAGAGACATGTTATAGCACTGTATTCATATAGAAAAGGGATTACAATTATTCTCTGATGCTCTAGAGAAATTCTAGCACTAAGACCTGTTATTACAGTAAACATTATTGGGAAACAGATTTGGCCTCAGTATATGAAGATCCCTCTGAAAACTATAGTAAGTTAAAAAAAAAAGGGGGGGGTGCTGCTCTGTTATGTAGTGATATCCCTGAGTCTGAGGGTTCAAATGGTGATTTGCTGACCTTCCTCAAAGCAATAGAGGGGAGCATTGAACTGGGTGGGAGAAATAAGTAGATGATCTCTAGCCCCTCATCAAACTCTTAAAATTTTGTGAATCAGAGAGGTAGAGATTATATTTAGGCCTTGCTCTGTTTTCTCACTTGTAAAGTGAGAATGGTAAACTAATAATAATAGTAATAATACCTATTTTATAGGATTGTGGAGAGGATAGAATGAGAAAAGTCTTATAAAATACTGTTAGATATTTTATGTTACACAGAGAGATAGCATCAACAATGACAGCCAAGATTTAATGAGCATTTATTAAGGCTAGGCACTGTACTAATCTTATTTTGCTCCAAAAATAGCTATCTATTGAATTAAATGCACTAAATATAGTTGTTACTAATGCTTAATAATAAAATAAATGAATGGTCCCAATTGTTTTACAACTGTTACAGCCCCTGTATCCTCGTGAACACTGATTTTCTCTTTGTCTAACTCTCATTGGTCACTGAGTAGAGGGACCACCCACTACAGTTCTCCATCCCCGAGAGAAGGATGCTCGAGCCTTTGAGACAACATTGAGAAAGGACTATAAACTCACCATGTGCAGGAAATGTATATTAAATTTCTCATATAAAAATCAGCCCATGGTGTGGTGATTTAAAAAATTAAGTAGGAATTGGAAAGATTGATTGTAGTCACCAATTTTCATTAACTAGTTATGTCACCTAACCTCACAGTATTTTTTGTGTTCCTGAGAAATGAGAGTTATTCATTTTGGTCCATTTTAGTTCTAATGGCTACTTTAGATCCAATATTCTGTTCTCTCCTTAAAAAGTGATTCTCTGACAGAACTGAAATTTTCAAAATTTAAATTTGTTTCAAATGGGAATCTAAGGAGCCAGGAAATGAATCCTAGGACTGGGGATTGGTATGGGAACAAATTTATGCAAATGCAATACATAGAGTAGATTGGAGAGTCGGTGCCTTAAGGAGAGAAATTATAAGACAAGGGAAGCAATCAATTTTGAGAAAATGCTCTTCCTCATTGGACAAAAGACAATGGGATTTCTTACAGATAAGGAGTTCTGTGGTTATGTGTAATTTTTTATCTATTCTCTTGTCCTGATAGAAGCTAAATATAAGTATAGGATCCTTTTCCTCCTTTAGCTTTTAAGCCAGTTTTAAAATTTCTTGCTAAGAAATACAGCATGTGGTAGGGGTGCAGGGGCATGGAAGGGAGGTCCTGATACCAGAAGACCTCTCAGGAGATTTAGCGGAGTGCCAGAAAGGTTTAATCCACAGCTCCTCTCTCCGTGCTAGTTATCTTCCAAAATGGTTACATAACCAAGGTTAGAATAAGTCATTGATCACTGTTACAGAAATTAGAAAAGAAAAGAAAAACTTGCCTTGATATTTGAATAGAAGTGTATACAATGAACGAGAAGAAAGAGAAGTGAAAAGAGAAATGGTTATAATTGTGTTTCTCTTTTGTATTTGCTACTGCTTATGAGCTTTTATCTTTAAATATTGCCATATAATTTTTTTCTTTATTAGAGAGTTGTGGGTTTACTGAACAATTATGCATAAAATACAGATTCCCATATACCACTCTATTATTACATTGCATTGGTGAGGAAAATTTGTTGCAGTTGATGAAAGCACATTTTTATAATTGTACTATTAACTGTAGTCCATGGTTTAACTTAGGGTTCACTGTTTGTATTGTGCAGTTTGATGGATTGATTTTTAAAAATTTTTTATTCTGTTACCAACTTAACATTTCCCCTTTTAGCCACATTCAGATGTATATATTGCAGTGCTGTTAATTATGTTCAAAATGTTGTACTACCATCACCACCATCCATTACCAAACCATTTCCATCATTCCAAATAGGAATCCTGTGCATTTTAAACCTTAACTTCCCATTCCCTATCTCCAGCTAATTCCCGGTTAACCTATAGTCTAGTTTCTGACTCATGTGCTTGCTTACTCTAATTATTTCATATCCGTGACATCATACAGTATTTGTCCTTTTGTATCTGGCCTATTTCACTCAACATGATGTCTTAAGGTCCATTGCATGTATCATAACTTCATTCCTTTTTACTACTGAATAATATTCCTTTTTATTTATATACCACATTTCTTTGCCTATTTGTCAGTTGATGGACACTTGAGTTGCTTCCATCTTTTGGCACTTGTGAATAGTGCTGCTATGAACATCAGTGTGAAATTATCAGTTAGAGATCTTGCTTTCAATTCTTTTGGGTATATACTTCATAGTGGGATTGCCAGATTATATGGTAATTCTATACCACCAAATTATCTTTCACAGTGGCTACACCATTTCACATTTTACATTGTCACCAGCAATGAA
This sequence comes from Tolypeutes matacus, assembly GCA_026826555.1. Taxonomy (NCBI): domain Eukaryota; kingdom Metazoa; phylum Chordata; class Mammalia; order Cingulata; family Chlamyphoridae; genus Tolypeutes; species Tolypeutes matacus. The sequence goes on from JAKSZT010054215.1 coordinate 39,488,564, forward strand.
TGAATGTTCCTATTTCTCTATACCCTCTCCAACACTTATAATTTCCTGGTTATTTTTAATAACATCTATTCTAATCTGTGTGAAATGGTATCTCATTGTGGTTTTGATTTACATTTCCCTGATGGCTAAGGATGTTAAACATCTTTTCATGTGCTTTCTGGCCATTTATGTATCTTCTTCAAATAGATGTTTATTCAAGTCATTTACACACACACCCTTTTTTCACTTGCTTGTTTTTCTTTTTTTTTTTTTTTTAAGGTAAAGGGTTTCTTTATATATTCTGGATATTAAACCTTGATTGGATATGTAGTTTCCAAATATTTTCTCCCATTGTGTAGGTTGTCATTTTACTTTCATGATAAAGTCCTTAGAGGCAAAAAATTATATCACTTTTAACAAGAAGAAACTGAATTTCAGAGAGTTTAAACTTTTCCCCAGAACCATGTCACCACTGAGGAACAGAGGCAGGATTTAAGCATACCTGCTTGTGCCAGGCTCTCGCAAAAGGCTGCTCAAACATAGTCTTATTTCCATACTTTTTAAACAGATATGCTTAGTCATTTTAATACTAAATTTCATTGCTACAGAAAAAAAAACTAATTTTTATTTCTGAATTAAACAAATTTGTTTTTAACTTAGTGCTTTGGACTCTATAATCATAAACAAGGGTTTACCTATAGCTTAATAGCAGAAATTATCTAATTGGCCATCAAAGTGCATATTAAAAAAATTCATATATTTGGTTTATTTCCACTTTCTTTCCCCCAATCTGATTATTTCTAATGGAAGGGGGGGGGGTTATGGAATTATTATAGACTACAAAATCCTACAGCAATGAAATCTGGAAGGTATCTAAATGATGAAATAGTATTCTCAACCCATCAATTTACAATTAGGGAAGGTGACTCTCAAAGAAGCTAATTGCTCAATCATGATGACAAACTACAGTTAGAGAATCAGCACAAAAATGCTGAAGGATATTATTCACCAAATATTTATTGAGAGACATTCATGTTGACAGACATCTTTCTAGGCACTGGGAACTGGAAATAATGACTTTTAAAAATAAATTGTCTTCAGACCATTAAAGTGGAGATGTTCTGAATGATAAAAAGGATCAAGAATCAGAAAATAAGGGGAAAAGAATTCCTGACAGAGAAAAATCTAAGTGTATTGGGCCTTAAGGTGGGAACAAGATTGGCATGTCCTATGGGCAGAAAGAATGCTCTGTGCTTTGAATATGTTGGCCCAGGGGAGAAGGCTTTTAAATAAGTCAGAGGGGTAGGGTGGGTCCAGATGAGGTGAGTCTCACAAGCCAGGGTCAGGAATTTGGATTTTGTTGAGAATTTGCTGAAAGGTTTTAAGCAGGAAAGACATGATATGATTTGAATTATTTACAGATAACTTGGGCTGCTGGGTGAAATGATGGACAGAGAGGAAGAAAGAAGGCTACTCAGAAGGTTCTACAATAGGAGGAGTGAGATTGGCAGAGATGGGCATGGAGAGAACTGGACAGATCCCACATATTATTTGGAAGCAGAGTCTTCAGTTTCTGCTTATGAATTTTATGCCAAGGGAGAGGGAAAGAGAAGAACCAAGACCTGAGATCAGGTTTGCTTGGTTATTGGAGTGGTTAGTGGAGATGAGACAAATTAAAGGAGGAGCAGATTGAGGACGAGGGATGGAGAAGGAATGGGATAGTTTTAGTTCTGGTTCAAACATGGTAAATTTGAGATGAATATTAGATATACCTTGGAGATACTTGCCTGGAAATGAGGGAAGAGGTCAAGGCTAGAGATACAGTTTGGGAGTCATTATCATATAGATGAATTTGAGGCCATGGGAATAGAAGTAGATTACCTACAGAGAGGAGATAAAGGATCCCAGGAATGAGCCCTGTGGCTCTTCAAATTTTTAAGAGCAAGTATTTTTCTTTAAATAAAGTCTTCCTATTTAACCAGCAGATTTAATTTCAGAAGTTTTCTATTTAAAGTAGCAACCAAGGCAAAGCAAGCATTATCTTTTCCTTGAAATCTTCTCTAATCCTCATAACCCAAAGAGCATATAAAAAGTCATAAGTAAGTTAAATGAGAGGAATATAAAAATACTTACGTAATTGATCATTGTTTTGTAGCTGAAAGCATTTATATCTATCTTTGGACATCAACTGTCATTCAGCCTTTCCTAATAATTGCATTTGTGTGTGTTATACCTTTCCAAACTCAGACCAAATCAGTATGTTCCATGAACTATAACCCTGTCAAAAGAACAGCTAGGGAGTACCTTTGTCACTGAGCAATTGCAGTTCAGTATTATTCAAATCTCCTATAAGCTGCTCATTGAAGAGTATGATGGTGCCATTTCTATCACAAGGAACTCCCAGTTCCGAAGCACAGTGTTATTATACTGTATCAATTCTAAGGCCTGCCAGCTGCAGGTTTGAAATAGCTACATTTGATGAAATCTAACTTTTAAATCCCAGGAAAGGGAGTTCAACCCTTTATTGTCCTAAAATAGACCATGCCGTATGGCTCAGTAAGGGGTCTTTCCTATGGCACCGTCAAAATTACCATCCTCAATGCTGCATGAGGGAAATAAAAGTCCCAAAGTTTTCACAAGCAGACTTTTGGCTTGAAGTTCTTGAAAATCTTTTCAGTTCCTCCTTGTCTGTATATTTCATGATCTGTGATTACTTATCACCTTTGTTCAAAGAAGGGGCTATTTCTTTTATGAAGATAGAGTTGTGTCAGGATATATTGAGTGGTTGAATTAGGGGATGTGGTTTATGGTTAGCGGTATCAGAATTTGTTGGTTACTTTTAAGTACCTAAAAGTGCTGCATAAAATATAGTATACCCATGATTGCACACAAGGGAGCCAAGAGAGCAAGCTGCACCCATTTCTGCCAAGATCTGTGTCTGTGCAGCATGACTCTACACCACCATTCCATTCTCCACTCCTCTCTTTTCTGTGTTCACACACATGTACGTGTATAACTTTTGCCCTTCATGTTGTTCATATCCAAAGCTTCATTCTAACTCTAATAGGAGTAATTAAGATCATCTTCCTGAATTCTAATCTAGTTCTGGGAGCATGGTATAAACTTTCCTGTTACTCGAACTGCCTTCCAGATCTGCTTCTTGTTGCAGCTCCTAATAACTGCATGACCTTTTCATCTTTCATTCCCAACCTGTTTTCAGTTCTAACATCTGTTAGCTGACGACATTGTTACCATAGCTAGGCTCCTTAGCCTCAAAATCCCCCCTTTCTCTGTGACATCCATTCCCTTCATCTTTAGGTTCCTGAGTATTCCTGGATTTTTTCACTTATCTCAGTTTTGTTGTTCTCCCATTTCCTTAAGTTAAACACAAATTTTATATCTTATTCCAGAAAGTTTTCCTTCCAGTCAAAGTCCTACAGAGAGAATATCTCTCCAGTTGGCTTACAATATTAACCTAAATTCCCTTGGAATAAAAATGAGAAGACCAATGATAATTTTTTTCTAAAGTGTGAACACTAACATCATGCCTGATTCTCTACTACACTTAGTAAAATAATTATTTCAATGAATGTTTTTCATTTTACTCATCTTATCATTTTCATAGTTTTTAATATGATTTAGATTTTCTTTTGAAGATTAACTAGGTTGAAGTCAGAATTGTTTTTTTGTTTATTTGTTTATTTGTTTTGTTTTATTCTCTTCACATCCTTTGTCTCATTGACCTCTCCAAAGAAGAGGTGATGACCTGTAGTATTTCTTCTATACTGACCTACTTGCTTTGTCGGTTTTCAACTCTTTGCAATTAAAGAAGTTAATAAAGGAAAGAGAGGCAACTTTGCTGTTGCCAACCACTTAAGCAATTTAAGCTGTGACTTTACTAACCTTAAAGTAAATGAAGCTAGATCCAGTAGCTGCATGATCAAATGCTGTTACAGGGTAATTTAGTCCAATTGAATATTACGGTAATGGGGGGGAAATGAATTCTGGGCACACTGAAGTTTTTACTTTTCCAGGAGCATTATACTGCTGAATGAACATGTATCCCACTGAAAGTATCTCGAATACACCTTACCCTGCTGTGTGAATATGAAGGTGAATATCAAGTTTGTTGACTTGGCTTTCTGGAATAGATCTCCAAACTGGAGCCACTGATTTTTTCCCTTCTATTCTTAAAAGCCCAAGTGTTATCTTCACAGTTTTGATGAATTAGTTTCATTTCACAAATGGACAATGTTAAAATACATAAAATGATTTTCTTCATCTAACTTCATGGTTCCAAGCAACCTATGGAATTTTACAATTGACTAGCATACAATTGAGGGTCACATATATGCTAAGCTACTAAGCCACTGAGAATGGAAATATCTTAGTTTCAAATGAGTCCACATAATAGATTATGGAAGAAAAAATATTAAAAGTTTAACTTATGGTCAAGTCAACTAGTTATATGATTTACCGGTCTACAGGCCACTGTGGAAGAAGATGCAAACACTGAAAATGAGTGTTTGTTCTAAAGGAACTCATAGACTCGGAGCAAATTAAAACCATGATCACACGCCATTATGGTACCAGGCAGTGTAAGCTAGAGGAAATAAGGAAATGTGAAAAAAGGAAAATCTCATATCCCAAGGAGAAATGAAGAGGAAGTTGTGATGGTGGTGGTAGTAAAGAGTGGGGGTGGAACTTGAGAAAAGTCCAGAAGGATGGCTAAAACCACCAAATGTAAGGAAAGATATGAGAGAGATTTAGAAGGAGGCAGAAAGTATTTCAAAGATAAGGAATAATATTTAACCAAAGATCAAATTCTGTCAGTATGTGCAAGTTCACATGTTCATTTTGCACATTTTCAGAAAAGAAAAAGAGAGATTCATCTACATGTCCCTGGTAAATTGGCATCTTAAACGATTGTATAACCCAAATATACCCATTTCTAGATGAAGTGACTACTTCAGAATTTTGCCTTTTATTTTGATCCCAAATCATTTCCATGGAAAATGGTTAGATCGTCACTGGGTGTTCTAAAGATGTCCTAGCAGATGTTGACCAAGACCTGCTGATGAGCAGCGTCCACATAGCAATTTCCCCTTGATGGTGCAGAATATGTTAACTTAGTTCAGGTGTTTATGTGAGATACAACGTGTCACCAAGAACTTCCTAATTTAGGGTCCTAACGACTATTGCATTCCAAATCTTCCCTCATTATGTATTTACTATTGCATAGATAGATACCTTCCCATACAACCACCCATAGGTCATATATATTTACCATTCATTTAGTGAGTACCCATCATTTGCCCAAAACAGTTCTTGGTGCAGAGGAACATAAAAAAGGAATATTCAACATGGCTATTGGCTTCCTAAAACCCATTATTTTGCAAAAAACACATCATATTCTCATGTTCATTAATTCTCATTCTATTTTCTTCCACATGGTTGTTCTAAGAGTTTTGTGTTTTTTTTTTCATTTCATTCACTTGTAACACTATTTACTTTACATCATAACTTATGTTGACCTCTTTATTATATATAAAATGCCATTTCTCAAAAATCATTTTGGCAAAACAAACAAACAAACAAACAAATGAAAAACCTCTTTCTTTTCCTGCCTTTTCTCTTAGGCTTTCTTCCCTCCCTACAAAAACATATATCTTAAGTTCACTTATCATTAGATGCTTACAATTAAAATGCCACTGTCCTTGTTAGGTTGCCTTAGTGATGTCATTCTCTGCTAAATCCACTGTAGCTATAAATGAGATTTGAGACTCATTTCCTTTACAGATCAAACAAAACCTTAATTCATGTGAACAATTGGTGGCCAGTTTTCCAACTGCTGCAAACAAGATGCAATCAAGTGTCCAGGGACTCGCATCTCCTTGGTGCCTGACTTCAGTGAGGCCTTGCTGCCCTTATCCTCTGCTGTGTTCTGTCAGCTCCTCTGACTTTCTCATCATGATCATCTCCATGGCCATTTGTTTCAGGTTTTCTGAGTTTAACTGAAAAATCCAACTTGCCCAGGCATACAAGCAACTGTATTTATGACTGTGTCACCTTCTATATTGGCCAGGAAAGAGAATAAGGAAGAGAAAATGTGTGAGTTGAAAAGAAACACTAAATGGAGTGCTTATTTAAACATATTCTAAAATATGTTTGTCTACTTGACCTAACTACTGACTTAAATGCAATAAGAAGGCATTTTAACACCATTAGTATCTGGATTTCTGCCAGAGAAAGCTCCTTACTTTATATCCCCTTAGGCTGTACTGATGAAACTATCTAAAAATGGGGTTTAATAGCACTTAATTCATTTTAAATGCTAAAGCAACCAGTAAAGTATATCAGATGATGAAAAAAAATAAGACTCCAGAGGTTAAGGAAAGTATTCCAGCCGGGACTTCCTTGCTGATATTAAAAAGTGTGTTGTATTTTCTCTTAGAGTGATGGTTAGAACTTTTCTTTCACCAGGTAGTGATTTCTGGCAGACACTGCTTTGCTCCAATGGCAATAAATGTTGCTGTTTTCAGTGGTGGTGTTTTCCAGATCCCACTGGCCATTTCGACTCCAGATATGACTAATCTTGGCAGTCTTGGTGGTAGATGAGGTAGCAGCATACTAAAATTCCTTCAATACAATAAAATTAAGCATCCCAAATTTCAGATGTACACTGCTCAGGGATAAGATGCTAAGCCTTTCTAAATATTTTGTTGAAAATTGGTGTTTAAGTAAACATTACAAATTATGGTTGTCTAGTAAATGTTGTCTAGTAAACAACATGGACTGAAACCCTTGAGATATTTACTATTCATAATATACATCATTTTGTCCGCTGGACCATGGAGATTTCTTCTCAAAGACGTTGACGGAGGTTTTGGTTTGGTTGCTGGTATGGAACAGTGAATGCTTTCCAGAGACCAGGCAGAGCTGAAAGAGTCTCCCAAGCTGAACCTGTGTCAGAGAAAGCAATTATGAGAGGCAACCAATTCTCGAGCTTTGACATTGGTTTTTCATACCTCTTAGACTCAACTGCAGTGTCCTCAGAGGGGTAGGTGGTCAGTCACGGCCGTCCTTTATATTGTGTCTGACCTGAGGAAGCCAATAGGAATTATTCCAAAAGATTTGAGGATTAAGTCACTAGGGTGGGATTTTTACCTAGAAATGTTACTTTGCGTTCAGATTCTCTCATGTGCATGTGTGTGCAAGTGTCTGTGCATTTATGTATATAGTTAAATGAAATAAAGTTTAACAATACATTGATTTTCAACACTATTTGAAAAAACTAACAGTTTAATCCATTTTCATTCCTTGCTTGGTATAATACCCTTTCTGTTTGTGTTTAGTTTGAATATGTAAGATTAATGAGGTTTGATTCATTAATTTGATTGTGTATGAAATAAATGCGTGAGCTCCAGCTATGAGCCAGCACAGAACTGGGCTCTGGAGAACAGGCAGGCAGAGAAGTTAGGCCACAATTACTATGCAATAATAGACATGCTGTGTTAGAAGTAGGAATAGAGCATATCACAATCATAATGAAGGGATTTTTGTCTCTGCCTTTTAGATCAGGGAGATCTTTCTGGAGGAAGCAACCCTTGAGCTGAGTCTTTAAAATAGGAAATATATACATGAATAAGGAGACATGTTCTAAGCAGAAGGAAGAGTGTGTCCCTAGTCACAGAAAGGGAGGAGATGACATGCCAGGGAATTGGGTCTGCCTAGAACTCAGTGTATGCATAGGGGAGAGGCCGAAAAATGGGATATTAGAGAAGCTAAAAGATGCTGGCTTCTCTTAGTTCCCTTTGTGGGTTCAGGGAAATGGATTTTAAGTTTTTTCATGTGTAAAATGAGGTATTCAGACTCCACAATTAAGACCTTTCCAGCTCTAAGATTTTATGATTCTCTGAATTTTTGGTACCTTGCAGGATTCAATGAACACATGAATCAACGTTCTCTTCTGTAAGAGGAAACAATTCCATTATCCAAGATTTGTATTTGGAAAATTGCTATTGAAATAGCCATGTTTCACATACAATCACATCATTTAACTACTAAAATGGTATCTATCATCAATATAAGGGAAAAAAGCTGTTAAATAATTACAAATATTTTATTGTTGTTTACAGTCCCATTCTTAAAGAAAATATGAAATTTCTCAATGTGTGGTTAACATTTCTTAAATATTAAAAGTCAGTTGATGCTAGTTTCCTGATAATTTTATTTTGTTTTAAGTTTATATATAGTGGTTACAAATCAAGTAAGCTTTAGCCCAATAATATTTAATTTTAGGAGTATTTATATGAAAAAAATAATTTGAGTTTTCTCCTTTCTGCGCTCTGCAATGGAACTGTGTGTGTTATGTTCTCAGCCTCACCATTATTAGTAATTTCTACATTTTCATCAACCAAAATGTCAATCAACTTACACATAATTAGATGTAGACACACACATATTCAAGCATGTGTTTCATTTTGTGTTGTCAGAATCTATAATCACTGTAAGACTCCAAAATTACTACATATGTAATTAATAAGCTTTATCTCCCAATCCTTTACCTAAACACTTTAAGAAGAATTGGATCAAGTAGTTTAATTACTTGAATATTTAAATGAAAAAGAAAAGGAAACACAGGGGATCTGAGTTACTTATTTAGAATCACACAGCAAGCACAATAATGAAGGAGTGATTTCCAAGCTGACATCTGCAATAAAAGGAGAATTGGAGAGAGGAATTTGGGATCCTGAGAAGTTTCAGCATTTGCAGGCTTTGTGAAGGAAGAAAAATACAAAGAAGACTGAATAGAAGCAGTCAGAGGAGGGGTGGGAAAGCAGGCAGGATGGTTTTATTGGCGCCAAGGGAACAGAGAAATTCTAGATAAAAATGGCTATCAAAGTCAAAGATTTCAGAAAGGTTAGGGAAGAAAGTGACTGTAAGGAAGATGATGGATTTAGCAACAAGGATGTCAGTACTCTGCTTGGCATGAGTTAACTCAAGAAATGATAGGAATAGTCCAAAAGGCAAAGGATTAAAGAGTGACTTTGAGGTGAAGGAAGGAGACTAGTCTTTTTAAATGTGTGGCTATATAGAGAAAATCATAATAGGGTGGGGAGAGGGAAGTGTTTGTGGGAGGGATTTTGATGTTATGAGGAACTAGCATGATGAATTACCAATGGAAAAAATTGGGAGCAGGTGTCAAATAAAAAGAGATTTAAAAAGCACATTTAACAATAAGTGGGTTGATATTATATGTTTCATGCATGCAGTGAAGTACTAACTTTAGATGAGAAAAGACTCCCTTCAAATAGAAAGAATGGAATGTTGGAAGTCTAACTTGAAGGCAGGTATCAGAAGTTGATGATATCCCTATCTAATACCTTCTATTTTCTCTGTAATTTAATACGTGGAGTCATGGCTGGGTTGGGGGAAAGGGAATGGGATGTTTGAGAAGAGATGTTTTGAAATAATGCTGGAAATGGCACCATTGTCTGGCAGCACTAAGGGCTTAGCTGTGGTTGGAGAACCTGAATTTATATTAATGTAATCTTGAGTTATTTTTCTCAGCAGTGTTTAGCAACCAGCTGTCAGAGAAAGAGGACTTGGATGTATAATAGCATTGATGTGTAGGAAAACAGAGACCAGGCTGAACATTAAAGACCAAGGGATAGCAGATAGCAAAAAAATTAAAGAGTTGAATACTCCAGGATCTCAATGGGATTCAAATCTATAAATATGGACAACAGGTTGGGGCATGACAGAATTTAATATTTCAGAAATGATGAAGTTCTGTTGTTTGCTGTATGGTTTGTTTAGTTTAGTTTTGGTTTAATGACAGAGCCTAGATTTTGGGCATGGGAGCAGGGAATGAAATGAATTCAATTATTCACTGGCATGAAAATGCTAAGGAATCAAAGAAGTGAGTTGAATGAGTAAAACTGATGTCATTTGGGTTAGGGACAGAACTTGGGAAAGATAGAGAATCAGATGACTGGCAAAAACCATTGTGCATTAGGTTTTAAAACACATTATAGTGCTGCACAATACCACTCTTCTTCTGTCAGTCACCACTGCTCAGTTATGTCCCTTCATTCAGAGAAAAAATTTGTAAAGAAAGACATGCAGTGCAATGACAGAAAGGCACATTCATCTGCTCAGAAGATAAAATCCCATTTGGAATAAATATCCAGGAGAGGACAGATGATTGGAGGGAATGAAATTTAGGATTGGAAGACATGGTGAGTAAAGTTAAATAGTCAAAACTTTCCAAAATAATCAGTCATCACACTGTCTTGATGAGTGAAGACAGAGCCATGGTCAAGAGGCAGAGTGGGAGACATGGCCTCTCTGCAAGAAGACTTTGGTGGCCCTGTCTTTATGTCGTTTCTGAGAGGATTCTATTCAGGCTTTGAAGGCAGACCATGGGATTATTTAGTTCCCTGGATGCTTACAATATGTAAATTTTTTTTCTCCACTCCCTTTAATCTCAGCCCTATTCCTCTTTTTTGCTCTCATCCTGCCCTCCTCCTTCTCTCTTTTCTTTGTATTCTGCCCACTGTTTTCTTTCTACCTCCCATCCTTTAGGTATATTAAGCTGTGGCAAAGGAAACTCTGCTGAAACTTTTTTGCCCTGTTGTGGGCGCTGCCTGAAAAGGTCCACACGATGTTCTCTTGGCCTGGCCCCTGAGCAACCAGCAGTTTCAGTTCAGCCAAGTTCAGTTGGCTCTGCTTCCAGAAGCAGCCCTTTATTCATAGGGCACCCTTCATTCTGTCTGCCCATGACCTTTCAGTGAAGTGTAATTCTGCAGAGCTGACTCTAGGACTTTATTGCTCGACCTGCAAGTAGGTTGTAGACACATACAGATGTGCTCTCATGTTTGGCTATGCTGTCTGCCCTCCTCCAGTCTCTGTTGCTCAGCCTTTGCTCCTTGACTGTTTGTGTGTCCCATTGGAATGGTACATATCCACTTCCTTCATAATAAAAGAAAGCTCATTCCATGTATGATTGTCAAATTCTGAAGCCTCGGCTAGCTGGAGGTCACCATCAATTCTTGAGCAGCCACTCATCTTATTGTGGGACATCACCTTTTCCTTATTTCAAATGAGGTGGCAGCAGGAGGGAATTGGCAGGGAGGCTCTTATTTCCTCTTTATGAGAGTGATTTAAAAAAAAAAACAAAACAACAAAACAGAGAGAGATACCTTCATGAATCATGCAAGTTGTATCCTACCATGCCAAAGAAATTATCTTCTCTACACTACCCATCAATACCATTGACCTTTGTCATAAAAAGCAGGTCACTTATATCTACATCCCATTAAAAGGCATGATCTTACAATCACTTCTTCAGTACTATTACAGTTGTGTCAAAAAGAATCATTGACTTATTGTCAAACATATCCAACCTTCCACATTAATGTACCTAGAGACACCTCACTAATCAGCAGGCAAACAATGCAAGACACCCTGGAAGCCCAGGAAAGCACAAAGGAAAGGCTTCTGATCTCCCTTTCCTGGGCTGACCTGTGCATTTTGTCTCTATTCTGTGCTTTGGCACAGTTGACGTTATTTAGTTTAGCACTTCATCCTTATATATTTCATCTGGCTATTACTTTTCACTTTAGTTGTCCAAAATGTGTCTGTGAAAGAAACTCTTTAGTCTTCTTGGAGGATGAAAAAACACAGTAATGGACCTTAAATGAGTGCCAAATGACCCCTTGTTGAATATACATTTTTGGTGGAATTAGTAGAAGCACAGGGTCATTAGTTTGCCAAATAGCACATACATGAATTCCAGGGAATAAAAGTATACTTTCTCCTGCTGTTGTCCGGTAAGACTTCTTGAAAAGGAGGCATTTAAGTGGGGGCTTTAATATAGGTAGAATTTGAATATCAGAAAGGAATAGAGAAGAATTTTGAACAGGAGACTGTATTTAGGGAAATTGAATATTAGACATGGGAATATGTGAGGAAGTGAATGGAATTATGAAAAGAATGGTTTTGTATAGTTAAGTGCATGTTGTTGATGGGAAGACATTTTCCAGTTGAGATAGTATCTGAAAAATCTTGAATCCCTGAGAAGTATCTTTTGATTTTCTCCAAAAAGATTAGAATAATTAGAGGCTTTTGAGCAAAACTGAGAACTCATTAATGGAAAGATTGTGATTTAGGATTATTCTTCAGGTGAGTTGAATCTATCAGAAGTAAATGAAACTGCTACAAAATTGCCAGAGTGTGAGGATGAGCACCTGGATTGTACCTAAACAGGGATATATTTGAGATAATTTAGATAGGGCTAATTTATTGAATTAAACTATTAAGTACAATTTAGACCTAAGTTTCTAATCCTTACCCTTCTTTCTTCTTTCCCTCCCTCCCTCCTTGCCTTCATTCCCTACTAACTTCTTTCCTCCTTCTTTCCTTTCCTTTCTTCCTTCTTTCTTTCCACAACAATGTTTTTTTGTTGTTGTTGCTGTTCTTTTGTTGTTGTTTTTTTAGACTAATAAAATGAATTTATTGAGAAATAGGAGGAAAGAACAGAGCTTGCTGAGAAATGGGAGAGGACAGAAATACACACTGAGATTTGATGTGGGCTTTTCTAGGCAGAGACAGTGGGCTTTGGCTTGTGTGGTAACCTTTTAAGCTATTAATTATTCCTCCCCCTTGGTAATGCTAAGGGGAGGGGCCCCAGCTGTTACCCCACCAATGCTTGGGGCCAATGGTTAGGCCTGTTTGGAAAATCCGAGGCCTCCCCTGGGCCCCAGAAAGAGTCCCAACTGGGACCTCAAGATCAAGGTCAAAGCAAGACAATGTTTTGATGTAGCTAAAAGCCGATAGGCCAATGTACTCTAGATGAGTACATTGACTAAAACTCGTCCCATATAAAAGAATGCTGGTTTGACCAGGAAGCACAATAGCATAAGTGGAAAGAGAAGATATTCTCTTTACCAGTTGCCTTTGGACAGGGCAATTGCTAATTCTGTGACTCAGTAATTCTGTTTATTTTATATTCATTATCTCTAATTCACAGATCAACCTAGAGTATATGTATATATGTGCACATGATCACCAGCAACCCATCTCCACGATTCCAGGACCCTTGGTCATGCAACACCATTACCCAACTTTGACTATCTCTTTTTTTGAAATATTTTCTTTTTTTAGTTTTTGTATCATGCACTGTGGCTTTTATTCTAACTCATGAAATCTCAACCTAATTGGCTGCATCCTCTCACTCTGGTTTAATGTGAAATGTAAAGGGATTGGAGGTTAAGGCCTGGGGTCTTTTTTCATTGTCTATATTTTCTCCCCAAGTATTCGTATCCAGTTTTATTTTTATGCTGATAGTTTCCAAATTTCTATTTCTTGCTCATACTTGTTCCCAGAGCTTAAGAGGCCTCCTGGACACCTCTTTTTGTCATGGCCTAGGTAGAATTTCTGACTTTACCCTCCAAATTATGCTTCACAAGAAGTCTCCCTGTTTCAGTGACTGGGACTACCATCTACTCAAAATGACTGTAATTAACAAACCAAAAGAAATATTTACTTCTTTTTTCTCCTTACCTCTTATAACCAATCCATCAACAAGTGAAAATGAAAATAAAACATTTTCTGAATGTATCTACTTTTTCTATCTCCACTGCTATCATCCTGACGTTTTCCAACATCCTGTCTCATCTGAACAACTGCAATAGATTTTAACTAGCTTCTTTGCTTCTACTTTACTATCCATTCCCCACGCTCTATCCAGAATGATCTTTGAAAATGTACAGTAGAACATATCATACCCTGCCTCAATTTTTCAGTGGCTTCAATTAATGCTAAGAATTAAATTCAATTTCTTACCTTGGATTTCTTGACATGACCTTGACTCTGCTCTTGCTCCCTTCAGCTTATTATGCTTCAGTCACATAGACCCTTTTTCCATTTCTTTGAAATGCCTATCTTCCCCTTTCTTAAGGCTTTGAATTACCCTTTCCTATGTCCAAATGTTCTCCCAACATATCTTGTTTCCTACTTAGCCATAGCCTGCTATGCCTACACAATCTAATATTGCTATTTTTAATTAGCTGACAACTTGCTATTCAAAGTAGAATCCAAAGACCAGCAGCACAGGTTAGAAATGCAGAATCTCAATAGCCTCAGGACTATTGAGTCAGAATCTGCATCGTAACAAGAGACCCAGGGAATTTATGTGCAGATTCAAGTCTGAGATGCCAAGACAGGGCCCTTGCTCTGCTTTGTTTTTGTTACAGCACTAACATTTCCAGCTCTTCTCTTGTCATTTGAATATTCTGCTACTTCCAGCATTTGTCTGGAGCCTGATGCAGTTAAAAGACTGGTACAAGGCTATACACTTAAAGAAAGGAAGAGTAGAAATTAACCCTTTCCTATTCACCTCAGAACTATCCACTTCATTAAATTATGTTGGTCTGTTTCACCTTGGGATATTGAAGGATGTTCATAATCCAAAAGGATATCTGGTTTAAACTGAATTGGGGATGAATGGAATGCCAGGCCTCCTTCCTCTTTCTTGTTCAGGAACAGCTGCAATATGACGGTTTCTAGGCACAGTCTAGCACTGTCTCCATAGTTCCCATCAGTGGTCATAGCTGAAGCTGAAATTGTGTTTACCCCTTGTCTTAGTTTGCCAGGGTTGCAGTAACAAAATAAAAAAGACCAGTTGGCTTAAGCAAGAGAAATTTATGGTCTCACAAAACTAGCAGCTAGATGTCTGAATCAAGGTCTTGGCAGGGCCATAATTGCTCTGAACTCTGTAGGGATCTGGCAGGGGCCACAAGCCACATCAATTCATAAGTTCCTTGGCTTGTGGCATAAGTCAATCTCTGTCTTTGTCTCATGACTATCTCTTTCTCTCTCTGTCTGTCTCCTACATTCTGTGTCCAAAGATCCTCTGCTTATAAGGACATCAGTCATCCTGGATAAAGCCATCCTAATCTTAACTAATGACATCTCCAAAGATCCTATTTACAATAAGTTAATTGTTCATAGGACTGGGGATTAGAGTTTGAACATGTCTTTCAGGGGGACATAATTCTATCCACAACAATCCTCTGGCAGGACAGTGAGCACATGTCACTGCAGAGAATGAATTATAACACCAGAGACAGGAGGCTGGAATCTGTGCACACTGTGAAGAAACCAGAAAAGAAGAGAGGATGAAATGAAGAACTTCTGGTAAAATGGCTGGCAAGAAAGTCAGTTCCCCAAATAGACACATATTTTTATGGGAGAGAGAGAGATGATAGACAAGTGCATCTTTCTTTCTCTGGCATTGTTTTTTTTCTCTACATCATTATATCCCATTCTAACTTATCATCTCACAAATGACAAATAAGATCATCTACAAAGTCAACCATTGTACACATCATAGGCTTTTATTTTCCCAAACAGTGACTTCAACTCTGCAAACAGTATGAAAATGTACATATTTTCATTTTCTCCATTTCTCGTTTTCTCTTGCACCATTACCTCTCCTCGTTTTTCACATGGAACTCTTCATTTCTGGAAAACTTACACCTCTACCACAGAAAAGAGCTAACCAGCACTATCACTTAGATAAAGTCTGAATGTTTGAAAGGTAATTTGGATAATCTGGATCTCTTCTCTTTTATAAAAACAAACATAAAGTTAATATGAGGTTAAATAAACACAGAACCTCAAATGTGAAGGATGAGCTCTGGGATGGAAAAGATAAAACAGAATGTCATAATTTTGAGAGAAAAGGAAAAAGGAAAGAAAGGAAAGAAAAAGTATATCAACAGTAGAAGTGTTGTTTGTCTTTGAAGTCCATATCTCTGACAGGCCAGAATCTATTCTAGTCAGGGTCTTTATTTCAATTCTAAAGATGCCATTAGGCTCCATCTTCTGTTAATATGCAGTGGGAGATTAAATCATGACCATCAAAGTCATCCAGAATGAAAACTAATGTCCTTTTGCCTGGAAAGATAATTTGGCTATCTCCATATCTTCATAATTTGTTTAATCTTTTTATATGAGTATTGGAAAATATTTCAAAATGTCTTTTCCAATGATTTGAAGACATTTTTTAAGAAAAATAATAAAATTAAAAATGCATGAAAAACTAAAAAATAAAATAAAGACAGCCCATTCCTTTAAAACATGTGGGTCACATGGTCTTTCTTGTCTACCCCAAAGCCTGTACAGTTAGATAAACAGAGAAATTTAACTTCACATTTTTGCTGCTCTTTTTCAATGTTTTTTTTTTTCTACCTATGTTCATATCGGATGGTCTTGATTATTCTGGTCTGGACTGATATATCTTTTTGAGAAACGAATGCAGTCATTGCAAATAAATTGGTTTCCTATGGACTCATTCATACATACATGCATACACATACAGGCAACCTGTTCACATGCTATAAGAAACGTAGGATAGTAACATTAAACTCAACTAAATGCTTTCTCAAAATACTTCTTGTACTCCAGAAACACGTTTCACTTTGTCTAGACCCTAGAAAGGCAAAAGCAGCAGTGGAGACAAACAAACAAACAAACAAACAAACAAAAAACAATGAATTGCAAATCTGATATTTTCCACCTCAAAAAGCCACAGTTGATTTGAAAAGTGGCAGAACGCATAAGTTGCACCCAATTTCATTTGAGCAAAATCCTCCATCCCTGCTCGCCTCACACATTGCAGTTACACACCAGAGCCTTCAGGAATGAGGGTTTTAGATCAGTGTCAGAGCATTTATATTTTAAAAATACCCTGAAAATGCCAGCTCTACCCCATCTAGGATTGCTTCCCTTGAGTCCTGCAGTTAGAGTTGTCAACGTTAGTAATATGCACGACATTTGAACTTCTTCCAAGTGACTTCCCCACTTGCTCAATCTCCCGAAAAATTCCAGTGTCTGCACACCTGCTATGCAAGTGTGGAGTAGAGATGAAAGATTTCTTTTCCCGGAAATTAAAAAACAAAAGCAAAAACAAAACTAAGAACACACAATTTCTACTGAATACCTTGATCTGTGTCGAGCTCTTTCCTGCCTCATCTTGTCAGTTTTCTTGCTGTAGTAAGTCTGTGTTGGTCTGATGGGTTCTAATTATTAGGATTTCAAACCACAAATAGGTATTTACACCTAAAACATTTTAAGATGGTGATGAGCATAATTGTAACTGTCTCCATAGGATGAATCCAGGAACCCAATCTCCATCAAGGGAACTGATGCACAAATGCTGCTGCATGGGTCTGAGCACTTCCCATCCAATATGTTGTATCTAAGAAATGCATGGAATATGGCTAGCTGGGACTCCTCCCACAAAGAGAGCTATGGAAAGGTCAGCTTTCTTAGAGGAGACAATGGCAACGGAAGACACAATGATTAACAGACCTAATAGAAAAGTTAAGGACTGTGATTACTTTGTAATCTATTTTAAGAAAGATTCTTTTTTAGTGTAGAGATGAGTTCATTGAATGCTCACTCTGCTATGGACTGTGCTGAGACCTTTACACTTATTATATTATTTAATCTCCAAAATAACTCTGCAAGGGATGTATTATTATTCCCATTTTAGGGACGAGGAAACAGAAACTCAAATAAATTAAGAAACTTATCCCAAATCCAGTGACCAATGACTCTTGGGTTTTAATACATGTTTACTAAACTGGAAAGAGGATTTGGTCTAACTCCAACACTGACTCCACCTCTACCCTATTTTACAACTCTGATAATTTCAGAGAAAATTTAATTCTGTACTTGGTGACTTCAAACTAGTGTAATCAATCATTTGATGAACCAAATAATTGCTTTCGCTCTCTCATTTACTTTAATTATGGGCAACACTGGGTAACACTAGTTCATATTTGTCAAATGTGAACCTGAAAAAAAAACTTTTTTAAAGCTTCTTTAATTTTAAAGTTCTTCTTTTTGAATTATCTATTGGTTCTACAGTAGACTGTCCTTAAGTTCTATATGCTTGGTTATTGTCACTGATGCTATTGCTTAATTAAAATGACTATGTCTTGAGGGCAGAAGTTGTTTCTTTTTGATGGCTTTTTACACAGAAGGATACCATTCCCTTAAGAAAACCATTTGGATTTGTGATCATTTGGCAGTAATGACTTTATGCTCAGGGAAAATGACTTATTTGCAAAACTGTATCAAATCATTCTATCATGTATTCATTCTAAAAATAAAATATAACATATTCAATAAATCCTTTCAGTACAATTTGATACATGAATGCATTGAGTACTTACTGAGGTACAGCCGCTTCCATGGGACTGTAGAATGTCAAAAGAAGAATTCATGGTTTCTGGCTTCAAAAGAACTTGAAAGGGGCGTGGATGTGGCTCAAGCAGTTGAGCCCCTGCTTCCCACTTCGGAGGTCCCAGATTCAGTTCCTGATGCCTCCTAAAAACAGAAAAAAGCAAACAACAAGCAAACAAATGAAAAAACTAACTCAGGGTTGCCAACGTGGCTCAGTGATTGAGCGCTGGCTTCCTGTACATGAAGTTTGGGATTCAATCCTTGTCCCTGGTACCTCAAAAACAAACAAACAAACAAACAGCAACAACAACAACAAACTTGAGACTTATGTCAGTGGGAAATTTACTCCAAATAAGCAGGACATAAGTATACCGGGTAATGTAGGCTACAAAATGAGCAGTTCAGAAAGTGTGTACTGCAGAATTTGACTAAAACAAATCCAAGTGGGCTAGAAAAGCCAAAGAATGTGTGACAGGATTGGTGATGGGAGGTTCAAGATAGAGTATAAAGGCTGATAGCATTTAAAGATACACAAGAACACATAAAAGTTTAATTTATGCACTGCTGGAAATCAGGTATATTTTAAGTAAAAAGATGCTGAATTTAGTTGAATAATTAGAATGCAGATTTTACTTTATTTTAGATTTGGGTGTTCCAAAATATAATTTTTTAAATCTCTTTATAAAAGCCATCCATCAAAAATTCCAATTAATTATTCTATACCTGCCTCCTTCCCCATCACCGTAATAAGAAAGTAAGCAAAGAAAAAAATATTTTGCAGCTAAGTTTTTCTCTATAGCAAACGTTTGCTCTCTTAAGAATACCAAGATTTGCTAGAGTATCAAAATGATCACACATGCCAAGTTTTACTTTTTCAGAGTGCTTTAGCCTCTGCAAAAAATGCCATGTCTCCTTGTCTTCTATCATCAAGTTCTTGCTTGCTTGGAACCCAGAGACCATGTATACTAGGCTTTGCTCTTTTCTTATATAAAATTTTTCAATTTTATATAATGATGAATGATTAGGGATCAAGGTCTATATTAATCTTGCCTGATCAGTTTTGGAAAACTGCTTAAGACAATTTCCTCTCATTTCAATTATGCCAAGGAAGGCAAAATAGGAAGGAAAGAACAATCAAGCCATTAGCAGAAGAAAATGTGCTTTTTTCCAATGGTAGGAGGAAATTTGTTTAAATGGGTCTATTTTCCTCTTCCCCCTTGAGCATGTTTTAATGATTCCATGGTCCTCTGACCTTTCTTATCTAACCTTTTGCTTTCTGGACTCTGAACACTTAAGATCTCTTTATTAATCATTTCAAAGATCATTCTTTTAACATTAGAAGTGAAAAGTTAGATGTAAAAAGTTTTATTTTAGCTCTAAAAAGATGGAGATATTGGAAATCTGAGTACTTAGTATGTCACTTATGATTTCTAAATCTAAAGATATTGGCCTGACCTCAGGAAAACATTTGAGTATTTATTTTGCTTGGGATTCATTGAGCTATATTTATCTAAGAATATCTGTCCTTTAGCAAATCTGCCTTTCTTTCTTCCAACTTAGCTTCTTTATCATTCTATTCTCTCCTCTTAGAAATCTATTTGAATTTATGTTAGACAATTCTCATTCTCCATGACTCTTTTATATTTACCATCTTTCTATCTTTTGCTGTGCTGTAGTACAGAAAGGAAAAAAGAGTTCATTTTTTTTTCAGATCTCTCTTCCATGTTTCCAATTTTCTCTTTAGCAGTGTCTAACCTTCCTATTAATGCATATATTGAGTTTTCAATTTCGAGTATTTTCTTTATTTCATGTCACAAAATTCTATTTACCCAAAATCTGGTCAGCAATATATGACTATGTATAATCTTTTGTTTCTTGCTTTTATTTTCAAATGTCTCCTTTTTCTTTAAATCTATTAAACAGTCATTTTATATTTCTGTCTGATAATAATGATATCTGAAGTCTTTCTGAATCTTCTGCTATTTTTAAATATAGTGCGTTTATATTTGTTTTTTATGAGATACTCATTTTCCTTGGAATGCTATCTGTGGAAATCTTTGAGTGCTAGGAAAAAGAAACATTCTTCCACAGGTGATTTGTAATTGTTTATAGTTTTTAACGGGGATAAAGGGCATTACCAGCTCAGGAATACTGAAAATGAAATATCTTACTTGAGGTTTTGCAGAACACCCAAGAAGAGTAAAATAAGACTATACACCTGTATGAAGAACAGCTTGAGATTATAAATTCTCAAAAGAGATTTTATTATTCTTTATACATCAACCCAGTAGCAAGGTCAAGACAGGCAAATTTTCTTATCATGTATTTTTGTGCAGTGGCTGGAGTTGTTTGGGTTTCTAACTTTTGTAGTGGCCTATCCCCTATTAAACTCTGCAACTGAACCAGCCTATGCTTCACCTCTTGCCCTTGTGCCCAGTACAGCCATCAATCCAGATTAAAGTGTGCAGCTTTAAACATGCTTTGATATTAAATTATCTTCCTTCCTCTCTTAATTTCATTTTGGGAACAAAGAGTTTCAAACATTTTATATATTTTAATTACTTTTTTTATTCAGGAGGGTCATTGGGTTATACAGTATATGGGAAATCATTTGACTATTATTTTGACTTATTCTTAGTGTAGGAATAAAACTGAGCTACATGCAAAGCTGCCCTCAGTTTGGCAATTAGAAAGAAGTCCCTCGGTGCCAACAATGGGGCAATTGACTGGTTAACAACCACAGTAGTCTAATTGTGTGAAATGTGTGTGCATTCAACGAGCCCATGGTCACCAGCTCCAAGATAAACTGTTTTCCCTTTAATCCATAAAATATCCAAATCGTCTTGGTGTGATTTCTTCCTTTCATGACTTCTCTTGATGCTAAAATTAGCTTATTTCACCTTTGAAAGAAGATGGGGACAGGGATGTTGAAGTTATGACTTTACCTCTGAAAATTCTTTCTTACTAGGAATGACATGGGTAGAGAAAGACCTGAGAAACTATTCTTCTTAGAGAAAGAGAAATGAAATGCCCTCCTTCAGTGGTTTCTTATCATCAAGGATACCATCCAAACTTTTTTTCACCAAGTGATTCAAGTTCCTAAATCTATTCACCTTTATTTCTTATCTTTCTACCTTTTTTCTTTATGTGTATGCCATTTTAAAATACTGTTTATAGTTCTCTGAAATATTTCTTTTTGCCTCTTTCTCTACAAACATGCTTTATCCTTATCCTATTCTTCAACATGTCAAACTCTTATTCATGCTCTAACACCTGTCTTAATTGACCATCCTGTCAGATGAGTCCTTCCTGAATACCCTCACCATCCTCTGTCCTGAGAAGCAGTAACCTTTTCCTTCAGGCTAACATTGCACCTTGTACACAGGCCTATTAAAACAGCTATCAGCCATAATCAAAACAATTTATGTATATTCTTTTTTCCTCTAGTGACACCTGAGCTCCTTGAAGGTGAGAGTGGAAATTTATTCATTTTTATATCTTCAATGCCAAGGAAAAGTGTAATTGCTCAAAAAGAAAAAAAAAAGGACTCATCAATTAAGTAACATAGTTAGAATCCACTATCAGGGCCTGCTTTCAGGAGCTTATTTTATATATGATGAAGCAAAATTAACACATATAAAATAATCACTTGTCAATCAGGGCATTCTAAATATCCATGAGGTGTGATAGAAAAATAGTCTGTTACAAGAATTTGGATATTTACTCCAGGCTTTAACCCTTCTTACCATCTTCTTCGATGACTAATAATAGCATCAGCCTTGTTGTGAGAGTTGAAATAATGTGGGTTCCTTCTACTTGCAAGATTCTAGTTAGTACGTGGTTTAGCTTTTGTATAGAGGGGTATATTCTGCTATTGTTTTGTTTCCCTTTGCTTTCCAAATTCCTGGTGGAAGTTAAGTTAGATAATGCTATTCTCATTTTATAGACCATGACAGTTTTTTTAGGTTTTTTTTAAGGAAAAATCAGCATGGTGGTATTCAAATTAACGAGGTAGTGAGAGAGCCAGGCCTAGCTTTCTGTAATTGGTATCATGGTCTGAATACCAGCCCACAGGAGCACCTAGCTTCATACATTCACATCTGATATTCAGCCCAGTTTTTGTTGTCTCTTCATAAAATCACTATATTGACAAATGGGGATTCTAAATGGGCATCTGAATTTGTATGCTTATTTTTTCTCCTTGGCCATTGTGCTTGTTTGTTTGTTGTTACTCTTTCGTTTGCTGGTTTGCTTTGTTTGTTGTTGTGTTTCCCTTTTGGTATTTTGGTAAAAACAAAACAAAACAAAACATGGGCCTGTTTCTTATGTATATTTTTGTATTAAAAAGGAAAAAAATCTTGAAGAAAGCTGCCTATCTTTTCTGTTACCTTTAGGCCTATAACATATAATACGTAAGAATGAAAACTTAGCAAATTTCTGGTTGTTTTTGATGATAGTGAGAGTGGGGGTAGTAGGTGACTGTACAGAGGAGCTTGAGAGAGATTCAGTTGTTCATTGAGCTGCTGGGCAGCAGCAGATCCTGTAAGATTTGGGGCGCCTTGGTTGCTGAGAGCTGTGGGGGGAGCGAATCGACATTTGTGTGTGAGTTGCCTGGGTGCTGGGAGGCATCTGAAAGAATATGAGGCGATGTTCAACCCCATTGTGTTTATATGAATACACATTACCATTTCCCGCAAGGAAGCTGATAACAGCACCATGATGCTTTGCTATAAAATCCGCTGAACATTTTCCTGCATGTTTTACTCCCTTTAAAATAGCTCAGGAACAGGCATGGGATATGCCATTGCCCCTCTGTAACATTCTCTTTCCCAAATGAGAACCCATTGGAACACACTGTAGGGGTGTTTCACTGCAAAATGCTTGGCATAGACAACTAGAGCAAATGAGAGATTTTCCTTTAAACCCAGCAGGACTGGAGTTTAGAGGGGTGACATTCACTGTGTTTCTCTTCTCCCTGTATTTCTATGTTAATGCTTACAGGAGCAGATAAAGAGCAAGGGGATTTAATTATGCGTAAATAGAAGACAATGAAGAGTCCTTAGGAGTGTAATTAGCTGTGGATGTAGATGCATGCATCCTTGTAGCAGCATTTTATTTGCATAGGAATATAAAATTCAGAAACACACATGTATAGAGCATGTGAAAGAACTTTGGGTAACACAGGCACATTCAGAGACTAGTGTGGTATTTTTTAGATACCATGTGCTAACACAATTCAAAAACACATAAATGAAAGGACATCCCACCCAATAACAAAAGCAATAACAAAAACAAATATTTACCCAATAAAGAAGCCCTTCTTTAGCAGGAAAACAATATTTAAATGCTCTGACATGTTTTTTAAAATTAGAAAAAGTAGAAGAAAAAAAAACTAAAATCTCAGACCTATGTCTAGAGTTCTACTTGTAATTTAATTCCTTTTGCTTCTAAGCAGTCCAGGGGCTGAATCTAGTGAGACGCTGATGCAATTGGAAAGTAAGACCATGTCACTGGGATATGAAAGGTGAAAACCTACTATATTATAGTTCAGGTTCTGTATGACAAATATATTCCTCTCTGTATACATTTTATTAAAGAAATATCAGAACATATTATGTGCTTGCTTAAGATGATGGATTCCTGTAGCCTGGAAATTTCTTCACTTTTCATAACCATCCTTGATAACCTGTCCTAATACTTAATAATAACCTTTCTCCTGTCAACAGTTTTTGTTCATTCTAGATCACCTAACTCCTTCTTATTTCCCTCTAGTTCATTTCCTCTCAATCTGTCTTTGATGAAACTAGAGGACACATAAGTCCTCTATTTTTTTTTATAATTGACTATATTTGTCATGGTTATGCCCAACTCAGGACAGACCCTGTGGCAAAGAGGTCCAGCCAGTATTTGTCCAGAACTGGGGAAATTCCCTCACACCATGGGAACGGACAAGCAACGCTCAATGGCATATTTTATTAATGGTCATTTAGGTCAAAGACTATCAAATAACTCAAGAGCTAAAAATGATTCCTAGTATATGAGGAAAGTCACTAAGGATATTAAGAGAAGAGATCAAAGAATTGAAACTGAGAGTCAGTTAGATGGACTAGACAGGTAGAAAGGGAAGAATTAAGTCAAGGCCTCCTCACCTGTATAAGCCAGCCATACTAAGATAAGTCATAATAGAATTGAAGTTGGCAACTGATGAAACAAAGATAAAGCCACAGATGAAACTGGGGAACTGAGAGAGTCAAGTGAAAGTACTCTGCTTGAAGATGGAAGCAACTGACAATGCCAAACTTTACCTGAGCCCCCTGCTACTGGAAAATAAGTGACCCTTAAGAAACACCCACCCCCCAAAAACTTTTGTGTTCAGCTAATTACAATGACTGCCTTGTCCTCACATTTTTAGTAAAATCACCAATCTCCATTCTTCCATGTGATTTCCGTGAGTCTCAAACATCACTCCATTACTACCTGCCTCTATATTCTATAATACTCTAGGTCCTCCTTCTTTTTTTGAAATGGTCCTCATCAATGAATATTCTCCCTAATGCAATATGCTGGTGAAATCACAGACACACATTTAGTGGCCATTCTCCTAGCTCTCACTTCCTTTTCTATCATGCACTGATGTTTCAGTCTATTTCTATTTCAGAGCCAAGGAGAGACCTTAGGGCTAATCAAAAGACCTGTTCATATCTTGAACACAGAAACCAGGAACAAGCAGCCCCAGATGCATATCAGGGCAGGAACATTCAGTGGCAACTCCCCCACCCCTTGGGGTGGATAAATATTCAGCACTTAAACAGTGTCTCTCCTCTCCAAAGACAAGTAGGGCATGCAGAGCCATAACCCGTGGAATCTGTGTCATCCCCTGCTCTTTTGGACCCTGCATGCTAAATAATAAAGAAGTCATTTGATAAAATTTCCTGTTGTGCCTGAACCTCTATTTCCATGACACACCATTGAGCAACTCACTCCACTCTTTATCCTGAATAATATCATCTTCTTATTGTTTGGTGCATTTTATCTTTCACACAACAATACACATTTCTTCTAAAATTAACAGTTAAATCTACAAAGACTTATTCCCCAGTAGTATCCCTGTTCAGGAATTGATAATTGTGTCCTAGTCTTAAAAGGGTGGAGGAAAAAGGAGTAAGAGTAACTATGACTATTAAATTCTCCATCTTTTCAGATGGAGCTTCTTCTGAGCCTAACTCAAGAGGCAGGTCTTAGTCTTGGGTCTTAACTCACCCCCACCTCTATAGGTAAATGTGAATAAATAATGAGGGATGAGCAAATGTTCTCAACAAAGTGATCATTTACTCTAATTTTGACAGCCTTTCTACTTTAACATGAAATAAGCATAAAATTATCCCTAGAGAAATTTGACCAAAAAATGCTTATTTCATTGTTTAGTGCTGTTTCCCATGAATGGTGATTCTGCTTTTCATTTGTTCTCAAAATACATTATTCTGGTTTTATGTACCATATCATTGTTATGCTTGTTACTATTCTATACTGCCTTAGTATCTTGATATAATAATTGTGGGAACATTTTGGACTCTCTCCAGGACTATTCACTTTCTGAAGTATTTAAAGACTCTTGATTTACAGAAGTCTTAAGAGACAGTGTTGAGTTGCCATCATGTCAAAATAATCTCATGATGCAGAAAGGGTACAGCCTTGTTAATTAGTTTTGGCAACTCCATGTTTCTTCCTTCTCACAGTAATAAAAGGTATTTTACCATATTAACCATCAGTCTTTCATATTTTAAACACAGTAGGGGATAAATCAATATTCATTGAACGCCGTGCCATTTACCCTGAGAGTTATTTCACTATTCCCAACTATCAAGTTTTGCTCTGCTGTTGCTTTTACCTGACAGTACCTCTCATCCTTCATTAGGGAGGAATTGATTAAAAGGGGCTTGTTACATTTTTTAAAATAACTAACTAAAGGTGGGCCATGAAGGAACTAATTGTTTCATGAATATTAATTAGTTAATTTTAGAAATGCATATCATTTTCTCTTTGGTATTGTTAATATCTTCATTTTATTTATTTAATATATATTGGGCTAATTTTAAATTCTTGGTCTCACAGTTCTTACATTTGCCTTGTTGTATTTCTGGGAGATTATTCACCGCTGGGGTTACTCTGGGGTTACTCTGTCAGATAAAGGCACAGGATTGATTGCCAAACTCCCCAAGTCCCCAAAAAGCACTAGGGTAGAGGTAGGGAGATAGATTCGATCTAGGGTATAGAGCCCCAGGCAACAGAAAAGTATACAAACACCACCCCAAACTAAATCACCTCTTTTGCTGAACCAGAGAGATTCCGTGACTCAGGAAGAAGCAGCAGCAGAGAGGCAAGTCTTTTTAGAGGGTAATTCAAGACACCCAGATTTCTTTACTAAGGAAACTTAGACTAGAAAATTTAGTCTATGGGTAAAGGAGCAAGTGCTACTGGCCTCCAAAGTAATGGCGGGGAAGGAAGAAAAGTAGAATGCCTACAGATTTTTCCATTTTATTCCCTACACCTTTACAGGAGCTTTCTGTCCCAGGCTGAAACCAGTATCCCATTCGCACTCCAGTTCAAAATCGCCCTGCTTGTCTCACCTTAGTCAACCAGCACCCTTGAGGGATATCAGAATTTCTTGGGTGTCTTCGTGTTTTCCTTTTACGGTTTCCCTAGCGCTGACCTATGGGGAGAGACCAGCAGTCCAGAAACTGGATTTGGTAGGAACTGGAAGCACACTTTTCCTGGAGATGAGGGTTAACGCCACATCCTGCCAGCACGCTCATCCACTACCTGGCTTCAACACTAGGGGTAGGCCCTTTCCCTGCTAGGTTCTCAGTGCCTCCCCGCTCACAGTTCTCCTCCACTCTACAGACCGCCAACAGCAGAGTCTGTTATACGCAAGCAAACGGCGTCTTCCTATGCTGCTCTACATTACCAATTCACTGTATTGAATTAATTTTTAAATAGGCAATATATATGCACACAAGACCAAAACGGTAAATATGTGAAAGCGCATGCAGATGAAATTAAGTTTCACTTCCTCCCCTGACCCCTGGCCCTTGTTCCACTCCCCAAAGGCAAACACCAAGTGTTTTCAGCATATTGTGTTGTGTGTCTGTGAGTGATACATGGAGTGCGTGTGTGTGTGTATGTGTGCACATCTATGTATCTGGGGTCTATATAATATATTTTGTAAGGAAACACTATATATCGTATGACACTTCTCTATTCTGTACTTCACTTTTTAAAATTTACTAGCCAATGATAAAAGAACAACTTTCATGTAATTTAGAATTTCATAGTTTTATTGAGTGATTCGTGAATTGGGCAGCATCCCATTCAGAAAGTAGAAGGCAGCTCCACTGAGGGGGTAGAAAGGGGACGCTCTTATATGGCGAATGGGCAAGCAAGTGATGAAATGCTCTGGTTTGCTATTAACTTTCCATTTTACTTAGTGGGGAGGGTCTTACAAAGTGGGGAGCAGGTAGCTACTTAAGAATGAGGATCAACTTTATTTAAATTTGGTTTTCTGGGCAAGGCCGGCACTTACAGTAAATGGACAGGATTTTGCTGACATGTTGCTTAGCCTGGGCATCTCCATGTTGGGCCTACTAGATTTTGCTTATCACCAATATGTATTAAAGGTCCTTCCATATCTATACATAAAAAGCTGCAGGCTGCTAAATGGATTATGATCATCATGAATGCCACAATCATCCCCTATATAACTCTCTCCCTTTCCCAGCACCTCACACATAGCCTTGCACATGGAAAATGCTCAAAACAAGCCTTTTGATTCATTGATCTCATCCCGATGTTGATTAGGTGTCACCAGCACATGAACTTACAGTCTGACTTCCCCTTTCCTTGTCAGTTTCCAAGGTGGTTCTCATTAGGCATAAGAACAGAAAGTTGTTCTCACCCGCCCCTCCCTGCTATTGATATTTAATGAGTGTTTAGGTAGAGGATAAATATGAAACTCAGTTTCACATGTCAACAGAATAAAAGAGGAAATATGCAAATGAACTTCGTGACAGGATGCAGGACTTCCAAGCTTCTTTGGATGAGAAGACTTCATTTGTGAAACATGTTTTCCCACATGGGAGTGAAACAAGATTCAGTTCTTTTTTTTTTTTTTTTTTTTTCCCCTAAGTCAAATGAAAAGAAATGGTCATATGATCCCCAGGGGGAGACATCTTTCAGATTCTGATAGGATGATGGCTTATACCATATCAATGAACTTTTGAATAAATTTTAACTGTCTCTGATGAGACATGAGGGATGGAGTGAATTGATGCACTGTTCTAATGAGCCATATTGTTAAAAACCCATTCCAAAGATCACGGTGTGTTGATGGCAGGTAGTTGAGCATAATGTTTCCTGAAAAGAGTGTTACCACAGTCAACATTGCTGGTGGTTGTTTGAATATTTCTTCATCATTCCTTATACTCCTTGGGGATTAAATTGTAGGTTGGAGAGAAGAATTACTTATCTTTAATCATAAATCTACTAAATTGGCATTTTTTTTACATTTCTTGGGTACCAATGATTTTTGTTTTACCAAATTGATTAGATTTAGTTTTGCAGAAATCCAAAACTATTTTTCACTCCCAACTCTGTGTTGCAACTTTGCATAATACTTATAAAAAATGTATAGAATGTTTATTGAATGACTAGCCCTCTGTGCTATTTACCACATAAGCATAAGGAAAAGTAAAAATAATTTCTAGGCTTTCTGGATTAAAAAAGAAATTAAAGGACAACACATACACATAGAAAATAAGTGTGACCTTTATAAACCAATAAATAAAGTAGCCACTGACAGTCAGCCCAAAGTTCTGACTTCTTGGCTTCCATCTGTGATTTCCCCATTTTCCTAAGCAGGATACTTGGAGGCAAACAAATGGGAGGTCACATCACCCATGGCACTTACTGTGTGGCTTTTAGCAAGTTAATTCACCTCTCTGAGATTTGCCTTTCCTTTTTGAATAATCTGGACATAGGTAAGAAACTTTAGAATCATCATCCGGGATTCCCACTCCTTCACCCTCTCCAACTGATCAATTATTTTTTTTGTTTCCTGTCTGATCCCCATTATCTTTTTCTTCATTAGATGCCTGGCTGCCAGCACCCTAGTTAGGCTCCCATTATCTCATGAGATGGTCCACAGCTTCTCCGCCTTTCCCACTCTGCCCACTATAGTCAATTCCATCTCCCTCAATTTCTGCCTTCAGAATGGCACTATCCATTTCCTAGTGAAGAAAATGAAGCCTCTAAACAATAAACACCCATTGTAATCAGGACCCACTGATGTGCCAGCTTGATTTCTTCTCCTTCCCCTTCACATAGTCCTTACTTTGTCACACCAGACTTCTCACTCGGCTCTTAAACATCCTGTGTGCTTTCCCTCTTAGGCCTTCTTCCATAATGAACTTCCTCATTGCCCACATACCAAAATACTATCAGCCCTCAAAGCCCAATTCAAATACAACTCCTAACCCACCCCACCTTACTCACATCTCAGTTCCTGTGGCTTGTGTTTTGACATCTTCCTTAAAATATTTAGTGCATGCTACTTTGAATTGTAGCTATTTGTTGATATTCTTCATTTCTGCATAATATTAAATTTCACTGAAGGATGAAGCTGATTTTTCTTTTCCCAGAGGCTGCATTTTAGGGTGAGCATGGCACACTGGCTGAGAGGAAATGCTAGATCACACAGCCTGAGTTTCCATTCTAGCTCTGTATTTTTCTGTGTTTAACAAGTTTTGTTACCTCTACCATAGTTTGCTCAATTCCCTTCATTCATTTATTTATTCATTTATTTGCAAATATTTACCAAGCAACTACTATGTGCTGAGCATATGGTGGTGAACAGGTTTCACAGACCTGCAACTTATTCAGTTGCAGAGGGCCCTGGATTGTGATAGTGCCTGCATTTATTTTAATGCTCTGCTGGCCCCGTCTCAAGATTCTTAATAAATTTTTGAACAAAGGGGATCTACATTTTCATCTTTCAGTAGGGCCCACAAATTATGTAGCTGATCCTGATGGTGAATAAGATAGATGTGGTCCCTGCTCTGAAGGGGAGACAGAACATTAACAATCAAATTAATAAATGAAAGAGGAAAATATGTGATAGTAAGTGCTGTGAATGCCTGGGTAACAACTTTAAATTGGGTGGTCAGGGAAAGCAACTCCAAGGTTATATTGAAAGCTGGGATTTTAATGACAAGAACTTACCATGTAAAATGTTAGAAAAGAACATTCAGGCAGAGGAAACAAGTGCCAAAATGCATTTGAAATCAAGGGGTTGGGGGTAAATTGAATTACATATCCCTGGGGTGGGGTGGGGGACGATATGTTGTTAATCTTAACCCCAACACAACCTTTGAGGGTGTTATTTTTTTAAGATGTATGCAGCTGAATCAGGCAAGATGGATCTTAATCCTATTACTGAAGGCCTTATAAAGAGAAAGCCATGGGGAAGAGCCAGAAGCCAGAGGTCAGCTGGAACCCAGAAGAGAAGAGAGAGGCTATCCCCATATTACAAAAAAGTCATGGAACTCCAAGGATTGCCAGCCTGCCAGAACACAACCATCCTCTAGAAGAAGCAAGCCTTTTGGTCTCCGAAACTATGAGATGATAAATTTGCATTGTTTAAGCAAACCAGTTGAGTGGTGTTTGTCATAGCAGTCTGTAAACTAAGACAGGTTTAAGAAACAGAGTTCTTGGGAAAGAAAGAGTAAGATAGAAATTGATTAAATGTAAAGATTAGCCAAGATCAGGTCATTAAGTCATTGTAGACCAGAGTACAAGGTTTGCATTTTATTCTATGTGTGATGGGAAGCCATTATAGGGTTTATGGTGAAGACATGACATTTGATTTACATTTTATTTTTATTTATTTATTTTTTTTCTGAGCATTCACTAAAAGTTTATTCCTTACTGCAAACTAAACAAGTCTTAGCTGACTAATACAAAAACAAATGATTTTGCAAAGCAGTTGTTCCAACTTATGCACACAAACAAGCAATACATCCACATTTCCTTGGCTCCACACCCTCACTAGCAACTGGTACATACAGATACATTTTTTCCTTCCTTCTGATTTTGTGGTAGTACCATGTGGTTAAACATTTTATTTTCAGTCATTTTAAAAGATCACTGTTTTAAAAATAGTGGGACAGAAGTGGAAGCCTGAACATGTGTAAGAAGACTACTGTAGGAGTCTAGATAAGAGATAATGGTGGATGGAACTAGAATGATCCACAAGCTTCTGGAAAGAAGCAGATGGATTTAGGATATATTTTGGAGATGATAGGATTACTGACAAATTGGATGTGGAGGATGAGGGAGAGTAAGCAATCAATCATAATACCTAGGTTTTTGGTGATGGTATCATTTATTGAAATCAAGAAAAAAATGGGGCAGAGGAGGAGCAAGTTCAGTTTCAGGGTGGGGAGATACTGTGGATTCTATCTTAGCTGTGAAATATCAATATGGGAAGTCCAGAGGGCAAGTGAGTATTGGTGTTTTCTCAAAAAAAGAATAATGATACCATTGATTTGTTATGCGTAGTAAATGAGGTAAGATAAGCAGAGAACTAAGCCCCAAGTCTAGCATAAGGAAATGTTGATTATATTGTTACTTTTTTGTGATTCTTGAAACCCACAGTCCAGTGTGATTGTAGATTGTAACACAGAGAATGTCACAGTAGTCAGAGTAGCTCTGGAAGGTCTAGTGGAATAGCTGGACACGAGGATAGAGAGGTTTTAGGTAGAAGAAGAGGATGCATTTGGTCCATCTCTTTAAAGTATTACTTTTTACTCATTTACCCCCCCGCCCGCTTGCTATCTGTGTCCATTCGCTGGGTGATCTGTGTATGTTTCTTGCCTTCTCTTCTCATTTTTCTCCTCCAGGCTTCACTGGAATTCGATCCTAGCGACCTCAGACGTGGGAGAGAGGAACCCTGTCACTCGCGCCACCTCAGTTCCTGGTTTCTGGCGCGTCTCGCTTTGACTCTCGCCTGTGTCTCTCTTTTGTTGCGTCATCATCTTGCTGCGTGGTTTGCTGTGCAGGCCTGGCTCACCGCACTTCTGTGTGGGCCTGCTTGCCGTGTGGACCCAGCTCACCTGTTTGCCCTTTTACCAGGAGGCCCTGGGGTTCAAACCTGGGTCCTCCCATATGGTAAATGGATGCCCAAGCACTTGAGCCACATCTACTCCCCACTTTTTACTCATTAACTCAATATTTCTATGACCTCTTTTATAGGGGTCTGTCTCTGAATCCAGGAGTCAAAGATACAGTCTGTAAATAACGAAAAATAAAACCATGTTTGTGGCAGGGAGGAGGTATACTTTCCACAGTATGAGAGAACAAGGTGTCTACAAGCACTCCTTCCACAATTTGTGCGAGATTCAAATTCCCACCATTATTCCTCATTAGTGAGATCTGGCTTCATTTTGGAAACTGTGTTGTTCTTACTGTGGAAATGAAGATAGGGTTTAATAGGTAACATCATCTCTGCTTTAAGTGTCCTTCTAGTATTCTGCAGGTATAAAGCCTGTCTTCCACACAGCAGCGAGTCCTGGTCCTAGGAGAAGCTATTTTAACTTATCATTGATCCATTAGCGTGCAGGGATCAGGTACTCAGGAATGGACACCTAAATGACTTTTGGTGTGCTTCTTACTCTCTAACATTTCTTTCTCTTACAATATGGAAAGCACACCTTGAAGAATTTTAAATAACAATGATTTGTTGTCTGGCACAGAGATTATTGGCAGCTAAATTAAAATACTCTTTAAATTTTGATTTGAATAGCATCTAACTATTGAAGGGATATATTTCTTCCCAAGTAAGGAGCCTTGTTTAATAATTTTAATATAGTAAAATTAAGTCTGTGGGGACAACCCTCCCTGGACACTGGGCATCTGACTTTAGCATTGCCACCGATTGGTTTCTGTGGCCTGAAATTTTAGGACTTGCAAAACAATTGTAAAAGCAAGTGCAATTATTGCCATCCCTATACCCAAGTGAGAATTAAAAAACAAACAAACAACAATTTTTAAAAGTGACTATTAGAGCAATTTGCAAAGACAGAATGTCAGAGAGCGGAAGGGATTTTTAGACATAGCATTACCGCTGTCCTGGGAACAATATCAGGAGCTCCCCAAATTCATTCTCTGCTCACTGTAGTTCCTCCAAAGCATTCTCTGTGCTCACACTCACCAGGGGCCTTTGCTTTGTCTCAATTCTATTGCTCTGCATAGGAAACTAAAAATACATATCTCACAGATTTGTGTTTCGCTAAATGATCATTTAAATGTTCAGATCAGAACCCCTGGAATTTTCCATCTGCCTTTCGTCTGCTGGGCTGGATCTGGAAGGGCACGGCTGAGAGCATCCCTGCGGGTTGGCTTTGCCGGTGGGTGTGATTGAAAATCTGTAGCTAACACTCGGAGAAACTGGGTAAGGGGATAGTTAATAAAGGACAAAAATAGAGTTCAAAAAGATATAAACACACATCACAGTTTGATCCCAATATCATTTTTTAAATAATACATTTGCACATTTTCAAGACCAGCCTCTCTGGGGGTTCTTGCAAGGGACAAAATATTCTTGCAAGTTGTAGAGAAGTTGATCTGGTTTTAAAGAAAAGGCTAGAGGTGGCAAATTGCCAATTAGATGGGGGGTAGGGTTGGGGATGGGAGGCTGACAATGAATGGTCTTAACAGCCAGAAATTCCAGCTCTTGACAGAGAGAAGGTAAAGGTAATTTCTAAGCCCAGGCAAAGGAAGGCAAGTCAAATGTAGGAGGTGAAGCAATTCACACACTTGCTTTTTGTTTTCGCTTACAAAAAAGAGCCCCCCCCCCCCAAATGTGGAGATCATTATACAGAATGTCCAAGGCAAATTAAGGAAAATAATTATTGTAGCTGATGAAGCAGAAACCCTATTAGAGCTAAATGCTACTTCACAGTATTCAGTGGTGGAGGTTCTGAACTAAATGCATTTTTCAGCATCTTTAGTGTAGTATATTAAATTAAGTTTTTAACCACTTTTCTCCACCCCTTTGTTTTCCTTCCAACCCCCTCCCCTTTGTTCAGTATCTCAGGCAGGTGGTACAGGGTTGAGAGACTCTAGAACATGCTACAGGAAAGGAGAGGCTGGGAAAAAAAACTTCTTTATATCTCTTCCTTTGCCTCCTAACTCCTTTCCTTTAAGGAGAAAAGTAAATAAAAACCTAGAGGGGTAATTAATGGTGGAGGGCTGGGCCTTAAAGTGACTAAGAATGACCTGTCACTGCAGAAAATGGGGCAGAGAGGAGGCTTTGAGAAGCAGAGGGAATTCTTAAGCTTATCAGGCTTGGTTTCTATTTTCACTTTAGGGGAGGCTTGCATCCCCTAAAAGATTTTCTTTATCCCTGTTTCATTCCTCTCTGAAAAAGCAAGTTTGGGGTGGGGGAGAATTTTTGTTGATTTGGGATCAACAAATGTTCTCTTCTTTCTTAGCTAACAAAGCATTAATTTTTAAATTGATGTTGGTTTTTAATATATTTTTCTGTATTATACTTGGTATCTTTAATTGATTTGTAAGTTATATAGCCCTCTAATTACACTATAATTTGTTAAGTATAGGGAATCAAGTCTTACTTATTAAGTATCTCAAGCTGCTGCAGCAATATTTGCCATTATTGACCAAATAACAGATATGTTAGATATAAAGAGAAGGAAACAATTTTTCTTTAGCCCTAAGCTTTGAATATTTTTTTCCCTCTGGGGAAGATTCTAGTTCAAAGGAAGGAAGCCCTATGCCCTATCGATGTTCTTTGATCACTCCTCTATCACTTCCATAATGGGTCAACTTCAGTAGCCTCCACAGTGCCCTGTCCTCACAGTGGCCAGACCTCTGTTAGCTCAAGTGCATTGTTTCAGCTCCCACTTCATCAAGGAAAAGACATGGGCTCCATGGAAGCCATCCACATTCCTGATGGACCTTCACACTCTCTAGCACATCTTGCCAGTGCAATCTGTTCAGATATAGAACTGTTGAGACTGGTTAAGAACCATGTTGTAACACTTCAGCTTTTCCTTTCAGAGTCTTTATCAAAGCTTGCACATAGCAGATCCTCAATAAATATTTGCTTAATCTTAATTATAAAAAAAGGTTTCAAATTAGATAACCCAACAAAGATTGAAATGCTTGTTTGCTAATAGGCTCCAATTCTCTTCAATCCCCCAAACTAGATCTGTTAAAAGGTTTGCATCAGTTGCAAGTGAGCACTTACTGTCCAACACTTCAGAGGAATACAGAATAATTTTTAGTCTGAACATGTGAATATCTATTCCCTCTCTGTCACTTAGTTGTGGAATCATAAGGAAATGGAAGTCTAGCTTCAATCATCAGTTAGATCAGATCTCAGTAACCCTAGCTCTCCTTAATTTTCATAACTTCTGCTTTTGGGGTTGACCTTGTGCCAGACATATCTTTAAGTGTTTCATATGCATCAATGTATTTATTTCTCATGACAGCCCTAC
Source organism: Tolypeutes matacus (assembly GCA_026826555.1). Classification (NCBI taxonomy): domain Eukaryota; kingdom Metazoa; phylum Chordata; class Mammalia; order Cingulata; family Chlamyphoridae; genus Tolypeutes; species Tolypeutes matacus. The sequence continues at coordinate 39,524,374 of JAKSZT010054215.1, forward strand.
TGGGCAAACACTTTTGCAAGCCCCTCTTTACAGATAGGAAAGTGAAGCACTGCATGGTAAATAACTTGTGCAAGATCACAGGGCTGGTAAACAGCCAAGCTGGAATTCAATGAGACAGTTTGGCTCTGGCTCCCATTTCTTAACCCATACACAGTACTGCCTTTTGTTAGTGTGTGTTGCAATAATCAAAACTGGTATTATATGAAGAATTGCTATAATACGTTTTACTCCCAAAAAATGGTATGAGAAATTTTGAGAGTATGCTTTTAAAAAGTTGGACCATTCTAAACTCCCACTCCACCTGACCCTCCCAGCCAGAACATAAGCAGGAACATAAGTAGGGAGACCTGGTGGCAACCATACAAGTCTTACTCAAGCCATTAGCTCCTGAGGGACTGGCTGTGGCTGTTTTCAGGGGTGACATATTTCTCTCTGTTCTCCATAGTGAGCTAGGAGAACTGACTCTGGGAAAGAGTTCCAAGCTTTCTGTGCAGTGGTGTTTAAAATGCAAGATCCCTGTCTGGGAGAGAAATGACTTGAAGAGCCTTAATGCAAACCCCTGTTCTGCTCTTCAAGCAGCTGTGAGCCTGGCAGACCCCACAGGCAAAGAAAGGACTTGTGTGGGCCATGATGATACATATTCAGCAGCAAGGAACACTTGATTCTGAACCTTTCTAGTTACAGCTGCCAGATTGTGAGCAATCGATAGAGAACTTTGTTAATGATGTGAATTCACTTCTGGTGTGCTCTTCTCAAATACTTAATGCAATATATTATTAGTGTCCTCAACTATAGGCTGTGCAGATGTGATTTAATTCTGTCTGATTATTTTTACCTTTTTTCATCTTTATAATTGGAACATTGTTGATCAGATTTTGCTTTTAATAAAAATGGCAAAGCATGCAGCATTTCTCTGAAACAATTTTTTTTTTGGCAGCAGACATCAGAGAGTGGAGGTAATGGGCTGTCAGTAGATGCTACGATAGCCCAAGGGGAGAGCAACTTGTCCAAGTCCTGGAGTCCACATTTTTAACAAACACAGTTGGGGGAGGGGGGAGGGTTGGCTATCTTTGGAAATTGTTAGAGAAGATGTATTTATATAGATTCCTTTCCAAAAGATGAATTCAGTCATCATCCCGTAGACAAATGTGTAGTCTTAATGGCAAATGTTGATTTAATATTCGAGTCTGAGTCTTGCAGTAAAAAGACTGAATTGCATTAGAAGAGCTGGACTAGAACTGAGTAGACACGGAAACCTAATACCACAGCAAATAAATCTGGCAGAACAATTTAAAGCTGAAAAGAAATAGAAAGATAAATGATGTCATAAAAGATTCACAGGGGCATTTTTAACTGAACTGCTAAATATTTTAAAAGAGAATAGCCAAGACCATTTTGTATTAGAAACCCAAATGAGTGGCTTTCTCAATTTATTAAATTTAATTCAGTCAGTTCCCATAAGGTATGTTCTATCTGAAAAACACTGTTTTAGGCACTAAAATACTTGAATATTCCCCAAGGAGAGTACTGACTAGTAGGGGGAGATAGGGCAAGTAGCCAAATAATCTAAATAAAACACAGTAATAAGTTAGAAAAGAAAATGTGCTATTGAGAAATCTTAGATTGTCATTCCTGTAACTCAAGTATAAGGAAGAATTAGGTATTCCTCCTACCAACTTTCCATGCCTTTTGCTAGATGATCCAACCACCTTGGCTGCAACCAGAGACATGCTCCAGCCAAAGACATCTATGTATCAGCCATCATAAGGAGGCCAGTAACCATAGAAGGGACCTTTCCATATAGGATGGGAACTAAGCCATCCCATCAAATTGTCAATGGTTGAAGTATTGGGTTCAAAAGAGAGGGTGATAGAAGCAGGACAGCAGTAGTATGCATGAAATGGCAGTGGTCATTTCTAAGAGACCCCTTGCAATGGACCAGGATCCAGAGCTGGTTGCCCGAGAGTGCCACCTTATGAACTGCCATTCTTACATTCATAGAAAAGAGAACCTTCTATGAAAGTACATACTGCAATTGGTCCTAGGTGAGAGAATAGGAGAATAGCTTGAAATGGCATTAGCAGAGACATTTTCAACTTTAAAGGAAACTACAGTGGGAAAAAAAAAATTTTTTTTAAAGCCCCCCGCAGAATTTGCTCACTGAGGAGTTAGTTGATATGCTCAAGGCCACTATTAATGAAAAGGAATAAGAACACATACAAGAGGATCCTAAATTCACAGCAGGTTTTTAAATTGAACATTTACAAACTTTTAAAAGCTGGGAAACTCTTTTTATAAAGTGAGATCAAATCTTTAACAGACAGGTTCGAGGTACTTACCTGGACCCAGCCTTAGCTGAGTAAATCACTGATGAATGTGACAACACAAAAACCCTTTGCTCACACCAGCCACCACCTCCATGACTTCATGTTTTGTGCTATTTTCTGGTTGAGGGTGGATGAAGCTCCGATTTAATATAGGTTAAAGAAACAGCCACCAAAGTAGTGGGTGTGCTTCACAAATGACACGGAAGCTGCATCTGCTTCTAAGTAACACAGCTCTTTAATCCTGTCAGTAGAGGGATGATCCCATGCCATAAGGCAAATGGAAATATTCCTGTCTGGTTTTCTTTTCTTTTGGACTGGAAATTTCTTTTCAGACCCAATAAGCCTTTCAGCTAGTTAAGTATGTAAGTGAACAGGGTGGGGGTCATTAGGTAGGCCCATAGTGAGTATGGGGAGACTAGAGCTGGTAAAGAAGACAGCAGGGCAGCAGGACATCAAGGGACCTGGGTGATTGCTCTAGGGCCTTGTTAATATGGAGTTTAGTGGTAGTAGAAAGGTGGTGAAAGTAGATGGCTGTTGAACACAAGTCTCACTCATTTTTCTGATTGTGCTTAGGGTTGTCCATATTATGAATTTTCTTATATGCATATGTGAAAAAAAGTTCCTTTCTCTTTACCCATACTCCATCCTCTCACCCAGTCTTGTTCAGAACTTTAAAATAAGTCTCCTCACATGTTCTTTCCAACCTTTAAAAATATGTCTTCAGGAAAGAATCTTAGGAGAGTAGCTAATACTTGAATATGAACTATATATGGTTTAACCTGTGTTGCTTTCTGGGCACATTTCTAATTAGAAGAGCCCACATTCTGAAATGAGTTGATATGTTTTTAATCATGGAAAATGGCCATGAGAGGGTCTTGAAAGTGAGGACGCCTGCCCAGGGTGCCTCAAATCATACTGTAATGACAGGTTACTGCAGCCACGCCCAGGCCAGGACTTTGCTTGTCTGGAGTTAAGGCTTCCTCTCCTCAGGCCCTACCTCCTCTACTGTGGGAGGCAGACAGACCCATGGAAGCACAATTCACAACTTGGCCTACACATTGCATTATTTATGCTGAAATTCATGGACACCACAAGGTAAAATCCTTGTTCATAAAACTGAATTTTATGATAAAGCCTCAACCATTTGAAACACTCAATTAAAGGCTTGAATTGACTAGACTTATTTTTATTCTCGATTTGAGTTTTTGATGAATAACGAAAAGAAAAAATAAAGGCAGGAGGGTTAAGGAGGCAACGTGAAGTGTGGTGATTGCTGAACTTAGACGTAAAATGAAAATCTCTAAGCTCTATCTCAGGATTAGGTCTCATTGAGCCACTTTTTGCATTATTTTCTGAGCTTCTTATAAACTCAGATTCAGAGTGATTCAAAGAGGTTCCGCAAGGTCATTATATGTAAAAAAAAAAATCAATAATGTTCACAAGACTCTCTATATTGAAGTACCAAAGTGAACTCACACATCATAGAAAGATTTTAAACAGCAAATTTTGAAATTGAAAAATGTGATCTCAATGACATAGATAATTTAATTCACTGAATTTCTCATAATTTTATAGAAAATCCTTTTGATTCTTTGACTTATGTTAACAGTGGAAAGTCTCAATGTTCTGAAAAATATATATTTAGCAAAATAATTACAAGAATATTTCTGGAGATTCCTCAGCAACAACTAATCTCATAGACCCACTCCTTTCAGGACACATATTTAAAAGCATGTATATGTGTAATGAAAAACAAACTAGATGAATAATTCTGAGAGATGGTTGAATAACTCTACCATAAGTCAATCAATGGTCTAGTATCAGAAGCTCTTTAGGAAATATACTCTACACATCATTGCTGAAAGATGCTGGCAAGCACACAGAGAATTATCAGGGACAGCCCTTCCATACTCCCGGTATTCCCTCGAAATCAAGAAATCTATCAACAGTGAGAACGAAACATTCAAATAAGGCTCTTATGTTGGACTAGACCAGCAATCAATTGGCTTTGAGTTAAGTAATTTGAAGCTTCTGTAAGTAGCAACCTCTTTCTCTAAATCAGAACTTGGCAGACATGCAGAACTGTCATGCCAAATGTTCCTGCATCCATGCCCCCAAGAGAGGCAGGCTCTGGGCATGCATCAAGCCTAGAAAATCAAGTGTAGAGTGGGGGTGCTAACCCTGAGCCACACAACAAGTCTCTTCTGTGGAGTGGTGTTTTCTTCTCCCAGAGAATTCCCCTACGGACCAAAAGCTACAGCCTTGGAGGCAGAGGGGTTCCTCTAGCTTCTGGCAAGTTCAAGATGCTGGTCCTTAAGTAGAAATTAACATACAGGAGGAGACAAAGGTGAGGAGGTGGTTCTTCATCATTCTGTCAATGTGCAAACCATGGTTTTGGTGCATACAGTAATTTGATGGCCCATACGCAAGGATGGCCCGGTCACCACATTCCACAACTCCAGGGAGCTACTGTGAGCAGAGTGATTGGTGTTACCCAGGATTATGCCATCCACAACCAAGTGGCTGCGGCCCTTTCTCATCTTTCCCCTATGTATTTTAGGGATTCCATGTCTTCCTTACTCACTACTAAAACTTATCATGATGTTTTTTCTTTTTAATCAAATTTGCTACGTTAAATGTCACAATATTGGGAAATGAAGGCTTTTTTTAAAAAAAATAGTAGGAAATACAATTTTAATAAGGACAAGGATGATAGGGAAAAATAAGATGTAATCATTTAATATTCAAAAGTCTGTAAGTAAAAAGCAGATACTGAATGACTGCCTTCATGAAAACTGTCTGTAAACTAAGGAGTAAATGAGGAACTAGCGGATAATTATTAATAGTCTTAACACAAGGACAGGTTTCTTTCTCTTCCTTGGAAGGATAACATTCCTCTGCAAGGTAGCCTTTCCTTGTCCCTTTGCTCAGCAAGGCATTATTACATCCTGGAATTGTTCCATCTCCCATCTTCTGCTGGTACCTTCTTATTTTTCCTCCAGATTCACGTGATTCCCATGGTGTCAAGTCAGAGGTTGTCACAAAAATAAAATGCTTTGACATACTTCCCATAATAAGTAACTTTTTACTAAAATATTCCCTAGTTGGTGGTGTTCATATTTGGCCCCATATATTCCAGAAAGAAGAGGCTTCAGGTTGGATTTGTCAGCAATCACTACTTTAAAAAAACAAAATCTGTTCATAGTGAACAAAACTAGAATTTGATCTCAAAAGCCAATGAGTTCTGGTTAATTTTTCTCCCACAATTCTTCTAACACAGAAATGTGTGATATTTGCAACTTCTACACAATAAGAGGAATACATTTTTGCCACATAGTATACTGGAAATAGTAGTGAACTTTGAGTCAAATAGCAAAAGATACATGTTAGGTTTGGAATTATGACTCTTGTTGCAGTCTGGCAGTTTGATGTAATTATGAATTCCAAAAATAGATATTGGATCATGCTTGTAAATTGGTCTGCTGATCTGGGCATGATTAAGTTATGATTAGGGCATTAACTGGGCCACATCAGTAGGGCATTGAGCCCCACCCCTTGGTGGGTGGGGGAATCAAATACAAAAGGCAAGGCAAAAGACAGAGAGAGCAGTTTTGATGTTGGCGTTCTGGTGAGGAAGGAAAGAAGGGCCTGGGATAGAGATGAGCCATTCGCCTGAGAGTTCACAGCTGCCCTTGCGGAGAGAGGCAAAGGCTAGAGAGCCTCATGGTCTACAGCTGACCTTGTGGAGGAACCAGAGAAGCTAAGACCAAAGAGAAACGCAGCCCTGGGAAAAGAGGAACCCAAGAAGCCTGAACCCTGGCAAACGTCGGCAGCTGTCATGCTCCAATACGTGGCAATGGACTTTGGTGAGGGAAGAAACTTATGCTTTATGGCCTGGTAACTGTGGACTTCTACATGAAATAAATACCCTTTATAAAGACCAACCAATTTCTGGTATTTTGCATTAGCACCCCTTTGGCTGACTAATGCAACTCTGGAATGGTTCGTTCAATCACAAGCATTTCTGTAACAAAATAGATTTGTTTTTCCACCTCCCTCCCCGATTCTTCTTCTCAGAGTGCAAGTACCATCCATAATGCTTTCGAAGAACATAAACTTTCTATATTTTTCATCAAATGGTAAGACTATAGGAGAAAAAGACTATGGCTTTAAAAATAATATATATAGAGAAAAACAGAGAGGGAGAAAGACAGACAAAAAGAGAGCAGGGATCTGTGAATTAATAAAAAGTCTCCTATTCAGTTTTGCCTACAAATACTAAGAAATGCTGGGTAGCTTCTAAAGGGTCTAACTTTTCTGTAAATTTTGTTTTTCTGTGAAACAGAGTACCATAGACAATGCATTTGCTTTCCAAGGGCAGTAGACACTTTGCGAGGAAAGTCTGCATTTGGTCTTCTTTTCCAGGTCTTCATGGTGTGACATTATGAACAATGATCAGTTTCACAGGCTTAGAAAAATGTACTGCTGTCCTAAGCAACTTGGCCTTGCCTGACTCCCCACGTAGGGCAGCAAGGAGCTCAGCCAGCAAACTGTCCCATATCACACTGCAGTGGGAGGAGGAGGGATTAGTCCCTCCTCTCTTTATCTATTTACATACTTATTCCTGGGATCTTCAAGGCAAGGTTCTGGTGCTCTGTAAGTCACTAAGCCACAGGCATTCTTATGGAAATGTGGCAGTTCTGTTGAGTATCTGGTCACTTTCCCCAGCTGTCACTTTGTATTTTGACAGAAGCTAAAACCTCATGAGACAGGGCCCTCACTCAAACTGGGATGGAATGAAAGTACTTTGGTCTAGATAATGTTTTAGTATGGTGAGTAGATGCAACTCTTCAAACTCACTTGGTAACACACAGGTGGAGATAGTAAAATTCTCTCTTCTCTCTCTCTCCCCTCTTCCTAATAGGGAGTGTGGAGTGGTAAAGGGGAGAAGCAAAGAGAGAGGTAAAGATTTTCACTTTATTTCCATGTATTTTCCAGGTAATTACCTAGCCTAGTATTTTTTATTGTAACCCAAAGGCCTCCTCCAGCATATGCAGAGAATTCTCTGCTTAATGAATCGTCTCTGGCCTCCAGGCCCATGGCCTTTCCTGACTGGGTCAGTGGGGTTTCCTGAGCTGCCTGTCACTTAGAGAGGTGACATTATTTTCTCTCCATGCAAGAGAAATTTGGATATGTACATATGTTGAGGATTGTTCCTCCAGAATTCCAAATCCTAATGTTGTAGTTGGCTGGCAAGATATTTTAGACCTTTCCCAGCAGAAATATGTTCCATTGCCAGGGCCTGGTAACAGAGGGCAGTCCTGAGGACAAAGGAAACGGAGTTTGTTTGGTGAGCTAGAGTCAGACCTCTCCTCTTAGCAGAACAGGAGCCAACTATTCTAAGTGACAAGAGACTGGTAGACAAAAAATGACAGTATAGCAAGACTACCTGAAATATCCCCCACCAAAAGTATACATCTCTCACAGATTGAAGGACTCACTGCCTGTTTCATGAGTCTTTCCTTTGATATATATCAGAGAGAGAAAGACAGAGAAAGACAGACAGACACACACACACACACACACACACAGAGACAGACAGAGAGATTGAGATTTTGTTAAAGAAGTTGTAGGTTTACAGAAAAATAATGCTGAAAACCATATACCCTCCCCTCACATACCCAGTTCTCTCTATTATTAACATTTTGCATTAGTGAGTAACTTAAGCTACAATTGTTAAAATAATATAATTATACTATTAACTATAGTCCATAGTAAACATTAGGGTTCACTGTTTGTGTTATACAGTCCTTATGTGGTTTTTTAAAATTTTTATTCTAGTAACACTTATACAGTCTAAAATTACCCCCTTTTAGCCATATTAAAATATATAATTTAGTGGTGTTAATTACATTTACACTATTATGCTACCATCACCATCTCTTACTAAAACTTTTCCATTACCCCAAACAGAAACTCTGTACCAATTAAGCATTAATTCCCCATTCTCTACCCTCACTGTGGCCCCTGGTAAACTGTATTCTAATTTCTCGCTCTATGAATTTGCTTATTCTAATTATTTCATATCAATGAGATCATATCATATTTATCCTTTGTGTCTGGCATATTAAATTCAAGCTGATGTCTTCAAGATTCATCCACTTTGTCTCATATATCACAATTTAATTTCTTTTTATGGCTAAATAATGATCCATTGTATATATGTACCACATTTCATTTATCCATTTATCTATTAATGGACATTTGGGTTGCTACCACCTTTTGGCAATTGTGAATAATGTTGCTATGAACATGATTGTACACATATCTGTTCGAGACCCTGCTTACAATTCTTATGGCATATACCTAGAAAAGGGATTGCTAGGCCAAATGTAATTTTATACTTAACTTTCTGTAACAAACTGTAGTAGTCTGATATTGTTTATGAATTCCAAAAATATGTATTGGATTATGTTTGTGAACTGGTCTTTTCCTCTGGGCATATTATGTTGTATTGGATTCAGAGGTTTCACTTTTATTTGATTAAATTATGATTAAGGCTTTGATTGGGCCACTTCAGTAGGATGTTGAGTCCCCACTCCTTTGGTGGGTGGGGACTAACAGAGAAAACAACATGACAAAGCAGAGGAGTTAGTTGGAGTTTTGAGCTGGAGCCCAGGAAGTAAGCACACAGAGGACCAGAACAGCTGAGCCTGGAGAGAATCAAGCCCCAGGGAGAGAGCCAGAGCCAGTCACCTGATAGTCTACAGTAGGCCTTGTGGAGAGTGCAGGGCAGCTGAGCAAATGGGCCTCAGGGAGAGAGGAACCCAGGAAGCCTGAACCCTTGCAGATGTCAGCAGCCATCTTGCTCCAACATGTGCCAACAGACTTTGGTGAGGGAAGTAACTTACGCTTTATGGCCTGGTAACTGTCAGCTTCTACCCCAAATAAATACCTTTTATAAAAGCCAACATATTTCTAGTATTTTCCATCAGCACCCCTTTGGCTGACTAATACACCACCAAACTGTTTTCCACAACTGCTACACTATTTTACATTCCCACCAACAATAACATCACATCCTCTCCAACACTTGTGATTTTCAATATTTTTAAATAGTAGCCTTTCTAGTGGATATGAAATGGTATCTCATTGTGGTTTAGATTTGCATTTCCCAAATTGCTAATGTTGTTGACATGTTTTCATATACTTTTTGTATATCTTCCTTGGAGAATTGTCTGTTCAAGACTTCTGCCCACATTTAATTGGGTTGTCTTTTTGTTGTTGAATTGTAAGATTTGTTTATATATTCTTGATATTAACCCTTTATCAGATATATGGTTTCCAAATATTTTCTCCTATTCTGTAGGTTGTAATTTATTTTCATGATAAAATCCTTTGATTCACAAAAGTTTTTAATTTTGATAAGGCACAATTTATCTATTTCTTGTTGCTTGTGCTTTTGGTGTAAAATCTAAGAAAACATTGCTTAGCATTAGGTACTTAAGATACATTTCTATGTTTTCTTCAGGAGTTTTATAGTTTGGACTCCTATATGTAGGTCTTTGATCCATTCTGAGTTAATTTTTTGTAATGGTGTAAAGAAAGGGTCTACCTTCATTCTTTTGCATGTAGACATCTAGTTTTAACAGCACAATTTGTTGAAGAGACTATTCTTTCCCTGTTGAGAAGACTTGGCAACCTTGTTAAAAATCAATGGGTCATAGATGTGACACTATTTCTGAACTCTCAATTTGATTCCAATATTTTGTAAATCTGTCCTTGTACTGTTTGATTACTGTAGCCTTGAAATAAATTGTAAATTTGGGAAGTGTGGCCCTCTAAATTTATTCTACCTTTTCAGGATGATTTTGGCTATTCAAAATCCTTTATTCTTTGATATAAATTTGATGATTGGCTTTTCCATTTCTGCAAAGAAGGTAGTTAGAATTTTGATTGTGATTTTGTTGACTCTATAAGTTGCTTTGGGTAGAATTCGCATCTTGACAATATTTAGTCTTCCAATCCATGAGAACAGAATGTCTTCCTATTTATTTAGGTCTTCATTTATTTCTTTTAGCAATGTTTTGTAGTTTTTCTTTGTTAAGTCCTTTACATCCTTAATTAAATTTATTCTTAGATATTTTATTTTTTAGTTGCTATTGTAAGTGGAATTTTTTCTTAATTCCTTTTCAGATTGTTCATTACTACTGTATAGGAATACTACTTATTTTTGCATGTTGGTCTATATCCTATGACTTTGCTGTATTTGTTTATTAGCTCTAGTAATTTTATTGTGGAATTTTCAGGATTTTCTGAATATAGGTTCATGCCATCTGCAAATAGGAAATTTTTACTTCTTCATTTCCAATTTGGATATGTTTTATTTCATTTTCTTGTCTAATTGCTCTGGATAGAACTTCCAGTACAATGTTGAATAGCATTGGTGGCAGTGGGCATCCTTGTATTGTTTCTGATTTTAGAGTGGTAGCTTTCAGTTTTTCACCATTGAGTATATTAGCTGTAGGTTTGTCATATGTGGTTTTTTTTTAAATCATGCTGTGGTAGTTTCCTTCTATTTCTAAGTTTCTAAGTGTTTTTATAAAGAAAGGGTGCTGGATTTTGGTAAATGCTTTTTCTGTCTTAAGAGATCATGTGGATTTTTTTCCCATCATTCTATTAACATGGTGTATTACATTAATTGATTTTCTCATGCTAAACTATCCTTGTATACCTGGGATAAATTCCACTTGATCACAGTGTATGATTCTTTTAATATTCCTTTGGATTCAGTTTGCTAGTATTTTTTTGAGGATTTTTGCATCTATATTCATAAGGTATATTTGTCTGTAACTTTCTGGATTGGGTATTATGGTGATACTGGCCTCACAGAATGAGTTAGTAAGTGTTTCCTCCCTTCCAATATTTTGGAAGAGTTTGAGCAGGATTAGAATTAATTATTCTTGGAATGTTCATAAAATTCACCAGGGAAGCTATGTGATCCTGGGCTTTTCTTTGTTGGGAGATTTTGGTTACTGATTTAATCACTTTACTTGTTATTGGCCAGTTGAGTTCTTTTATTTCTTCTTGAGGCTGTGTAGAAATTTTGTGTGCTTCTAGGAATTTGCCCCTTTCATTTAAATTATCTAATTTGTTGGCATGTGGTATCTTCTTGTAATCCTTTTTATTTCTGTGGGGTCAGTGAAAATCCCCCCCTTTCATAACTAATTTTAGTTATTAACATCTACTCTCTTTTTTTCCTTTATCAGTCTAGCTAAAGTCCTATGGATTATATTGCTCTTTTCAAATAACTGATTTTTGGTTTCATTGATACTCTTTTGTTAAAAATTCTCTCACTCATTTATCTCTGATCCAATCTCTGTCATTTTCTTATTTCTGCTCACTTTGGGTTTACTTGGCTCTCTTTTTATAGACCCTCCAGTTGACAGGTTAGGTCTCTAATTTGAGATCTTTCTTCTTGTTGAATGTAAGCACTCAGAACTATAAGTTTCCCTCTTAGCACTGCCTTTGCTGCATCTTATAAGTTTTAGGTTAGCTGTGTATGTGTATGCTATTGGAGTTAAGTTGGTGTCAAATCAAACATGATTTCTATAACTTTAGTATGTTAAATTTAAGTTCCATGGTAACCACAAAGAAAATATATGAAAAAAAATAAAGAAATGAGAAGAGGTTGAAAAAGGTACACTATAAAAATTTTAATAAAATATGGAAATAGACATTAAGAGAAGAATTGAGAGACAAAATAAGGTCTAAGACTAACAAATCCCAAATCCCAAAATGGATTAAACTCTCCAGTCAAAAGGCAGATTGACACATTGGATAAAAAAGCATGACACAACTATATAATGTTTATAAAAGACTTATTTTAAATTCTAAGACACAAGTAGGTTAAACAAGAAAGGGTAGAAAAATATATACACTAATCAAAGAACAACTAAAAGAGACCTGGGGTAACTATACTAATGTCAGATAAAATAAACTTTAAGTCAGAAATGGTTATGAGTAAATGTAATAGTTTGAAATTTTTTAATGAACCCCCAAAAGAGAAAGATTATGTTCTTAAACTAATCTAGTCCTGTGGGAGTAGTACACTTTGATTGCATTAGATTCACTTTAGATCACTTGATTAGACTGCTTTTGGTTGCACTATGCCAGTGAGATGTGACTCAGGTTTGAGTCTCTATCCTCTTGCTGAGTCTGAAATAAATGGAGACACAGAGAGAGACACAAAAGAAAAGGGAGCTGCCATATTATATTGATCCTGCCATGTGAGAGAGAGGTCTGGTTTTATCATTACTTTTCACACATTTTCATTTTTGAACTTGTAAGAAGTAAAATTGGATTTGTATACAAGAAAAAATACAATACAGTAGCACTGGTACCCATATGGTTATCTTCACTGGGGGTCTTTATTTCTTTATAACACCTCAATCCACTGTCTAGTGTCCTTTCTTTTCAGTCTGAAAAACTCTCTTTGGCATTGCTTGTAAGGCAGGTCTAGTGATTATAAACTCCATCAGCTTTTGTTTATCTGGGAATGTCTTAATCTCTTCCTTGTTTTTAAAATACTTTCTCCTTGAACTTAAAATTCTTATTTGGCAATTGTTTTCTTTCAGCACTTTAAATCTTCATCCCACTGACTTCTTGTCTCCATGGTTCCTGATGAGAAATCAGCACTTGATCTTACTGGGGTTCCCCTGTACATTTCATGTTTCTTTTCTTTTGCAGCTGTCAGAACTCCTTCTTTGTCCTTAGTATTTGACAGTGTGGCCGTTGGGCAGTTTGATGTAATTATGAATTCCAAAAATATAATTGGATCATGCTTGTAAACTGATCTGTTAATCTGGGCATGATTAAGTTATGATTAGGGCGTTGACTGGGCCATGTCAGTAGGGCGTTGAGCCCCACCCCTTGGTGGGTGGGGAATCGAATATAAAAGGCAAGGCAAAGAACAGAGAAGTCTTTTGAGAAGCAGTTTTGATGTTGGAAAGAAGGCCCCAGGAGAAGAGAATCAAGCCCTTCACCTGATCATCTACAGCTGACCTTGTAGAGGAAACAGGAGCTAAGCCCAGAGAGAAACGCAGTCCTGGGAAGAGAGGAACCCCAGAAGCCCGAACCCTGGCAAACACCGGCAGCTGTCTTGCTCTAACATGTGGCAATGGACTGTGTTGAGAGAAGAAACTTAACGCTTTATGGCCTGGTATCTGTGGACGTCTACCCCAAATAAATACCTTTTATAAAGACCAACCCATTTTTGGTATTTCACATTAGCACCTCTTTGGTTGACTAATACAGACAGTATGCCTACTATGTGTCTGTGAATATTTTCTCTTTGAGTTTATCCTATTTGGAATTCATTTGGCTTCTCGAAGTTGCATGTTCATATATTTTGTGAAATTTGGGATGTGCTCTGCCATCTTCTTTGATTATTCCTTAAGCTCCTTTTTCTCTTTCATTTCTTTTTGGGACTCCCACAATGTAGATATTGTTATGCTTGATAGTATCCTATAGGCCTCTTAAGCTTTATTCACTTTTTAAAAATTATTTTTTCTTTTTGCATCTCAGTCTGAATCATTTCAATTTCCTTGTCTTTGAATTTACTGAGTCTTTCTTCTATCGAATCAAATCTGCTGTTGAAATTGTCTAGGAAATATTTGAGTTTTATTATCTCCAGTATTTCTCCTGGTTCTTTTTTATTTTTTAAATTTCTCTCTCTTTATTGAAATTCTCATATTATTCATTCATTGTTTTCTTGACATCCTTTAGTTGCTCTGTGTTGTTTTTTTTTTTTTTTTTAAATCACCTTGAGCATATTGAGCATCATTTCTTTTTCAACTCTTTGTGATGTCCAAAGTCTGGTCTTCTTTGTTGATATTTTCTAGAATTTTATCTTGTTCCTTTAAATAAGCCATCATTTCCTGTCTGATTTTTTTTTTTTTTTTTTTTTGCCTTGTAATCTTTTGTTTCACACTGCGTATTTAGTATTTTAAATATTTAACTCTGGCATTTAGTCCCTGAGTTTCCTGTTCCATTAGTTTGTATCCAGTTAGTGAAATGACAGAGATTTCCTTTAGTACCAGAACCTTCTAAAAAATGCAAAAATTACCTCTCACAGTTCGTGCAAATTGACTGTGTTGCCTGGTGCTCTTCTTCAGAGTTTAGCCCTCCTATCAAGAACAGCCAAAGGTGAGTGTGAAGTGCAGGATACTCTGTCTTTTCTGAGACTTTCCATGTCCTGGGGTTGTGCTTGCATTGTGCCGTAGAAATTCTCCCATTTATAGGATTTTGAATGCCTTCTCTGGTTCCTATGAAGTAGACTTACCCTCCTGCCCCCAGGAACTCTCTTGTATAATTTAAGATGTGCAAACCTTTGCCCCAGACCATTTTGACTTATTTTTTTCTTATACTGCTTTAGCTGTTTGCAAGCTGCTTCTGCCTGCAAGGCAAGTTCTAGGAAGGTAAATCAGAGATGAGTTTCTTATTTCAGTCCTTCATGCTGCCACCCTACTATATTGGCACCCCCATACAGGCACTGCAATATGAGCCTATGGGTTTCTCTGATTTCTCTGGAACAGAGCCAGGGACTCACAGTGGGAGCTTAGCGTGGCTCAGGGAAGGGTTCAGGGAGGGCCCAGGAAAGGTGAGTTTCTCCTACCATTTTTTAAAGCTGCTTTATCTTGATTCATTACTTGCCTAAGTTACTGCAATCTTTTTACTGTTTCACAAAGCTCTGAAGAAAATATGCCTGCCTTTTTTTTTTTTTTTTTTTTTTTTTTTTTGAGGTACCGGGACCAGGGATTGAATCCAGGATCTCATATATGGGAGGCTGTCACTCAACCACTTGAGCCACATTGGCTCCCCTGAGTTAGGTCCCTCATTTGTTTGCTCATTGTCTACTCATTGTTTTCTTTAGGAGGCACCAGAACTGAACCCAACACCTCCCATGTGGGAGGCAGGTGCTTAACTGCTTGAGCTACATCAGCTCCTATGTCTGCCATTTTTGCTAGGTATTCAACAATTCTGTGGGGGAATGGCACTCTGGAGTATCTTATGACACAATCTTGGTCTATTAAAATCTGGATCCATTCTTTCCTTGATTTTTAAGACATAGTAACAAAGTCATATCACTACAAAGGAGAGAAAAAGCAGAAAAACACTTATTTCATAGTTTTCTTCAGAGTTCATTCTGCCTGGGAATAAAGTGTCAACAGTTTGGGAAGGTCCTAGGCTGTGACATGAGTGGGAGGTATGACAGGCACTGTTTCCCTCCATTGACAGTGGTATTGATTTTCCCATCTATCCTTCTGTAGACTGTAAACAATCATCATTTAAAGGCTCAGGTGTGTTAGAATATAACTTCATTTTGAAATAACTCACATTTCATTATATTTTAGATACACTCCTGCTTGATTGGTGGAATCTTTAATCATAGTCTTTTGATTTCCACCTCCCATACCCATCACTTCCTAGAGTTGTACCAGGTTTCAGAGGGTCTTAGTACTGAAGAGTATTTTTTTTTTTTTTTTTTTTTTTTGATCGAGGAGTGTTTGGTTCTTAGATATTAACCCACAGAGATAATCACTGAGATGTCTCTCATTCTTTCTGTGTGACTACTTCTTGTGGTTTCCGGATCTCATCTGGGAGTTCAAGAGTTTCTGCTATTATTGTACCACCAATAGGGACATGGGCTATTTAGAAATCTATAAATGGTCTTTCTGCCTGCTCCAATTCATAGCCCTTCTTTCTGTGGCACTTTCTTGTCTTCTTAGATATCTCTTCAGCAACTCCAAGCACCTTCTTACAGGGACATAACCACATTCCTGTTCAAGCCTCTTCCCCATTCCTCCATCCGTTATATCTCTCTCCTTACGACTCCTTTACCTAGAGAGATCTTTTCTCAAGCATTAAGATTGGGGGAACTGGAGTGGGAATTTATCTTCCTTTTTTCAAGCAGTTCTTTCTGCTTTTTGTCATGAACACAGAGACAAATAACTCACTGAATGTGAAAGAAAGAGAAAGGAGAAAATACCAAGGGGCATAAAGAAAATATGAAAAATATGAAAATATGAAAAATATAATTTCACCACCGTCTTCTGGTCACAAGAATAAGTGTAGACTAAAGTCAGGGCTTAGCTTGCCAAGCCATGCTAAACCCACCAAGAAAATGTACTGTTTTCTAATTCATATGAAGTGCCTTATGAGCTAGCAGTGGACTTGCTAAGCATACTTTCATATTATCAGGAATTTCTGAAAAGTGAGAGGATTTTTATATGCCTAGTAACTTTGTCAATGCACTTCAAATTTCTTTGGACTTTGACCCATTCTCTCCTCTAACTGAGCATTTGTATCATGTATAAAGGGATGCCATTTTATGTTTGTCTGCTGTGGATGGTCTGGTCCTGGAATTGTGACTTTAGGAGGGTTGCATATATAGCAAAGGTGTTTTGGTGTTTCAGGAAAAGGAAAGGTCATGAGGAAAGATAAGGACCACGTTTTCTTTTAAGACATGTTTTTCTATCCAGTGAAACAGCAAAGTATAACTGGACTTGGAAAATGAATGCTCTCAAAAGATGACAATGACAGCTCTAGTTTAATTCACTCCTTTGACTCTGACTGTAAAGTGACAAATGAAATCAGTGACTGTCCTAGAATAGCTATTGCTTTAGTGGTTAAAGAGCATGGGCCAACACTCCCACAGAAACATGCATCCTTGGAGAAAATAACTCTTCTTCAGCAATTATGTATGTATTGAATTTTGTATTTGGATGTGATTCACTTGATCTAAGGGCTCTACAAGTGCAAGAGCCTCCAAAGACAAGGCAGGTAACATAACTATATGGAGTAGCCACATAAATTATAATGGGAGGTGGTAAGGACATGAAAAACCTGAAGAGGCATGCCTGGTCTAAAAGCATGCAAACTTTCAGTGTTAAACACTGTGCCGGTCAATTGTATGGCTGGATTTGGGCCACTCTTATGCAACTCCTGCTTGAGGAGGTATTAAGGGAGGCGAAAGCTACAAACGTGACTATGAACATCTACTATTACCAGGCACTTTTACGATGTGTAGTTTTATCTACTTTTATAAATGGATAAATATAGGCTCTGGGAGATTATTTAACTTGTCCAAATCTACTTTGCTAGAAGAGGGAATCACAAAAAATGTTCTCCCAGTAAAAGTGTCATTTAACATCACCATGCTGCTTGCCTTAATGACCCTACTGTCT
This sequence comes from Tolypeutes matacus, assembly GCA_026826555.1. Classification (NCBI taxonomy): domain Eukaryota; kingdom Metazoa; phylum Chordata; class Mammalia; order Cingulata; family Chlamyphoridae; genus Tolypeutes; species Tolypeutes matacus. The sequence continues at coordinate 39,541,949 of JAKSZT010054215.1, forward strand.
CACTGAAGAGTGAAGAGATATTTACATGAAAAGGTGGGAGGTTAAGTCATGTTGATTTTAAGTGTCTAAACCTAGGTGGGTGAAAGAGAAGGTTTGCTTTTCCAAAGGTTAGGAGGTGCATCATTTCGTGAGGAAACAATGAAGTGACTAGAGGTCTTGCTGTTGAATGCTTTTATTTGGAAGAAGAAGGAGGTAAGGTGGGTTAAGCAAGGTGGTATTGGCTGAAAGGCGGATGAAACCATGTGTGAATTTTACTAGAAAATAAACTTAAAAAATGGTTATTTCCAAGCCATGAATAAAACCATAATTTGCTTCATCACTTCCGGATTTAAAACTATGACACTGTGAGTCTATTCAATAATGTTTCAGTAGGTAAAACATCCATAACTGTATAAAACAAAGGAGCTATTTTCTGCTCTATATGGATACTTAATTCTAGTTAATGTCAATGGAGGAGAAGTGAAAGAAATAGAGGAAAAGGCCAAGGATTTTGACTTTTGGAAAGCATTTGCCAGTATTTCATGGAATCTTATGGAAGAATTTAATTCAAATTGGCTTGGATATGAGCCTTGTCACATGTGTCAAAGCCTCTCAGAAGGATCCAAACCAATAATGATAAACAAGGCTGTGTCTTGCTGGGAGGACGTGGCTATTAGCATGCCAAAGGCTACATTTTCAGAACAGCAGTAATCAGTTAATTGCTCTAGTGTGTACCACTCTGTGGGCATTCCTTTCAGGGGTAGACTGCATAGGATTTCACAACTTCAAGGATTAGAAGAAAGGAAGAGAAGTTTTGTTTTGTTTTCTTTTTTGATACCCGAGACTGCTCACCTAGCTTTTCAAATAGCCCGCAGCTCACTAAAGTAGACCTGGGAACAGGTCCGAGTGCTAGTACCTGAAACCATCAAATACTGAGCTTGTCTTACAATTGGATTAATTTAGACTTAGCGCCCTAACCTTTGGCAAAATAAAGTAGTAAGAATTGTTTCATATTTCTCCTCTTTCTCCCCACTAAAATAGTTTCTCTCTCTCTCTTTTTTTTTTTTGTTTGAGTTTATTTTATACAAGACAACTTTCCTACCTATTTAATACTCAACATCTCTGTAAGAGATACTCTTATTTTTGCCATTTTATGGATTAGGAAACTAAGGGTAAACATGTCCAAATCCCATAGCTGTTAAGTGGCATAAACAGCATTCAAAACCAGATAGAATAGAGTGTAAATCTCAAGTACATAATTTTGCAATCTATATATCATACTTTTTTTTTTCCCATGCCTTATTGCACTGACTAGGAAACCCTGTATATGTTGTATAGGAGTGGTGAGGTGGACATTCTTGATTTATTTCTGTTATTAGGGAGAAAGTATTTAATTTTGTCATTAGAAATGTCAACTAATTTTTTTTTTTTTTTTGTATTTTGTAGTTGCTGTTTCTCAGGCTGAAGAACTTCCTTTCAATACTGAATTTGTCAAGTGTTTTTATCATGAATATACACTGAATTTTATCAAATGGATCTTTTTTTCATCAATTGATATTATCATATGTTTTTTCTTCTTTAATCTGTTAATATACTGGATTATATTGATTGATTTTCATTCCTAGGATAAACTCTACTTACTTATGATATATAATTCTGTTTAAAAATTGTTGGGTTTGATTTATTTGTACTTCGTTGAGGATTTGTGTGTTTATGTTATCAAGAAAAATGGTCTATAGTTTTTGTTGTGTTTATTTGTTGTTTTTTTTGCATTTTGCCTGTTTTGTGCATCAGAGTAATGCTAATCTCATAAAATGATTTGGAAAGTGTTTGCTCCTCTTCTATTTCCTAGAAGACTTTGGGTAAGTTTGCTGTTATTTCTCTTTAAATGCTTTGTCAAATTAAAAAATGAAAACATTAGATCTAGATATTTCTATTTTTCCAAAATTTTATTTTTTTAATAAGTCAAATTTCTTTAATAAATCCAGGGCTCTCATGATAACTACCTCTTCTTGGGTGATTTTTGATCATTTATAAGTTTCAAGGAATATGTGTATTTCATCTAAATTGCAACATTAATGTACATAGAATTGTTCTTGTTTCCTTTATGATCCCTTTTTGATCTATTCTGGTGAATATTCCGTTGGCACTTGAAACAAAATTATGTTATGCTCTAACTGGTTGTAGTATTCTTTAATTGTCACTTGGATCCCATTCATTAGTACTGTTGTTTATTTCCTCCATATCCTTACTAATCTTTTGTCTAGTCATTTTAACAATTGTTGAGAGGGGTGTTGTTTTAGTTTCCTAGGCTGCTTTAAAGTGTATACCATGAAATGGGTTGGCTTTAAAAAAATGGGAATTTATTAGCTTACAGTTTGAGGCCAAGAAAATGTCCAAATCAAAGCATCATCAAGGCACTGCTTTCTTCCTGAAGACTGGCTGCCGGAGATCCCTCGGCTCCTCTGCCATGTGCATTAAATTTAAGAACATGTTTTTCTGGGGTATGTAAGCTTCAAACCACAAGTGTCAAGTCTCAAAACATGACTTTGGGTTATTCTATTGCTCCTTTCAGTTCTGTCAATTTTTCCTTCATGTACAATATTTTGAAGCTCTATTATTTGGTGACTATAAATTTAGGTTTGCCATGTCTTCTTGGTAAATTGACCTTTTTATCCTTACATAACTTCCTTCTTTACTCCTGGAAATTTCCATTTACTCTAAAGTCTACTGTCTGATATCAATATAGTCACTCATGCTTTCTTCCCCCCTGCCAAGATGGCCCCCTTATCTGTTTTCTCATTGTTTTTGCTTATTGTTTGTACTAGTCTGCTCATTGTTTTTGTTTGTTGTCTGCTCGTTGTCTGCTTGCTTTTTCTTAGGAGGCACCAGGAACCGAATCTAGGACCTCCCGTGTGAGAGGCAGGCACTCAACTGCTTGAGCCACATCCTCCCTGCTCCTTTGTTTTTGTGCATTTTCTGCTCACTGTTTTTGCTTTTTGTCTGCCCATTGTTTTTTCTCATTGTCTGCTCTATGGTTTTGCTCAATGTCTGCTGGATGTTTATTTGTCTTTTTTAGGAGGCACCAGGAACTGAACCCAGGACCTCCTATGTGGGAGGCAGGTGCTCAACTGCTTGGGCCACACCCTCATCCCCCATGCTTTCTTTCTCTCTTTTTTTTAAAGATTTATTTTATTTATTTCTCCCCACCCTTTTGTATTTTTGTGGTTGCTGTCTGCTCATTGTGTGCTCACTCATTGTGTGCTCGTTTTGTTGTGTGTTCGGGAACCGAACCCGGGGCCTCTCATGTGGGAAGAAGGCACCTAATCACTTGAGCCACCTCTGCTTCTTGCTTTGTTGTGTCTCTAATTATGTTTTTTCTTACTTGTGTCTCTTGTTGCACCATCTTGTTGCATCAGGTCGCTGTACCAGCCCATCACATCAATTTACTGTCTTGCTTGTCTTCTTTAGGAGGCATTGGGAACCAAACCTGGAACCTCCCACGTGGTAGGCAGGAGCTCAGTCTCTTGAGCCACATCATGCTTTCTTTTGAATAGTGCTTGCATGGTATATTATTTTCCATCCTTTTTACTTTTAACATATATCATTGCAATTAAAATTGATTTACTATAGATAGCATATACTTAGGTCCTGTGTTTTTAATCCATTCTAAACATTTGTTTTTTAAATTTGTGTGGTTAGATCATTTCTCTTAATGTTACAATGTTAAAATGAATAAAAATAAAACACAATAAACCTATCTTTCTTGGGTTTAGGGCTACTATTTTTTTTTTTTTTTTTTTACCGGGAGGTCCCAGGGATCGAACCTGGGTCCCTCCATATGGGAGACGGACGCCCAACCAGTTGAGCCACATCCGACCCCCTTAGGGCTACTATTTTATTACTCTTTTTTCTCTTTTTAGGTACCAGCACCAGGGATTAGACCCGGGACCTCCCATGTGGGAAGCCGGCACTCAACCACTGAGCCACATCAGCTCCCTCAAGTTGGATTTTTCATTTGTTTGCTTGTTGTTTGCTTTTTTGTTTTTAGGAGGCACCAGGAACCAAACCTGAGACCTCTCATGTGGGAAGCAGGTGCTCAACCACTTAAGCCACATCCGCTCCTCCTCACTTTTGTTTATTCCCTCTTTTAAAAATTATTCTGTTTCCCACTTCCTGGTTTACTTTGAATAAATTGAATATTTGAAATAATCCTTTTAAAATGGATTTATTGATTTTCTTTAATACATCTTTTGCATACTATTTTCAGTAGTTGCTCCTGATAACAATATGTGTACTTAAAATTTTGGCATCTACTTAGAATTAATATTATATCTCTCCCAAAGAAAAGTAGGAACCTAACCATGGCCTATGTCCCTTTATGCTACATCTCTTCATATATTGAAACCTCTTCAGGTAAAGTCATATTTTCTATTTCAATTCTCATTTTAAAGAATTTAACAGGTGAAAAATGCTCAAATATATTTTACTTGGATAGTTCCTATGTTTACACTCTTCTTTCATTCCTGATGTTCCCAGTTTTCTTCTGGATCATTTATTTTCCTTCTGATATGTGAGAGGCTGGCAAAAGATATTCCATGAAAAGAGTAAGTAAAGAAGAGTTGGGGTAGCTATACTAATATTGGACAAAATAGTTTTTAAATACAAAACAAAGGACAGCACTATATATTAATTATAAAATAGGCAATTAACCTTGAAGAAATAACAATCACAAATATTTATGCACCTAACCATGGTCCCCAAAATACATGAAGTAAATGCTAGCAAAACTGAAGGGAGAAATAGATGTTTCTACAATAATATTTGGAGACTTCAATATACCACTCTCATCAATAGATAGAATATCTAGGCAGGGGATCAATAAGGAAACAGAGACCTTGAATAATAAGATCAGTGAACCAGAACTAACAGTCATATACAGAACATTGACCCCCAAAACAGTAGCAGGATATATATTCTTCTCAAGTGTATATGGATAATTCTCCAGGATAGACTGCATTTTGATCACAAAACAAGCCTCAATAAATTAAAAAAATTGAAATTATACAAAGCACTTTCTATGTCCATAATGGAGTGAAGTTGGAACTCAGTAACAGGCAGAGACAGGATAATTCAGAAATATATGGAAGTTAAACAACACACACTTAAACAATCAGGGGTCAAAGTAGAAATTGCAAGAAATATCAGTAAATATCTTGACATGAATGAAAATAGAACACAGCATATCAAAACTTATGGGACAGAGTGAAGACAGCCCTGAAAGGGAATTTATAGTCCTACACACTTAACGTTAAAAATAAGAAGGAGCTAAAATCAAAGACCTAACTGCACACCTGGAGGAACTCGAAAAAGAACAGCAAATGAACCACAAAGCAAGCAGAAGGAAAGAGATAACAAAGATTAGAGCAGAAATAAATGAAATTAAGTAAAAAATAACAATAGAGAGAATTAACAAAACTGAAAGTTGGTACTTCAAGATCATAAAAATTGACAAGCTCCTAGCTAGACTAACAAAGAAAAAAAGAGAGAAGATGCGTGTAAAGGAAATCAGAAATGAGAACTAGTGACCTCACAGAAATAAAAAATACCATATGAGGATACCATGAACTGTTTGTCAACAAATTCAACAACTTAGATGAAATGGACAGATTCCTAGAAACACACAATCTACACTGACTTTAGAAGAAACAGAAGACCTCAATAGACCAATTATAAGTGAAATGATTGAATCAGTCATCACAAATCACCCAACAAAGAAAAGCCCAGGACCAGATGGATTCACAGGTGAATTCTACCAAGAAGAATTCATTCCAAGAAGAATTAATACCAGTCCTGCTCAAACTCTTCCAAAGAACTGAAGAGTAGGGAACACTACCTAACTTATTCTATGAGACTAAAATCACCCTAATACCAAAGCCAAATAAATATATTACAAGAAAAGAAAATTACAGGCCAATTTCTCTTATGAATATAAATGCAAAATCCCCAACAAAATACTGGCAAATCAAATCCAAAAGCTCATTAAAATAATTATACACCGTCATCAAGTGGGTTTTATCCCAGATATGCCAGGATGGTCCAACACAAGAAAATCAGTTAATGTAACACACCATATTAACAAAACAAAGGGGGCAAACCACATGATCATCTTGATTGATGCAGAAAAGACAGCTGACAAAACCAGGCATCCTTTCTTTGTAAAAAACACTTCAAAAAATAGGAATAGAAAAAGACTTCCTTAACATGATAAAGTGCATTTATGAAAAACCCACAGCTAACATCATACTCAATGGTGAAAGGCTAAAATCTTACCCTCTAAGATTTGGAACAAGACAAGGATGCCCACTGTAACCACTGTTATTCAACATTGTCCTAGGAATTCTAATCAGAGCAGTTAGGCAACAAGAAGAAATAAAAAAGCATACAAATTGGAAAGGAAAAAGTAAAATTTTCACTATTTGCAGGTGACATGATCCTATATATAATAAGTCTTGAAAAATTTGCAACAAAGCTACAAGAGCTAATAAACAAATTTGCCAAAGTGGTGGGATACAAAATCAAAATGCAAAAATAAGTAGTGTTTCTATACACTAGTAATGAGCAATCCAATGAGGAAATCAGGAAAACATTCCGTTTATAATAGCAACTAAAAGAATTAAATATCTAAGAATAAATTTAACAAAGATGTAAAGGACTTGTACACAGAAAGCTACAAAGAAATCAAAGAAGACCTAAATAGATGGAAGGATATTCCATGTTCATTCACTGGAAGCTAAATATCATTAAGATGCCAATGCTATTCAAATTGATTTGTAGATTCAATGCAATGCCAATAAAAATTCCAGCAGAATACATTGCAGAAATGGGGAAAATATCCAAATTTATTTTGAAGGGTAAGGGGCTCAGAAGAGCCAAAAAACAGTTTGAAAAAGAAGAATGAAGTTGAAGGACTCACATTTCCTGACTTTAAAGCTACAGTGGTCAAAACAGCATGATACTGGCATAAGGATAGGTATATTGACCAAAGGAATCAAAAATTGAGAGTTCATAAATAGACCCTCACTTCCATGGCCAATTGATTTTTGACAAGTCTACAAACTCCACTTAACTGGGAAAGAATATTCTCTCAAACAAATGGTGCTGGGAGAACTGAAAGCAGGGACTCAAACAAATATGTCCATGCCAATGTTTATAGCAGCATTATTTGCAATTACCAAAAGATGAAAGCAACCCAAGTGTCCATCAACCAATGAATGGATAAACCAATGAATGCATAAGCAAAACGTGGCATATACATACAATTGAATATTATTCAGCAGTAAAAAAGAATGAAGATGTGACAACATGGATGAAACTTGAGGACATTATGTTGAATGAAACAAGCCAGACACAAATATTTTATGATGTCACTGTTAAGAACTTATTACAATAAGGAAACTCATGGAGTTTGACTCTAGAATATAGGCTACCAGGAGATAGATTGGGTTTAGAGAATGGGAAGTTTATGCTTAACCTGTCCAAATATTCTATTTAGGCTGATGGAAAAGGTTTGGAAATGGATGGTGGTGATGGTAGCACATTATTGTGATTGTAATCAGCAGCACAGCAATGTATAGGCGAATGTGGCTAAAAGAGGAATCCAGGATATATATATATTACTAGAATGAAAATTAAAAGATAAAACATAGGACTGTACAACTCAGTGAATCCTATTATAGACGATGGACTATAGTTAATAATACAGGTATAGGAATGTTCTTTCATGAATTATATCAAATATATGATACTAATACAAGGTGGTAATAATGGGGTGATACATGGAGAAAAATAAACCAAATGTGAAAAAGGAACAGTAGATAGAATTATTTGAATAATCTTTCATCAATTGTAACAGAGGTAACTACTGTTAAAAATAAACAGCACAATTATAAAAAGAGTGCTATCATTAATAGTAACAAATGTCCCACACCAATGCAAAGTGTTGGTGGTGAGGTGGTGTATGAGATTCCTGTAATTTATGCATGATTGGTTTGTAAACTCACAACTTCTCTAATACAAAAAAAAAAGAATTATGTCCAGGACTTATAGTTGTCTTCAAGAGGAGAGAGAGGGTGGATTCTGCTTACTACAAATTTCCCAAAACCAGAACCCTGAAATTAAATGATTTTAAAGCTAAGTAATTGCTTCAATACTGTATAAGAACACTTGGTGTTATGAACTATTGTTTAATGAGTCTATATGGTTGGTACTGAGTCAAAATAACTAAGTGATTTTCTTATTAGAGGTCACCATAGGGCATCATAACAATGTTTCCACCGGCCAGTTTGCTTTCATATTTTCAAAGAGGTTCTTGAAGAACCTACTCTAAGGGTAAATAAGAGTCATTTACAACTAGCACTTTCCTTGTACCAGTATTAAAAAATGAAAGGACTAATGATTTTCTAAATAGTTGAAACAATTCCCTTTGGAGGAATCACCTATTTTCCCTCCACTTTAGCAATTTTATTTGTTTTAACTGCTTTCAAAATTAGATGGTCTTATAGTTAGAAATTGTAATGAACAATTATGTTTATATAGTCATATGTTTTAAATATGGAAGTTTCACATTGATGAGGTTCCTTGTATATCTATTTTACGTATATTTTTGTTTTTGCATTGTTATTTGTTTATTTTTGCTTATATCAGCTTTTATAACCAATGTTTGTGAAATCTTTTCTTTTTCCAATGTAAAAGCCTTAACTTTACATGATAATTATAATATGCTGTTGAATGTTTAAGCTGTTTACAAATTATATTCAATACAGCACACTTTATTTAAATACTTAATGTAATGCAAGTAATAAAACTAAACCCTTTTTTAATTTTACAGATTTAATCAAGCACTTTCATTTTTAAAAAAATCATTTGCATTGTGATTGTCTTAACTGTCACAGTGGTTTTCAGAGCACTACATAGATAAAAAACCATTGGGTCACTAAAGTATGTAAAATATTTATCTAAGAATTTAGCAATTATCTATTTAGCGCAGATCCAATGAAAGTGGCTACTCCCTCAAGAATGGATTGTGGTTAGTATTCTAGAAGAGTAAGAGCTGGTGAATATGCATGCTTTGTTGAAGAAGATTTAATTGTTTCATTTGCTTTAAAGACATGCCTAGGATTGACTAGGGAGGTCTTCAAAAGCATCTTTGGGGCGTTTTGATGTCTGGGGATGGTGGGGAACACAATGCATGTGGATAGCATAGTCCATTTATTACTTCAAAGAATCTGGAAACAATCAGATCACCTCAGTCACTATTCTAGGACACGAACAATGAGCAGGGAACCATGTGGGAGAAATGTGTGATTCTGAAGTTTTGCTTAGCTTTTCACATAAACAACAAGAGATTTCACCATCAAACCTCTGAGCTGGAAGACTGATTTCCTGCAAGCATTTTGAAAGAATTCCCATTGGTGATATTTGCTATACAATATACAATAATTTGACATTCTTTGAAGGAGCCAACAACTGAGAAGGATCAGAAGGATACAAACTTTTAAGACATTGCTCATTCTAACTCACTCTGAACTTTAAAGCCTCTTTTTCTGCAGTAACAGGGTCTACAATTGGAGATCAAACTTGGAAATCACAGCTTGAAATGCCCATTTAGGTGAAGTCATGCAGAAAATGAAGCATATCTGGCAGAACAAGGCTGTGGTCCTAGTAATAAGACAATGTCAAAGAAAAGACAACAAGTAAACGCTCAAGACCCATTTTTCTTCTTTCTTCCAGCTTCCTTTCTTCCCACAACTGATCCTTTTGTCCCCTAGCAGGAAACCTAGGAGGGCATGAAAATGAGGCATGTGCAGATCAGAACTGAAATGGGCAGAGAATTCCATGGAGGATCTTCTATGCCTGAGTGGGCTTGGTTTCACTAAACACACACATGCAGTGGGGAGGAGTGAGGCAATTCTGGGATAATCAAGTTCAGATGCATATTCATCTGATATAACTAGGAAAGAGATCTGGAAATGAACAAAATCAAGTGAAGTGAGGATGCATGAGGACCTGGGGTCATGACCCTCTTATCTCATTCAGAACATCTATGTATGTCATATCTTTTCACCTAGATTTTAAACTTTTTGAGGGGACAGGTTATCTCAGAGCCCTTTCTATTGCCCACAGTACTTTGTATTTATGGGACATTCAATATATGAATTTTTATTGAATGATTATTTTTTGTTTATATTGATATGTTGTTCAGTAACTGGTTTTTAATATTAGGTAAGAAATTTTATAGTAATAATAATAATTATTATTATTAACTGGCATTCCTGGAAGTACATGTGCCTCATTTTCTAGGCTGCTGAAATCTTTCTAACCAAAGAAAAAATTCCTCACTCTGTCCTGTCCAGCTATATTTTGAATTAATACTTCATTGGCAAAAAACATTAAGAATGACTCATTTCTCTAATTTTTCTTTTCCAGGGCAGCTGCTACTGCCAAGCTGTTGCAACTGTTCTGGTGGTGAGTGTTTTCATGTGCTTGAAAGAAGTGGAGTGGAAACTAATTTTTTTGCGTGACTCATAATTTTAATTTTATAATTTGTATTTAGTAGAAACAATCCATTTACATATTTCTTTTCCCTTATTCCTTTACTCTCAATGATTTCTTGGATGATATTTGCCTTAAAACTAAACTGAAAACAGAAGAGAAAAAGACAGTGGGCTCAGAAATAAACATACATGTTCACAGAATATTAGAGCTTTGAAAAATCCTTGTTTTGGCACCAAGGGAAATAATCTTAGGTTTAGTGACTTGTCCAAAGTCATATGGTTGTGTACCAATGGTTATAACAGAATTCAAAATCCCTAATTCGTGTCCTAGTGCATTTTGCTGTCATTGATAGCTGCCAGTTCCTGTCTTCAAGTAAACAGGAAATATAACTATAATCTTCTATATTGGAAAAATGAACAAACAAGAAACTCTAAGTGCCACTCTACTGGGTTTTTTTTTCAACTGTACTATTATTACATTACAGATACAATTTTAATATATTTAAAGCATCTTAATGTTTAACAATACATGTTCAAGTATATTATCTCTTCTGTTCCTTACCACAACCTTATAGGATTTATGTCTTATCATTATCTCCAGACCCTAGTCTGAAGCTCATGGAAGTGAAAGGGTCAGTTAGTGGCAAAGTTGAACTTAAACTCAGTACTTACTGTTTTTAGCATTTTATCACTTTCTCTAGGAAAGAGGGCCAGGGCTCAGAGGCCCAGATTTCCCCAGCAGCTTTAAGTGGACACAGGCCTGTCCACTTTTATTTGTCTCCTCGGTGGCCATATTCTTTCCCCCCAGGATATGAGATGAGTTCTCTCTAGACTTTGCAGTTAGAATTCTTTGAATGTCCAGGAAAAGAGGGAGATTATGATATTAACTCTATTTAAAGTGAGGTGGAATCAGCCCTTGACTTCATTCAAATTAATAGCTTACTTTCATTTAAGGTTCACCTTATCCTAAATTGGACTGCTTTTAAAGTGAATTTAACACTATAGGTTAAACATGTACAAATAGCTAGCTAATTTTCTCTGCCCAGAGCCAAAACTAACATAAACCAAAAGGAAAATGAAATAAAAAATTAATAAAATTCTGCTTATGCTTTCCATGCTGCATGTCTACTTCATTTAATACATTTGATGAATATCTACTGTCCTAAGATGTTAGAACTCTTATTGTGAGAGGAGCAGTTCACAGTGTATTTGGGGAGCATTAAATACTCATGCATACAAAATTACAATAAAATATGATCAGTTGAGATTTTGGTACTGAATATTCCTAACTTCTCTCTTTTAAATTCAGAACACATGTTAACCGAAAGTACAGTATTGGAGTCCCTCTGGTTTGACAGCTTTGATTAGAACAATCGTTTTTTCTTCTAAACATTTCTTGAGTACTTCATATGTGGCAAGCACTGTGCTAGGCTCTGAGGAGTCTGAATTTCTTCACAGGCCCATCAATTCAGTTAAAAAAAAAAGGAAAAGGTTGACCTAATTACTTTCCTTAAGATGTTTAAGGTCTTCCTAAGAAAACAGAGAAACAAATAGTCCCAATGCATTGTGGATAATTATCTGCTTGAAATATAGTGGGGATCCTAAAGAAACTCAAAAAAGGGGCATAGACCTCAACAAAACTAGAGAGGATTTCTGGGAGAGATAACCCCTACTCAGAGACGTGGGGAACTGACGGGGGTTGAGGAGTGGCAGTTCCAGCAGAGAAGCAATCATGGTGAAAGACACAATGGAGGGAGATAGAATCTGAGGAAGCACATGGTATTTCAGTGAGGCCAGAGTACAGTACAACATGCAATAAGAAGAGTGGTGCAAATTAAGTAGGACTAGACCATGAAGAACTGCCTATGTCATATCAAAAGGTTTGAAGTTCATCCCTAAGTCTATGGCTTATCATCCTCACTGCAATATAGATGATATAGAAGGAGGCAGGCCCAGAAGCAGAAGCCAGTTGGAGAGGGCAGGGGGAATAATTCATTATCTGAAGAAGATATGGAGAAGACATGACCTAAATAGTAGTGGCCAAGTTTGCAAAGGGAATAAAATTTAGAGATACTCAGAATGTAAAACCAGGAGGACTTTCTGATTGCCTGGATGTCAGAGATGATATCAAAGCGGGAATCTGGGATGCAGTATACGTTTCTGCCTGAGGAAAAGGGGTGTTTGCTGCTAGAAGTGAGAAGAGAGTAGGAGGGAAAAGATGATCATTTCCGAAGTGGTGAGAGAGACAGAGAGAAAGAAAGAAAGAAGAGCTAGAGCTAGAGATGAGAGAGAGAGAGAGAGAGAGAGAGAGAGAGAGAGAGAAAGAGAGAGAGAGACATGAGGATTGTGAAAACATTCTGAGATTAGTGTTTGAATTACCCCCAAATGTCCCCAGGAAAGGCAAAGGAAATGCACACACACACACACACATTTTTGTGGCACCCAGAAAACACTTTCAGAGTTTAATCCAGAATATTGCCTTTGGATTTGAATGTAGACAGTTAGAGTGACTCATACAGAATTGTTTCAAACATTGTTCTGGAGGGTGAAATGCTAGAGTCTTTGCCTTAATAGTAGTTATCTCCCAAAACATGAGTCTACCCTTACAAGAATACGGGCAAAACCCTTGTATAACTCCTATGTGGGGGAAAAAAAAAATACATAGGCTATTGGCAGGAAACCAGCAGAGGTACAAACTGGGTCTTTCTAGCCTATTTTTCTTGGCACGCTTCTTTGAAATCATATTTATACTCCCTATACCTCCTCAGAGACCATCTCCTTCACGAGGATTTCCTGATCACCCCCTTTTAATGTGGATGACTTCATGTTAGAGCTACTTTTGTGTCTGCCACTTGTGTGTGCCTTACCTCCCTGGTGGCCTACATGCTCCTGGAAGGTGGCTATCATGTCTATATTAATTGGACCTCCACATCAGATCACAAAATAGATGGTCAACAAGGATTTGTTAAATTAATTTTTAAAATGATGTTTTATTTTTGGGAGTAGGCACCGCAGGAATTGCCATCAGCACTTCATATAGCTCTTTTAAAATCTAATGGTTTTAATGAAAATTGTAATCAATTCATCTCTATGGCTATTGAAGACCATTGTTACTATATCTTAATAATGAATTTGATTGATCAGATCTCTTTTTTAATGAAAACTTTCAAAGAGAAGAGGCCCAGTTATATCCAATGGAAATAGCAGGCAATGTTCAGGTGTAAGGAACAGAATTTAGAGCCCAACTTTGGTTAACCTCTGTGATGCTAGGCTACCTTATTTATAAAGTTTAATGGGCATAACGTTTTCCACTCTGTGTGTCCATGTCTGTGTCTCTGTTTATATCATTCAAATGTATTTTATTTTAATCTGAAATAGTTATATATTACATGATACTGTATGTATAATGCTGTGGGCATGGATGTTGCAAAGACATGCCCAAGAAGAGGTTGTGATTTTATTGCTCTCCTGTACTCCAAGATTGAGGACATAACAGAAAAAAATATAGAGTTAATTTTTAAAAAATGAAATTCTATTCCACTTGCCTGGTACTTTCCTGAAATGGTCACATATGCAGGATGGGATGTGGCAACATAAAAATAGAACATTTATTAAAAGGACCAAATCAAAGAATATTTGGAAACAAATTTATTACATCAACCTGTTACCAAATAGTTACTAATTGTCCACTCTGATATTAACTCTAAGTGTGCTACTAGGAAGAAAAAAAAAACAACAACAGAAAAACATAGTCCTTTCTTCAAAATCTACAGTATTTTTATTTATTTATTTATTTATTTATTTATTTTTTAACGGGAGGTCCTGGGGATCGAACCTGGGTCCCTCCATATGGGAGACGGACACCCAACCATTTGAGCCACATCCGTCCCCCTACAGTATTTTTAGATTATTGATGCTGATAATGAGCAACAAAATTTAAATAGTATAAGAGAAAGAGATAGAAGAGGCTAATATTAATTTAATATAAATTATGTGCCAGGAAAAATGGACATTTCATTTACATATACTTATGATTGAATTGTGGCTGAGGAAATTAAAGCTTAGAAGGATTAAATAAATTGCCCAGAATCACAAAGTGTGGCTCTTCCGCAGATTCTATACCAGATTGTCTCAGTATAAGAGCTAGATATGTATAGAAACAAGGAGAGGAGGTACCATATATACAGATCTGACACAGACCAGAATGTGATCACAATACTACATTTTCCCAAAGAAGAAAAAAGGCAAATAAAAATTTTCCCCAATTTGAATAATTGAATGTAACATTTTAGGGCTGTAGCTGAAATATTCAAATGTCTACTTTAAACTGTTTAATTGATTAAAATTAGTATTGCATGCTTATTTAAAGTCACATATTTTAAAATGTGTTTATATGGAAATATTTCAATTTTCCACTATCACTTTATATGAAACAATTTTATTTAAACTCCCCCTAGTCAACTTTGACATCAGTGTTATCACTTTCATTAATTAATCACTTGATTCACTTAGATTTTTCAAGGCTTGTCATCATTACAGCTATCTAATATGCTTAAGATATAGCACTTTTTCTTTATTTCTAATTTTGAAATAATCTTGAATTGTTATAAGCACTATGATAAAGCTTTTATTTTCCTGAATCACTTGGTAGTAATCTCTTGACTTGATGCCCCAATACTCCTGAAAACTTTAATGTATATTTTGTATAACGAAGGCATTTTTTTCCTGTGTCAGAGGACAACAAACGATGGTCCTCAGGTCAAATCCAACCTGCTGCCTGTTTTTGTGAATAATGTTGCATTGGAAAACAGCCACACTTATTTGTTTCTGTAGTTTCTGTGACTGCTTCTGTGCTGCAATGGCAGAGTTGAAGATTTGTTACAGATTGGCAACCCCTGCCCTACACAATCATAATATGAGAATCCAAACCAGGGAATTAACATTGCCATAGCACTACCATCCCTTCTTAGACCCCATTCAAATGCCTACAATTGACCTAGAAATGTCTACTAAGCATTCAGCTCAGAACCTTGTCTTATATTTAATTGCCATGTCTTTTTAGTCACATTCCATCTGATATGGCTCCAGGAAAGCCTTTTCATGACTCTCATGACCTTGGCACTTTTGAAGATCATGGGCCAGTTATTGTGAGAATAACCATCGATTGGGGGTTTTTCAGAGGCTTCCTTGTGATTAGATTCAGGTTTGCGTCTTTGGCAGGGAGGCAACAGATAGAAGCACTAGCTGGGTGCTTTCCCGTGTGCACTGTGTGACTTGTCCCTTTACTGATGATGCTCACTTTGGTTCCTTGATAAAGGCAATGTCCAACAGGCTGCTTCACGGGTATTACTCTTCTTCCCTTGGTATTTACTAAGTACCGTGTGTTTTTGGCAATTCCACAAATACATTCTCGGGGAGGTGGTGTGTGCATGTGTGTGTGTCTCTAGGGTTTGGTGTGGGGAAGGGAGCATTCTGTCTTTTCTTATTCTACTTTGTCAAGAAGATATTTGCCCTTTAACTGAAAATTATCTTATAAGCCAAATCTCCTTTAAGATTAAAGAAATAACAAATCGCTTATGGTGGCATTTCAGGCGCTAAGACAGGTGGTACACAAGAGACATGAGGACTAAAATATCAGACCACGTCACTTACTGAATCCTTTACACTCTTTAAAAGTTATTGTGAGCCCTATTCAGGTGGCACCTGTTATATGCAGGTTGTGAGACAATTAAATGAGAACGTGTCTGCATATCACCATAAGGTTCTAAAGAAACTCCTGCAGGCAGGACTGGGTCTTCTGTGGCTTTTTATCTCTTACAGATCCACTGATCCTACCACCCCATTCATATATAGTAGTTGTTCCATAAACATTTGTTAAATGAATAAACCAGTGAATGAATGGATGGATTTTAAAACTGGCCTTACAAGCTAGCATACTACTCTTTGCAAAAATACTTCTATTTCTTTGGAAATATGTTGTGCACAAGTCTGAGGGTTATTGAAAAACTCCTGCATAATTAAAATATTGACTTACAGAAACATAAACCTGGAAGGGACCAATAAACCAATTTTCATTTGGATGGATGGTATCTACTCAACATTAAAATGACTGTTCATTTCTAAAAATCAGACAATTGTGTTTAGTACCCTAAGAAAAATGAAAACCATTGACCAAAATGTGTGTGTGTTTGCTTTTTATTACCAATCTATTATCTTACAGTTGTGGAGACACACACTTAGAGCTTTCAGAGCAAAAGACAGGCAAGCAAAAACATAAGCACATGCTCAGCTATATACTCTGAGATGCCCAGGGCATGGGGAATATAAAATCTTGCTTCGTAAGCTCTTCACTGGGGCTTACATGCAAGAAGTTGTACTCAATATTTTTGTATTTTTTCTCTATAGCTTTAAAAAATATTTTAAATTTATTCTTCCTACTTGGATTCTGCACCAAATAAAAATATATTCTGTGAAAGCCAATGCAATGGCATTTTCTTTCCCTTCTGCTGTGTTTCATTCATGTGTGAGCTAAACTAGAATTAATTCCAAAAGCTTGGGAAGGATTAGGTTCAGATATAATCATGAAAATACTTAATAAACATAGAGAACTGGAATGCATAACTTCCAGCCAGGAATTCAACTTTCTCCTACTCGAAGTGGCCCTCCTATTATAAGCCTACAGACTTGCAGGGTGTGAGTCCACAGATTTTATTATAATATCCTTCCATTTCCTTAGCCGCAGGGGTAGAGATTTTGCCCACATGCCTCAACGCCAATCTAAACAATGATATGACTTACCACTTACAGCCATGGTGTGCATTCCTCATCATAATGCTTTATGAATGGGAGCTCATTAATCAAGCAGTCATCCCCAGAGGCAGAGCTGAGGCAGAATCTGAGTTTGGAAGGTATCCGGAATCTGCCAGGTGCAAAGCATGCATTTACTGACTCCTCCATCAGAGCGTAGACATCAAAAGGACTTTCTAAATAACTGCTCTGGCTAACACTCAAATTCCAGTTTCAGCATCCCTAAATATTTCACAACCTGTGACTGTCAGCTCCTAAAGAGATCCTAACTTTTGCCTATAGAAAGGCATTTATTGGAAATCCATCCTTAGCATATATTAGGTTGGTAGTTTTGGACAACTTACTTAAAATTTTTCATTCTTAATTTTCTCATCCATAAAACTGGATGCTTCATTATCTAGTGTTGTAAGGAATTAATAAGGTGACATAAGTAAAGAACCAAACAGGGTCAAACTACAGTGCTTTCTTTTAACCCCATGAGAAAAATTATGCTATGCTTACTCATCCGAACGTGATCATTTCTCTATTATTTTGGTCATTTCATAATTATCATCTTCTTCAGCAGGAGCGTCATTGCTTTCTCTCCTTTATTGAATATGACTTTTTGCCATGTTGTTCCATGAGTGAGTATGTGTGTAATCTCTTTTTCATGTGTGGCTTATTCCCTTAACACAAATAATATTTATATTAACTCTATGAATAAATATTATTGTTCCAATTTACAGCTGAGGAAGTCAAATCTAAGAGACACTAAGGCATATGAGCAGTATAATTTGGCTAGTCAGTATCTCAGCTGAATTCCAATCAACCTTTAACCCCAGTGTCTATGTGCTGGCTCCTTTATTAAAGCACAATTCACAGCAGTATGCCTAAAGGAGGAGACACTGGAGGTTATGAGCCACTCAGTTCTTTGACTTCTTATATTAGTTGCTCATTTCACTTGGGAGAAAGAACTGGGTTCTCATTCTGCCACTTAATTTAATGTAACTAATTTAATTTCTTTAGGCTTAGTTCAAAATCTCTAAAATGCAGGAGTACAAGAAATAATCTTAAAACTTTCCAAGTATATAAAACAGTTATAATTAATATATATTTGAAAATATATTAGAAATTGAACATGCAATTTAGGATAGTGAATTGTACTCAAAATTTTACATGCAAGATGATCATATTTCATTTCTCATTTGTGCATCTAAGAATATCTTTCAAAAATACATATCCCAATTTACTTTCTACATAACAAAAGTGTTTGATATATATGTTGTAGTGTGCAACACTTTCCCATCAAAATATTCTGTCTGAATTTTCATGATCACTCAAAAAGGAATTCAAGGTAAGTGCGATATTCTTTTTGAAGAAGAGAATACTGAGTCTTTGAAAGGTTGCATGAACTCATGTTTGTGAAGGTATTAAGTGTCTTATTTAGGACTCAGTCACTGCTAAAAGGCAGGTTTCCCAACACCATGTTTTCTGATGATGTTAGCCTAGGGTAGGGTGACGGGAGTGGAAGCAATACAAGCTAATGGGTTTAAAGAATTCATTCTTTCATTCCACAACATGCATTGATGTGTTCTAATTTCCATTTTTAAAAGTTCCATTGAAACTATGAGGGAACAAAGTTGGAGGCAAGAGAGCCAGAAAGGAGACTATACAATAATTTAGGAAAAGGATGATGGTGGTTAGTGGTGGAGATAGGGAGAAGGGTGCTAGGTTTATGACATATTGGTGACAAGACTTGGGTAAGAATGAGCTGCAGTGATACAAGGGTGGATGAACATTCGAAATTGAGATTTTGGAGGGGTGCATTTATTGGTGGTGGTTATGAAAATTTCATTAGATGATTGAGTTGACGTGGAAGAAAAGATCATTTGAAATGGCACAGGTAAAACAAAATGAGGAACCAAACATTTTATATTTCTTAGATAGTCCTTAGATGTGGCTGGTTCTCTATGACTTCTTTCTCCCAGCTCCTTGAGGGCAGATTCTGTGTCCTTTTTGTCTCCATGTCCCTGTACTTGTTGCAATCCTGGAATTAAAGAAAAACACAAATAGTGCTTCTCATTAGGGTTATTAGAATATTATCTATTTCTGATTAGATTTCTAAAGGACTTTCTACTTCAAGTAACAGTGATATGCTAGTGTGTTAATACTCATTTTGTAACTGGGAATAGACAAGAATAATATACTTCCACACACATGCACACACACACACATATCCTTAACCCCAGATTCTGCACTTTGAAAAGCATAGAGTAATGACATATAAGTTACCCAACATGAATATGAGCAGGGAAGGAGGTAGTGTTGCAGTCTGTGACCCACAGCACAGGGATTCTTCTGTCAGCATGAGCTTTCATGGCAGAAAAAGGGGTTGAAAGCCACTTTCTCCATAAGTAGCATGTTTATATGTAATTCACAGTAGCAAATAATTGCAAAATGTCAACATTTCATTTTCCTCTTAAGAGCTTCTTTTGATTAGTGACCTAATTAACCATTAAGAAAAAAAGTTTTTTTAAGTGTAAATATGAAAAGAGAGAGTGTTTCCTAGCAGCAGTTTGTGATCTTAAAATGTCACAGGCAGACACATTGTGGAGGTGCTGCCAACCAGCACTTCTCAAAATATGACTCTATGTCAGCAGTGTGTGGCGTAGATGTGTTTTTTTTTTCTTTATTCTGAAACAAGCAATGCAAATATAGATATGGTTGCCCAAGAGATTTCCTTCCCTTTTTGAAAACCCTTCAACATTTTCTCTGACAGCCTAGGAAAGGTTGTCTTTAATCTATTTAATTTGAGGCTGTATTCTCCACAGATAATGGCACATTTTCTCTTTCACTTCCCATGTGTATATATGGAAAAAAATGGAAAACTGCCAAACACACACAACACACACATGCATGCATGCACACACACAACACATACTTCCATGAGCACCATCATAACACACTCATACATGTACACACATACACAATGCATGCACAACTACACATGCAATGCACATACACACAATGCACATACTATCACACAACCTACACTTACACAAGCATGCACATACACTTACACACAATTTACATGTGTAACACACATACATACACAGCACACACAACTAACATGAGACACATGCAATGCCACTACGCACAAAACACATGTGCACATTCCTGTGAATAATGAACACATTTATATACTCACACACGTAACACAGGTACTCTTTCACACACTTACAAACATGAAACACACACTTGCACAAAATCACATGGCATATTTACATAATAATTTTAAAGACATCTCCCTTAGTCCTGACTCCACATGTCAAAGTGTGACATCTCCTGGGAGTTCTCAGCTGGAAACATTTTCGAAACAGCCTTTCTCACAGTTGACAGTAACCTGACCTTTTATTCCGGCTGCCCACAGGGACCAGGGATGAGCAAGATGCATGAAAATGGGAAAACACAAACAAACAACATCTCTAAGCATGTAGCTCTCTTTTTAAAAGGTCCAACTCGGTTTTAAATTTATTCTACCTGGTTTCCACCCCATATTGAGATAATGGAGTTCTGTTATCAGAAACAAACAAAAAGGTTATAGGAACCTTCTGTTTTTAGGTGATGATCAAAATAAGAGTCTGGAAAAAGTATATTATTCAAATCAACATTTATTGAATTATTTTATGCTATTTATTATAACACGAAATAGATAAAATCTAAGCACCTTAATCTAGTCTTGCATTGTTACACCCAATCACACATCCACACAATCTTTGTAAATACAGCTTTCAAGAGAAAGAACTCGCCTTTTTTCTTTTCTTTAAGCACTCCCTTCTGAATCACCAAGCATAAAGAGTGGGTGCTTATAATCTGTGGTAAATAAATGAAACCATCTTTAAAATGCAAATTCAGATTGAATTAAAGCACTGAATGGTATTTATAGCATGTCACTTTTTGAGCAACTATTTAGAATTTACTATGTGCCAGGTACTATGCAAGGCTTTATTAAGTAGTAAACATAAGACAATCCCTGCCTTCCTGGGGCCTCCAGACCAGGGAGAGAGACATACATTACAATATCATAAGGTCAGTGTCATGATGAGAGAAGGCACAGGGTTCTACTAGAAAACAGAAGGGAAATCTAGCCAAACTCTGAGGGTCAGGAAAGCCTTCCTTCATCTCCCTAAACATAGCTTGACTTCCAGAAACAGACACAGAAGGCTTATGAACTGCGGCAAAGACAGGCACATTGATGACTTTACTTCTATACTTAAGCCTGAGTAAGAACCCTCAGCTATGGCCTCCCTAATAATGTGGGCAAGGGTAGGGTTTCAAGTGCTCTACAAAAGAGCTAGACACCTTGTGCTGGATCACATCACATGCTCCTAATGGCAGTCCCTTACTCAGCTGTTAAAGAAATTTAAGCATATGTTTGAGCAGCAATAACAACAAGAAGAAAAATCTCAACCAGATGATTTATAATATCAACATCAGTTGAGATAATTGTTAAGTTCAGTTCCAACATTTGCCCTTTCTCAGAAATCCAGGGATGCTTGGAATTTCCTCTTTCTCCCTACCTTGAAGCATAGTCTTTGAGAATGGAGATTGAAATGAGTCTTGTGGTAGGTTGAATTATGTATCCAGAAAACATATTCTTTTTTTTTTTTTTTTTTTTTTAGATTTTATTTATTTATTCATTTATCCCCCCCTTGCTGCTTGTGCTCGCTGGGTCAGCTAACCACGCCGTGTGGGCGGGCTTGCCTTCACCAGGAGGCCCCGGGAACCAAACCCGGGGCCTCCCATATGGTAAACAGGAGCCCTACTGATTGAGCTACAGCCGCTTCCCAAGAAAACATATTCTTAATATTAATTCATTCCTGGGGGTGTGAACCCATTCTAAATAGGACCTTCTGACAATCTTATTTTTATGTAAGAAGTAGTCGACTGAATCGGGTTGAGCTTTAATCCAGATTACCGGTGTCATTTAAAAGCAGAATGAAATTCAGGTTTAGGGAGAAAGTGCCACATGGAGGGGCAGAATCTGGAAGTCAATGGAACAAGGATAAGAAGGGAGAAAATGCCATCATGTGCATTGTCATGTGCCAGAAAAGACAAGGACCCAAGGATTGCAGGGAGCCAGCCACAGTCTTCAGGGAGAAAGCCTCCACTCTTCCTATGCTTAAAACTGTGAGCCAATAAATTTCCAGTTTAAGTCAATTTATTGTATGGAATTTATTTTAACAACTGGGAAACTAAGGCATGTCCTTATCCAATCCCATCATGCCGTTTTTATAAGCTTCCAGAAACATTTGGCAATCCATGATTTGAAAGTGATATTACCAAGCGTACTAATGGTGGGAATGGGGAGGCAGGTTACAGGAGAATTTTAATGCAAGATATTAAGAATTCAGGGAAAAGATGGGCAAAAATAAAACACAAGGAAAATATCTCTGCTGCATGTATTAGAAGTTAGAATCTGGCTTCTGTATCTTAAAAAAAAAGGAAATTTATCTTTAATCATTTTTAAAAGGAAATAATGAAAAGGAACAGGGTCCTCGGCCCAGTGCCTCCTATCTCCACTATGCACAGGGTTCTGTTGGAAGCCTGTGTCATCCCCACGTGTAGAGAAGTTAAGGTCACTATCCACAAAACTCCAGCAATGGGATGATCTTTCACACATGCTTTAGATTTGTGTAACCAGACAGTGGCTAACAAGGCTGTGCAGAGAAGATTGACAAATCACAGAAACAGAGATTGATTCCCTCCACTGTTGCCTAAAAGCAGATGAAATTATCCTTACGTAACAAGATCCAGGAATTCTGTACCAATTTCCTAAGCCCAAATCAGTCTTTTCTTAGGGTGTATTATAGTCTGATTTCAAATCTAAATCTCTCGGTTACTGAGTGAAGCTAGGTAGCTTCACTAAACCTCTGGTCTGTAGCAAATGAGGTAAAATGTCCTCACTAAATGCCCATCTTTCATCTTATTGGCAATGGACAAACTTTCACTTATTTGTATTCTACCAGTTGCTGCTCAATGTACATGTGCTCCTTGGTTAGTTTCTGCAAAACTCATCACCCCAAAGATCTTCAATTATAAATTTGAGCAGTCATTAACTCACCAATTTTCAAAAATAGATCTTTTAAAGAAGCTTTAGGTAACATAAATGTTACATAAAAAATATAGGGGATTCCCATATACCACCCCCCACACACACACTTTCCCATGTTAAAAACATCTTTCATTAGTGTGGTACATTTGTTACAATTGATGAATACATATTGAAGCATTGTAGTAACCAGTCTATAGTTTACATTATAGCTTGCATTTGCCCTACACAATTTGATAGGTTTTGACAAAATGTATAATGGCCTGTATCGGTCATTGGACAGTCATGAAGGGCAACTCCAATGTCTCAAAAATGTCCCCATGTTGCACCTATTATTCCCTCTCCCTCCCCTCAGAACCTCTGATGGTCACTGCCTTTATATCAATGATTCAAGTTTTTCCATTGCTAGAATAATCATAAGTCTACTTTAGTAATAGTTGCTTTCCACCCTTTTGTTAGTTTATTCCTCAATCTTGAGGATTTGGGATGGTGATGCCCTCCCGCCTGCCCCGGCCGTCTCTGATTGAGAGAGGACTTATATCCCATAGGGTAGATTGATGGACCTTTATTGTTTGCAGTTGCAGACACTCTCTGCTTTCTGGGATGGCACTGTCCATTATTATCCTTTTGTTAGTTGTCCTGGATGAATCCAATGAACTGGTGAGTAGGTATTGCAACTCTGCTGAGATTCAGGGCTCAACTGGCATATGAACAGACCAAAGATTTAAGTCTCTGGGACATATATTTAACAAGTCTAGAGCTAATTATAGGTTCAAATGAAAGGGGAAGAAAAGCCATATGTAGGGAAATTATAAATGAGTTTAACTCTTTACATTGGGGAGCATATATTCCAAAGTAAGGCCCACTGACCGGGTGCCAAATTCCTGAGATTGTCTGCCCTGCCTATAGTGTCTGATGTCTCTAGAGCCCTCAGGAGCCCGACTGTTTGAGAAACTGTTTACTGTGGCAGTCAATGAGATCCTGTTGAGACATCCATAAGCATAACCTCTGGAATGACCTCCTGACTCACTTTGAAGTCTCTTAGACATAAAACTGATTTGTATTTAATATTTCCCCCTTTTGGTCAAGGTATTTTTCCAGATTCATCACTAGTCAGTGTTTGGCAATGACCTGAAAATGCCCTATGTTTCATCTATTCTATTTTTCCCTCCCCCTCCCATAAGAACTTACGGTAACCACTAAATTTCGATTTTGAAAGAATAAGCCTCATAGTTACATGCAATAATATTGAGGGTTTGACATATTGGTCTATTTTCTTTTATTAGACACTGCCTATGTTCTTAAGAGATTCTTGCCCCTCTGATTAAGAACATAGCAGGCCTCCCCAGGATGGGAGTTTAATATTTTTTTGCTTATTGTGTGGGTCTCCACCCACTGAGATAAGACACTATGGCAAAGTGAACACTTTCATATTCCACAGAAGCATGTCCAGGTGTGCCCTATCCTGCATATCCCCCCACCACCGACACCCTGCACCAAAAACACTCCCCTGCTATATTTGCCAAAAGAACATTCCTACCATTGTAGTATTAACCACGGACCTGCAAATCCCAAGTTCACCTTCTTCATCCTCCAACCCTCGCCCCAGTTCCATGGATAGTCCAACCCAAACCCCCATCTAACTCCCCCTCACATTCCTGCACTCTTGAACCCAATCACATCACTGCACCACCATCACCCTCATCCACTGCCCAACCACCCCTTCCACCTTATTGTAGATTTTGAGCATCTACAATAAGGTAAGTATCAGCTCACTACCCTCTACTCCTTTCTTTATCCTGGTATCCTGGTATGTCTTCCATACTCCAGCTCTGTAAGTCTACTCAATTTGCTTAAGTCATATCAGTGAGGTCATGTAATATGTTTCCTTCAGTAACTGGCTTACTTCACTCAACATAAGGTCTTCAAGATTCATCTTTGTTGTCCTGTGTGTTAATACTGCATTCCTTCTTATAGCTGAGTAATATTCTTTTGTATGTATATACCACAATTTGCTTATCCATTCTTCTGTTGATGGACACTTGAGTTGCTTCCAACTTTTGGCAATAGTGAAATATGCGACTATGAATATTGGTTTGCATATATCTGTTCATCTTCTTGCTTCCAATTCCCCTGGGTATATATCCAACAGCGGGATTGCTGGATCATGTGGAAGTTCTATAGTTAGCTTCGTGAAGGGTTCTAACTGTCCTTCACAATGACTGCAATTCTCTACATTCCCACCAGCAGTGGATGAGTGTTCTCTTTCCTCCACATCCTCTCCAACACTTGCAGTCCTCTGTTTTTTTTAATAGCCACCAGTCTAATGGGTATAAGATGGTATGTCATTGTAGTTTTGATTTGCATTTCCCTAATAGCTAGTGATGTTGAGCATCTTTTAATGTACTTTTTAGCTGTTTGTATTTCTTCTTGCCCATTTTTTAAATGGGTTGTTTGTCTTTTTATTTTTGAGATATAAAAATTTTTTATATATGCTGGATATTTGGCCCTTCTCAGATAGATGGTTACCAAATATTTTCTCCATTTAGCAGTCTGTCTTTTCATTTTCTTGACAAACTACTTTGAAGAGCAAAGGCTTTTAATTTTGAGGAGGTCCCATTTATCTATTTTATCTTTCATTGCTTGTGCTTTAGGTGTAAAGTTTATGAAATCATTTTCCTACTACAAGATCTTGTAGATGTTTCACAACATTATCTTCTATGAGCATTATTGTTGTGGCTCTTTTATTTAGGTCTTTGATCTATCTTGAGTTAATTTTTATATAGGGTGTGAGATGATGATCCTTTCTCATTCTTTTGGATGTGGATTTACAGTTCTCCAGGCACCATTTGTTGAAAAGGCCATTCTGTCCCAGTTGAGTGGGCTTGGTGGTCTTGTCGAATATTAGTTGACTGTACGTGTGAAGATCTATATCAGAGCACTCAATTCTGTTCCATTGGTCAGCCTGTCTAGCCTTGTGCCAATACCATGCATTTTTGACAACTGTAGTTTTCTAGTGTGCTTTAAAGTCAGGTAGCATGATTCCTCCAATTTCATTTTCCTTTTTAATATGTTTTTCAGTATTCAGGGTCCCTTGCCATTCCAAATAAATTTCATAACTAACTTTTTGAATTCAGTAAAAAATGCTGTTGTAATTTTATTGGGATTGCAATAAATCTGTAAATCAATTTGAGTAGGAAAGACATCTTTCTGATGTTTAGTCTTCTAATTCATGAACAGGGAATATTCTTCCATTTATTTAGGTCCTCTTTGATTTCCTTTAACAATGTTGAACTCACCAATTTTTTATTTATTTTTTTAAGATTTATTAATTTTTATTTATTTTCCCCCACCCCCACCCCTTCATTGTCTGCTCATTTTCTTTTTAGAAGGCACCGGGAACCAAACCAGGGGTCTCCCATGTGAGAGAGAGGCACACAATCACTTGAGCCACCGCCACTCCCTAATTTTTTAATTTAAAATGTATGAAAGTGAGACATTTAAAGCCATTGTTCCTGAGAAACTGATTCCCAAAGTAAACACTTCCTTAGAATAAAATAGCTATATTTCTGGAATGATTATGCTGGTATTCTGTAAGAAAGAAGGAATGCTTATTCTTAATCATATCTTCTTCCCACCAAGAAGTGGTCTGCCAAAGAAGCTGAAAGAGCTGAAAGACTGAAAAAAACACTGAATTTCATTTTGCAGGGGGTCCTAGTCTGTATCCATTTGGGCAATGCAGCAACCATACTTTCAGTTCTTATGAAATTTATCCCAATCTGCCAATTCCTCTTCACCTCCACTGATGCCACATTAGACCAATATCACTTCTCAGTTGGGCAATTTCCAGACCCTTCCAACTGGTCTCTTGGCTTATACCCTTTCCAACCACCCATCCAGTCCCCATAGCAGTAGCCTCACCAATGACTTCCTATTTCATTTAGAATAAAACCCAACTAAATGTGTCTCCCACTGGTGGCCTCCCAAGCCTCATGGTAAACAATGCCCAGCCTTTTCCTATTATATTCCACTTAGTTCCATTCTTGAGCCTCACACTGGCTATTCCCTGTCTGACTTTATTCTTTATGACTCTGTACCAAGCAAATTTCAGTTCATATGACACCTTTTCAGGGAAGAATTCACTAATTGCCCATTTGAGAAGAGCCCTCAGACATTCCCTGTGACATAACCCTGGATACTGTCTTCACAGCATTCAGTGCTCTTTGGAATTGTGAGCACACAGATAATGATAGTTAATCATTGGTATCTTCTCTGTACATGTTTTACAACTTCTATCATTAGATTATAACATTACTTGTTTATACCATTAATCTTTGATAATCTGTCTATATTTGAAGTTTTTCCAAACACATAATACCATGGTTGCACATTGAGTTATTTGGAAAGACTTTAAAACAAATGGTTTCCCCCAAAAATCTAGTATGCTGTCAAAGCACATGGACTAAGTAAAGAATAACATGATTGTGAACACAGAGTGGACCAGGTTCCTAGCAATATGCCATAAAAGCTTGCCACTCCACTGATATGTGACTTTTATAGCTTGTAGCTTTTAAAATCATATTCTTACCCAGTGCTGCATGTCACACTCATTAAAATAACAATTAACCCCATACACTGCTGAGTGGCATTAGTATCTTTTACAAGAAAAGCACATGATTTCATTTCATGCAAAATGATTATAAAAGGTCACGCAAATAACTCAACAGTTTTCTTTCTGTAAGTCATCACCATATGATGTGTAAGAAAACCAGTACAACTTAATTCACAGGAATATAAGCCAACAGCTTCATAAGGAAGATAAAGGTGGACAAAATAGAGGCAAGCAAATTCTACATGTAGGTGGCATGGTAAAAGATGCACAGTTGGTTACCAACAGTCATGTATGAGAGATGGATGGAAATCCCAACATCCTTGGACTGCATGGGCTTATCCTACTGGTTTATTAACTTCAGTGTTGCAGCCCTGGATCATTTACATTTGCATTAATGACTCTATATTAATGCAATAGTTTTATAATGGCACATAACTACTATTTGATTATCCAATTCACAAATAGGTGTTTCTGTTTTAAATAATTATAATAAAGCCATTTGGATTTCACTATGTTGGAGTTAGACTAACAAGTCTGGCAAAGATTCGGAAAAGTTTTGGAGTGGGATAAAAATAAGCATTTTATTTATAAATAGTTGATGCCATTTCATAATAGAACTCCATTGTATAATCTCATTTTCATTAAATTACAAAGAAGAGAGAGGTATTGGATCAAAAAAATATATCTTGTTTGAAACAAAAAGTACAAGATAGCATGATTAAAAACTTAAATCTCTGTTGTTTTGGGTTAAAATTCAGGAATTGTCTTGTTTTCCAAATGAGGAAAACATGAACAATGTCCTCGAGGACAGGTAGGGACTTTCTAGTAGAGGGAGTCTTCTTATTCCCTACAGCAAGCGGCTGCTGGAGGAATCTGCCACACAATGTAGCACTTGATTGAAAATTGTGCAGAGGAATATCGTTTGTTTGATCTTAAATTGATGTGTATAATTAAATTATTAATAAAATCTTATTGTTGGAATGACTTGGTTTCATATAATGTAACTTCCCACCCAGTCTGAAGTCTTTGTATGACACAGATATATGGTCATTTCGTTTCAGCTGTATTTCTCATTATGGAGTTGTCATCACCTCCCAATTTGTCATGTAGTTCTATGTAATAGAAGTTCTTTTGTATTGAGAATAGAAGTCCAAAAATTCCTGCAGTCCACTCCTTCTGCTTTCTGAAAGTGCTAAGTAAGTCTACTCCTCTTTCACATACAATCAATCCTCCAACTATTTTAAGGCACTTGTTTTCTAGTAAGCCCCTCTCAGCCATTACTCATAAAGCAGCATTTCTAATTCCTTTAATATCTTGTCTGAATTTGTTTTTGTGGAGTTGGTTTGTAACTAAAACATGATATCTGGAATAGAGCACAGCTCTCTAAGAGTGGTCTATTAGACCACTTTTCCACTATCAAGGCACCATAATTTTATTAAAGTAGCACAAAATTTGTTAGTCTTTTAATAACCACATTCCTCATCATTGACTTACGTTGATCTTGCAGAACTGTCTTTTACTATTTTTCTAATGAATTCGTGTAATCTTGCAAATCTCCTCCTTCACATACTGGTGATATTTTCTAATGCAAAGTCTAATGGAACCACAATGTATTTTCCTCATGCAACCTGCCTAGCAAAGCCTCTTCTCATTTCCAGAAAGTACAATCTTTGCTCATTTTTTCCTGATTATGATTGTGTGATTTATTCTCCTTTACATACCTAGCATGTAATATCTCTTCCAGTCTACCTGGCATTTTAAGGCCAACATCAAATGTTTTAATCCATGTTGTATTTCCTGACCAGACTAGCCCACATTCTCACTCTCTCTTCTGACTTTCTGTAGCAAAAAGAGTCCATTGCCTTGGAGATTAATCATATATGGTTCTGTATTATAATGTTGTGCTTCACAAGTAAATACTTTGGCACCCCAACTAGAACATAAAGTGTTTGAGAGAAGGATTCATATTCTTCGTATTTTCCTAAATATGCTTAAAATATGCTTAATGAAGAATTAGGCAACCAAAAACCACTCCAGGAAACCTGATAAGTGGTAACAAAACTGGAAAAGATTTGCCTATCACTGTGCTTTGGAGGGAACTAGACTTGGGTGTCCACCTTGCCATATTTATGTGACTTCCTCTCCTTACAGGTGCATTTGACCTTTGCATTAAGTGTTGGACCACCAAACATAAGAGTGGGTCTAAGCAGTGTTTTCTGGATTATCTTCCTTATACAAAATGTGATGTTTCTTGTAGGGCATGGTTTACATTTTTTTGCCCTCTGTACATATATTTGGCATTTGACGTGTTTGATGAGGGAGTATGTGTTGTACAGTGTATTTTGGAATGGACTCCCAGATACTAGTCTCTCTTTCATGAAGTTTCTGAATCCTCATACAATGTTGTAAGTATGAACTGCCCTAAGAAGCACAAAGATACATGTGAATGAGTTCCTATGTCTTTACGTACATAACAACTGGCATTTATTGAGTGCCTACTGTATATCACCCACCTATTGAAGGAGTTACTGGGACTGCTTCCATTTTCTAGATTAGGAAATTCAATCTTAGAGAACTTAAGTAAACTGTCCAAGGTCACACAAGTCATTTGAGATGAAGTTGAAATTCACATCCTTTCTGTCTTATTCCACTTTTAACCCCTCTGCTACATTATTGGGAAAGAGAAGAAAGACACTAAATATTGCTTGTCTGGCTTAGTAACAGTGGCTCTCTGAAAGTGAGTCTACAAATTACTTTCTGGTGTGTTCATAGCCACTTAATTCAATTCTTCCTGGCAACTCTGGCAATGATACTAGTAATTCCCAAATACATTTGGATGGATTCAGAAATTGTAACAATTTGACCTACAGGTATGATTCCAGTGGGAAGGGCAGCAGGGAGATTCTGGACACATATTTCTTGTACCTTTTAATGATGACACCTCATCATCCTTCCTTTCAAAATGGGTAAAAGCCACTATTAAAATAAGCTACACTTCAAACATTCCTAAGACACACATACTGGCTCTGGATTGAATTCTTCTCTACGTAAAGTGCACTTATAGGATGGTGGAGAAAGCAGAAAATATTCTCCAGTTTCTATTATTTATATATTGATTTGTGGTGATAATGATTTATTTTGATTTATTTTGTTTCAGCATTTCAACTAATTAAGACCAAAATTGTCAAATATTTTCATTGGCTCTGCATTTGAGGACAGTTTCTTGCAAACCTGGCTCAGATCCAAGGCAGGTTCCCTCTTGCTGGAGGTGGGGTTTTAGCACCACAGTTTTCTGTGACTCTGAAGTAAACCGTAATCTCAGCAAGTTACAAGATTTCACATTCTACTAGAAAAACAGAACAAAGGAGCAACAGAATTAGAGAAAATGATGTGACAGAGTGCCACAAAGATGTGTCATTAGAAACTAAAGGCAAACCTGTGAAACAGTCGCATGAAAAATGTTTGCATCTTCATAGAAAGATCTGTTATGGATTCAATGGCCGATTTTGGGGGTTCACAATGACATGAATGAAACGGCATCCTTTGTTCACTGAGGCTGCCACCCAAACAACCGAAATTTTGAATGTCTTTCCTTTTGAAATAGATTTTTTTTCTCTCTTCTCTGAACCATCATCGGGAGGCTTAATTAATGAATTAGTATTTGTAGAAATCTTTGATATTCCAAGATGAAAGGGTTTGCATGATGATAAAGCATTTGTGCCAGCAGTAAAATGTCTTCTTGATGACAGGATGCATGAAGTATTAGGCTGGAATACATTTGACAACTGCAATTAAACAGGTTTGATCTTGTTTTTCTGCTCCATTTTTAACATGTACATCATTCCTGAGAATATTGGGCTAACAGGAAAGGTAAATTCTCATTGGTCAGAAATTGTTGATACATACACACACACATATACATTCCGCAGTGGTTAAGGCAGGTGGAAAGTTTATGGGCAGCCTCTTTCTGGGGCAATAAAAGCTTCTTTTATTTCAAATTCTCTTTTTACACCAGTTGCTATTACTCAGAAAAGCTCCTGGCATTTGGAAGGCAATAAGCAGGGCGTAAAACCCATTCTTTGCTGAACAGGTCCCATTCCTAGGACTGCTTTTAAACTGACTAGTTTACAGCACAGAAACAGATAGCTGGGTCTCCTATAAAGGTTCTCTAGAAAAGCAGGGGACTGGAGACCTGCTAACTACCTAAGTGCAGTACATGAGTTATAGATGAGTTACAGACCGGCTGTGTAACTATTTTCTTACACCACTAGAGTTCTTTGGGTCTCAAATATTAAGTTGGTTGTGGATAAAGGAAAAAGTATAGCAGTTCCCATTCTCTGCAGAATTCCTCTTACTTGATTTGGGGCTCATTTTAATTCTTTCTGTTTAGGATACTCCAGCTCTAGCTTCCTCTCAAGTTGGAATATGAATGGGAGTAAATGTGGAGGTGGGGTAGATATTTACTAAGTTTCCAAGGTAATAAATCTAATACTCTCCATGATAAAGTAGGCAAATGATGGCTAACAAGGTATCCTTTTAGTGTACAAATCAACACAAATCACATTTCATATTACATCTGGTGTCCATGTCAGGCACCGCTGCTTGCCCATCCAGGGGGCCCTCTCTCCCTTCTTCCTTACAGAGAGTGAGTGCTCACACTCTCCTTAAGGGGTGGTGGTGGGTGGGCCAGTAAAGCTGGTCTGCGGTGTGGCCTGGCCTGACATGAAATTCTGGCCCAGAAGATCAGTATGGAAGTCAATTTCTGGATTTCTGGAAAGGATTATTAATAATAAGCCTAAGACAAGTCCTGCAGTAATAAGATAAATTTCAGAACCTCAGTGGAAAATATCTGAGAGTAAAGAGAACTCCATGGTCAGAAATCACTTAGAAGCTGAGTAGGGATTGGCACCAATGGCCTGGTTTGTACCTTAAATTTTGTCCTGTTTACCACTTCTGAATGATAAATGGCACAAAACTAACTACTGGACCCAGTGTTAGAATCACTAGGACTCAGTGGTTAGAAAATGTAATTTTTCTCAAATTAGTAAATACTTTAATAGAGAAAATTACTTCAAATTTGTGAAGCAATTTGCTCTAGGAGGCTGGATTTTATTGCTCACTTCCTTCTATAAGCTTTTGTGCAAACATAATGATATTTATTTGCTACTTCTGTTTTTTTAAGTTTGATTGGACAACCTCCAGAACCCCTCCTTCTGGGCAGAGAGAATGAGAGACATGTCCCTGAGAGCTGGATGGGATCATGGTGGGGAACTTAGGGAGGGGATGGGGAACAAGGAATATTAATATTTTCAAGATAATTTATGTTACCTTACAAAAGACTATCAACTAAGGAACTGTCGGCAACGTAATGGGAAGAGCCACATGCAAGGAGCAGAACATATATTTGAGGATATGGCTGGGGCATCATGGATCCTGGGGTCAGAACAGCTCCTTGTTTCCACTCTAGTGATGGTGAGTAGCCCAAGACCAAGATCTCCTGATGCTTTCTGTTGCCCTTTGCAATCTGAAAATGTAATGGGGATTGTTTTTCTTTTTGTTAACCTAAACTGCTTTCTCCAATGTTGACACTGAAGCTTGCAAGCATGAATCTAGAGTCATTCTTTAGATGAGTGCTGCAAAAACTGACTGGGAGTTTAGCTTTAAAATATCTGTCTAACCTCAGAAAATTGTTTTTAAACCCACAAAACAAATGGGCTTTTTCTGGGCCAAGTTAAATAGAGACAGCAATTTCATTATTAGCATTGTACACAAACTCTATTGACGGCCATGCTGTTTCACAGCATAAGCTGTTTACCTCAAGAAACTTTAATTTTGGACTGTAATTTAAGCTAATGACTTACCTAGACAGGCTTTGGAGTTAGTGCTCTACTACTTTTTAATTGGAGATGGATAAGGGTCAGGTCCCTTATTCAGTGCCCTGTTGATGGTAGGTAACACTAGAAATTTATCAAGTCCTGCATTTTGAAGGATGTCTACCTTTGGGGCCTCCACCTCCTGCCCACCACTAGATTTTCAAAAATGGATCAGTCCATATGTAAGAGCTAAAGTATGACTTGATTGAAAGATGGTTAGTTTGAGAGGAGAGGGGAAGGGAGCTCTATGGGTACAGACAGCACTTGCTTTCCACAGTCACAGCCACCCTGACATCATCTGTTCAGATGTAAAGATTATAGGGAATGTTTTTTCCTTTTAAAGCCAAATGTAGAGTAAAATAGTAGCTCTCCCAATGTATTATACTTGAAAAATTTAGGGCAATCTGACAAATTCTAAAGGAAGGTGTTTATGTATTTGAAATGAAGCCTCTCATCGGGGGAGTTAGTCATCCACTAGTTTATTAATACTTTTATCAAAACTCAGAAGTTGATAAAGTTGTCTTTCCACTCTGGTCCCCAATGTGTGCTCTTTCTCTAGCTCACAGCCCTTTCTCTTCCCATTTCCCACAGTTTTGTGATATTTTACTCTCTCCAGTGCACCATCTTCTCTCTAATTCTTTATTTCCACTTAGTTTTCTGACCTGAAAACAGATTAAAACATGATGTCAGCCCTAGCGGGTTCGCATTTTAAACAAGAAGATCTTAGACCTCAAGAAGCAGAAAGAAACTTTGGAGAGACAGTCAGGGTTTTCTTAACACTCCTGAAATCACATTCTACAGGTATTAACGAACTTTGTATAAAATTTACCTCTTCAGTTTAGAGTGTATCTTCTTTTGGTTCATAAAATTAACCTCCTGACCCATTATTAAGACATTCTGATAAAGCTCAGCCAAGAAAATAAATTTGCATCACAGTATGAATATGGGAAAATCTGAGCTGTTAAGATGATTTCTGCAATCTCCTCAAACCCTAGACCAAGTGTTTTAATTTGGAGTTTTCTGATGATGTGTATATTTTGAATAATCAGAACTACAGACAAGAACAGGAGAGTCTACACACTTTAGTCTATATTAACAATGAAGTCACCTACTTGTCTCCTTTTAGGCAAAGGCAGTTAATGCAACAATCAGCTTTGTTTACTCCAAGGACAATAATTTCTAATACATTGCTTTCTGTGCTCCTTGGCAGATTTCATGTTCTCACAATATGCCTCCACAGTCCTACAGAAAAATCTGTGATTCAAACATT
This sequence comes from Tolypeutes matacus, assembly GCA_026826555.1. Taxonomy (NCBI): domain Eukaryota; kingdom Metazoa; phylum Chordata; class Mammalia; order Cingulata; family Chlamyphoridae; genus Tolypeutes; species Tolypeutes matacus. The sequence continues at coordinate 39,577,137 of JAKSZT010054215.1, forward strand.
AATGATTATGAAATATTTCAGTTATTAATATCTTTACAATATTTAAATAAATGAATTACAGAACTACAATGGGAATTAGGAAACTAGTTTGTCATTGTGAATTGTGCAGTCTACAATATTACATGGGGTATCTCACATTTGGAAAACAGATTTTCATTATTTCTTAAACCATTTATATCTTTCTCTCTCTCTCTCCATCTCTTTCACTCTCTCTCACACATACAAAGCTTTTAAAAAGGTAATACACAAACTTTAATTAATTTAAATAATTACCATAAACCAAGTTTTTTGTTTTAAATCACCCTTCTTTTGAAGACTGACTCTAAGTAGATACAGTCAACCTAAAATGGAAAAGGCATCTGACAAGACCAGTCAAATAACACTGATTCAGTTTTAGCTTCCTTAACAGGCCTCTATTTCTGAGCTTGGAATTTCTTGACTTGAAGCCAAAGTCAGTTCAGGTTTTATCAAAATTGGTCTTCTTATAACTATTTCAAATTAAATTATTTTCATCAAATCTTAGGACAGGCCATTAGTCAGAATAAGTTTAAATATATTGGCTGGAAGCCATATTTTGTTATGCAAAAATCAGTGTGTGTTTTGGAATGAGGGCTGTGGCTTGTATATGTGTATGCATTACACAGGTGTACCTTTTGTCTTATTATTCCCTTTCTATTTAAGATCTTAGATTAACAATAATGACTATATTCTTTACAATAGCTACAATCATTATTATATATATAGTTCTTGTTACTTCCAAAATGATCCATAATGAATATAACCCCACACTGCATTGCAGAAGAACATTGGACACATTAAATTCTGTATTTTATTGTTCCTGAAGTCTACGAGCAAAGCTATTTACTCAGGGCCACTGAAAAACTTTAGGGACTCCATACACTGTCAGACTCAGAAGGGCCCAGGAAAACTGAGTGGTTAACAGCACATTTGATCTTATTAGATTAGTGTTTTGAATGTATCACATATATTCAGGGATATTTTTATGAAGGGAGAACCTGTGACAGAGACAGGAAATATAATGAGTTCTACTCTTCAGCATAGACTTTCAAGATAGGCATGTAATAAGAATAATAACACTTATAAAAACGAACAATGAAACAAACAAATACAGAGCTATGTGACAGCAACTATAAAGAGGTGTGCACAGGAAGTCACTCCATAGTGGGTGTTCCCTGTGAGGTCAGAGAGGGCTTCATTATGATGTGATACTTGTGTTTAGTGCTTCAGAGGGATATGGAGTAGAGAAGTGAATTAGAAGGGAAAGTGAATAGAAGGGAAGTGGACAGAGGGTACAGCATATCTGGAGGCACAGAGGAATAAAAACATGTGGGTTCCATTGGATTATGCAAAAGCAAAGGAGCTGATGGTGCAGTCTGAAAAATGGGCAGGGAATAAGTCATTAAAGGACCTGGTTTACCATGCTAAATAGTGTAAGATTTATCTTAAAGGCAATGGTAGCAACCTAACCAATTGCAAGGAGAGGTGTTGGGAAACAATGATGCTGTACTCAAGAAACAAAATGGTCCTGGGTTAGAACAGAATTTGTGGGGATGGATAGGAAGAGATGAGTTCAAGAGGCAATTAAGGAGGATTTAGGGATTGGAGAGTTAGGGTGATATATTATTTAGTGTCCAAACCAGGGCACTTTTGAGAATGCATGGGAGAGGGAGCACTACTAATAATTATGCCAGAACAATAAGCCTAAACCAGAACTGTCCTGGGCCACCAAGGATGTTCGGTCACCCTGAGGATAGTACAGTCACACCTACAAGTCCTTGTCTATTGCAAGTCCAGAAGGACTAGAAGAAAGCCACCTCAATTGTGGTGCTCATGAAGGCAAGAAGTCTGACAACACCTTAAAATACTAAGTCATAGGGGCTTTACATTTCAAAAGACTCCATTTGAATAATTACAAAGCTTTAACCCCAAATAATTTCCATTAAATCAGAATTGTTAGGGGTGGGGCCTGTGCATTAGTATTTTAAAAACCTCCCCAGATCATTCTAATACAGAGCCAGTGTTCGGAACTGCTAAATCAGAATACAAGCTTCTTGGGAGCATGGTTCATTTCCTAAATATCTTGTTATCAGCTCAAATTCTTGATAAATCGCTTTATAGTTAGCAGATTCTCACATTCATTCAGTCATTGTTTGGTAAGCAAGAGACTGAGTCCTTTCAATCGAATAAATAAGACTCAGTTCTAATTGGTATATTAATTTTGTGTATGTAAGTTCATGGTGCTAGGATACTTGAAAAGCAATTCTTTTAAGTGGATAAACAGACCTTTCTGTAATCTTGTTTACCTGATTAATTTATTCAGCAAACTCTTTTTTTCATAGATAGTACAAGGGCAAACTTCAATCCCTCCACCTTCTGAATTATCACAGTGTCCATATTAGTGAGGTCCAAATTAATGAGTTTTTAGAGACTAGATTGTTGAGCTGTCAAGACCGAAACGGTGATAGTGTTAATGCAAGGCTTTTACTCTCAGGGAATAAATGAAGTTTTCCTAGATGGTAGCTGATCTACAAGATATTTGTATTTCATACTGCTAATAAATGTTCATTAAAACATGTTTCATTATTAATTATACAGACTAGCATTCAGAGCTCCAGTAAATTGTATCCCTATTATAATAAACGTATTTAATTACAGAAGTTCTGTAGTAAAGCTTATTTTTGTAAGGCAGTTTTATTAGGTGTGTCATATGGTTTAAAAACTGTGGAAGCAGACACCACAATGTCTCAGGATTGTTTAAACATACTGGAATGGAGATCACTATATTTTGTGATAACTAATCTCAAATTTGCAATAATCACATTTTATTTTACCTTATCTAACAAAAGCCTAGTTAAAGCATAAGGAATAAATGGTAGTGAATAAATGTTAGAGATAATCCATTTTGTATCTCTTGTGCCAGTACACCATCTGTGCTTACTGTGGATATATCTTGGCCACATATTATTAAGCCCTGGTAAATCTTTCCTGACCCAAGTGGTAACTGGGATAAATGACTGCGTACTTTGACCGAGTTAGAACTTGCCCTGAGGAATGTACTCTTGGAACGGTAACAACTGTACAGCTAATAAACTTGAGGTTTACTGTATACATGACAATTTTGCTCTCATAGAGAGTGTCAGCAGTTTGAGTTAGAGGAAACTTATGCCTGATGAGGTTAAATGAGTTCCCCCAAATTATGCAGTGAAATGAGGTCAGCAGATGGGGACAAAATGAACGTGAAGAGGCAGCAACTTCTGTGCTTAGGAGATACAGAGAGATGAAAAATTTAAACATTGCCTCTGTTACCTTCAATCCTGTGACCTTAGTCAAGCTATATAACCTCTAGGGCTCAGTTCTCTTATATGTAAAGTGGGCACATCCTATCTGCCTCCCTTGGCAGTTGTCAGGAAGAGACCCAGTACAGTGTCTGGCACCCAGGAAACCTCAAAATGGGTTGAGTCCCTTATTTTTCCCCTAGAAGTTGGATTTCTTAACTTGTGGTCCTGATTGTTTTCCAGTGGCACTCAGCTGCTACTCTTTATTTCACTGCAATTGTGTTCTAGGTTCATTTTTTTCTTTCTGAAAGACATTTTGAAGAGTGAGTTCTACTGATAGCGTTTTGAGATGCTAGAAAGAGCTGCTTAGCAAGAGAGCAAATTCCCCATAACTGAGGAGGTGTTCAGGATGACATCAATACTTCTCAGGGAATGTTAGAAGAGATGTTCATAAATAAGGTAAAATTGGGACTAGATGAGCTCTAAGTTCTCTTCATATCTGAGAAGCTATGGTAATGCTTCCTTGACTTTTAGAGGAAGAGGGGGCTTTAGAGAACTTTTTTCTAACACACTAACCTAAAGCTCCTTGAGGACAGAATGTCCCATTCACTTTATATTTCTTGTGCCAAACACAAAGGGTCTTAAATTGAAGGAAACTCCTAGATCTCCCTTTGAGATCTAGGGAGATAAGTGACTTGCCATGTTTCTACAAACTTACTAGGAAAGCTGGAGTCACCCCTTCATACTTTTATACAAAGAGAGGTACACTGTTGTGTACAAGTTGGTCATTTAATTTGCTATTTTTTAGCCTGCTTTCATTCAGTCCTCAGTGCCTCCTTCTTTGCTTCCTAGGTTTGAGACTGCAGTAAGGGTGTGTATGTGTGTGCTTGTGTATATGTGTATGTAAATGTGTGTTTAATAGGTTAGTTAACCTTCTTGGGAAATGACATGTAGGTATCTTTTTTATTTTATTTTAGGTCAAAGGTTTTCCCACTTTACTTCAGTTTGTTGAGAAATTAAACAGTGGTTTATCTCTGTCTTAGGCACTTTATAAGCAAAGGCATAAAAACAGACAGGGAGAGTATCTTTTAATACTCTACACTACATTTGCCAAAATGCTGTCTTGAATTTCTGTCCTTAAATTAAGGCACATTTTCTCATAAAACTTGAGTTTTTTCTTTTCTCTTTTTTGTTTTGACTCTGAGGAGGCACTCCTGTCCTTTAAGCCTTGGTTGTGAGTGGTTTGCTTCAGACACAGTGGAAATAATTAGCAGGGCTAAGTATCCAGCAAGAGGATTAGGCATTCATAGGAGTAAGAATAACATCTGCAGTGACATGATAAAAATGATACAGACCATTAAATCACACACATCAGGGCATACTCTGATCACCAGCTGGGGTCAGAAAGAAATCTCCCCTCCTGGCATACTGTTGTACAATTAAACAAATTTGGGGGTTAAAATATTCATAGTCATCTAGCCTCAAAAACAAACTCCTGGCACTTGATTGGCTTCCTTTCTGCAATTCCAGTAACTGTGATCACTCAGGTTGACACTAAAATGTCCATCACCCTTCCTACCACAGCTGTCCCCAACACAGGTCCCCATGGGATTCCTGTTTCTGTCGCTCCAGTAGAAAAGAATGTTGCCGAGACTACACTCTCTCCTCTCTTCTACTCAGTTCTCTTCATGGCCAAAAACATTTTGAGGAAATGGGTAGCCATTTTGGCATGTAAGCTAGTGTCTGAAGGTTAGTGTAGGTTTTAAAACTGAGCTCAAATTTGCCTTCATTCCTCTATTCATTAATTTGGTCTGCCATATAATTAATAATTATTAAGGTATTCATTATTTATTGATGGACTTGTGTGTGCCAGGCATAGTTCTGTATCCTAAGCATATAGCCCTGAATAAAGGAGACAAATTCCTTGCCTCATCAAGAAGACAGACAATTAAAAGTCAATTAAAAAGACCAACACATAAATATAGAACATGTCAGGTGGAACTGAACATTAGGAAGAGACAGTGATGAAGATGGGTTCCAATTGTAGATGCAAGGTGTGATTTGCTCTGACCTGTTTACATTGAGTGAGTCCTACTTTGAATCTGTGTTGGCAGTGTACTCTTATGGTTCAATATAGGAAGATTCTCTTCTCATTCTTCTTGACTGATGTGGTAACTGGCTCTACTTCACAATCCATAAAAGGAAGAGAAATGGAGAATTAGAGTTCTCTATTAATAACTAAATATTTACCCATAATATTCATTATAATAAAATTCCAATTTATACCAGAAGCCTAATTCCTCACCCACATTTTTCTTCCACTCTTCCTCCTTCTTTCTCTACTTGTTCTGCTTCTCCCGTTCTCTCATCCTCCTTTTGTCCACTTCTCCCTCATCCCTTTATGCCTTTTATTTTTCTTCTCTTTGACTTAAACGTCATCATTTTCAGCATCAATATGTTTAAGCTTACATCAAAAGAATAAAATATCAAAAAAAAAGGATGTATATCCAGGTATTCTAAGCCACAAGTTGCTTACTCATTTTGTTTGTATGGTTATCTTTCCAAACAAAAGTAATTTGGTGACTCAAATTCTTATCTAGAGAGTTTCCTGTCTGTTTCTTCACTATATAAGACACATTCATAGTTATAATGCAGGTTTTCTCAATCTTAGCACTATTGACTTTTTGGTCTAGATGATTCTTTGGACAGGGGGACTGTCCTGTGCAATGTAGGCTGTTAACAGCATTTTTGTTCTCTACCCACTAGATGCCAGCACCACCTCTATCCCAAACCTTGAAAATAAAAAATATCTTCAGGTATTACCAAATGTCTCCTAAGGGCACTGTAAATAGGGTCTGCATGAAAAACTTGTTTCTTTATTGGTTCCCATTGCTTCTTTATCATGCTCTCCCTACCTCACCCCCACCCCCAAAAGAAAAGTAAATTCTAGAAAGGATATGCTTGGAGCCAAGTAGGGCCAGGAAGGAACCTTACTTTTCATCTCATCCTTATTACAGGAAATGGATCCAGTGATCCTCTGAACAGTAGTAGAAATTTTCACTTCAACATTTGGACCATATTTCACATGTGATAATTGTTTTCTATCATCTTGGCCTTTCTTCCTGAAAATTCAACAAGAAATTTTTTATTCCTTTGCTTCTCAGCTCCCACTTATATTTCCAACATATGGTAAGTAGTTTCTTATTTGATTATAGAGCTAACTGGCACTCAACATTTGGAAGAATTTAAATAAAACTGGGCTGAGTCCAGTGATAAATGACTTTACTTATATGTACCTACTGTACAGCAGCAATGGCTTGCCCAAAGATAAATTATGAAGTAGTTCATATCTCTCTAGGATTTCATTCTTTGTCTGGATATTAATGACCTCTCCTTTTCCACCTACCTTTTTCCAAATTTCAGATCAATAAGTTCTTAATATGTATTCAAGGCACTATATCAGTCATCAAAAATTGCAATAAAAGATGGTAAGAGCTGGAGTCAAAACAGGCACATGACTTTAGGAGTGCAGAGAAGGCAGGTAGTATTAACTATGCTGTCATCCTTAAAATCTGAAAATTGGAAAGAGACTTTACATATCAGCTGTCCCCTACACCTCCATCAAGTTATATTGAAATTAGTTCTTCAAAACAATGCCTAAGCATCAAGTTTATCAAAGGAAAGTGTTACTTCAAGGAAAGTATTACCACTAAAGCATCCATCTGACCTTTCACACCATCTTAATTGCTAGAAAGATCTTTCTCCTAATATGAGTTTCCTTGGCAAAATTTTCAATTTTTATTTCTATTGGATCCCACAGAACAAGTCAAATCCTTCATCTTAATAATAATTTTAAACATGTTTGAGTGGTATCTCCATCAAAAATGTCTATGGGTTAAATCTTGTCTGGTCCCAATGTTTTATTAAATGGATGGCTTTGAGCCCTACATATAATCTACCCTTCAAAGAATATATTCAGTCTCTTAATGCAGGGTGTCCAAATTTGACATAAGACTATCTGACAGAAAAGCACCCTGGGTTCCCTAAGACAGCAAGGTAACTGAGGTATATTGCAGAAGACGGGACAACCTCCATGAAGTCAGTATGGCAATTTCCCCAGCAACAAAATATAAAACAGAGTTTCTGAAAGGCCAAAGCACCACAGGTTTCTTTAGAAGCATCACAAGATTTTTAGCATAGCTAAATTACCCTACGATCAGGCTAAATCCCAACTCCTAGCATGGGTGCTTGAGTAAGGTCTTGCTATCCCTGAGAGCAATTGTCAAGCCAGACAGGCAAAATATGCCCTTTGGGGTTAGAGCAGGGGAAAATCAAATGAATAATATTTCAAACATTTTCTCTTTTGAATTAAAATGCATGGTTTAAGCCATATTTCAATTATCAGCTTGACATTACTCTCTAAGCAAATGACTAGAGTTAACAAGAGAGCTACTACATTTCGAATACATTGATTTTCTGCTTGGTGTAAACTCTAAATAGCCGATTAGAAAGCTGTGAATCAGATAGACTCAGTGTACCTAATATATCCTGCAATATATTACAAACTGAAAACACTCAGATCTTTGAAGGTGAAATAAATTAAAAGCACATGATTGTTACAACTTCAACTTAGAAATAGTAGAGGCATACAAGTTCTTATCTGGAGATTTAAAAGGTAGTCTACAGTTTGTTATGCATATCACCCTAATCCATAAAACCACTGAGCATACAAGTATAAAGATACACAAATTTATTTTTCAAAAATGACTGTGAAATGAAATGAATACTTAATTGAACAGTTACAGAATATGCTGATGTTGCCCTTGATTATTTTCATAAGCAGTAGGATATTTCCTCCATTGTTTTTATTTTTGTACTTATATCTTGGTGTGACACTTTGGTGATTCACATTTAGCCTGGTCCCCCATTTTATTGATCACAGGAATATCATATCATCTTAAATAGTATTCTTTGAATTAAGAATTAGTTGTCCTTTCTTAGCTCTATTCTCAGCACTGACAATGTGACCTTGGGGAAATGGCTTTACCTCTCAGTATCCCGAGTTTCTCCATCTATAAAATTATATTAATGAAATGATAGCTTATGCCATGTCATTGAAAGGGTAAAGGTGATTATACCAGCACAGGCTTATTGTTGCAATTATAATGCCAGGAAAAGAAAATCCGTGTAATGTTTGTAAAGCCTCTTCCTTACAAAACACTACAAACTATATTTCACTATATTTTAGTTCTAAAATTTAAACATTATAATTTAATCAAGGGAGTGGAAACTATCTAAATGATGTTATTATTTAGCATATAAATCACATTTATTGATGCAAAGCACCTCCCAGTAATTTTTACAACCTGTTTTCCTCACACAAATCCAGGTATCAGATGGTCTTTGAGCTAAGAAAATTCAAGCATTGACAATTTTAAGCCAAGCACAAGTTAATAGCAGCATACAAACATGGAAGCAAATCTAGAAGGAATATTTGCACCTTCAGCTGTCTTGGAGGCAAAAACAATATAAGTCTTGGGTGGGTTCCCTCTTCACTTTTATAGTTACTGGTTCTTACCCTCTACCTGACACCCTTTCCCCTGCTCATCAGATTTGTGGCTCTGTGCCCCGCAAAGAGCCAGTGGAGTCTCACTTCACATGCAGTTTTCCCAGGTAGATGCACTGACCTCTTTCCATGCTGCAATGCAATTCATGTCTATGATTTCAGGAATCTGAAACCATTTTGAAGATACAATGGCCTTTCTATGGGTCATTTGCTTTTTAAGATCAGTTAACAGCTTCTAAAAGCAGATTTCAGTCTCGGGAGAAACAGGATGGTGCAGTTTTTGTTGGAGCAACAGAAAATTCTCAGTCACTTAAAATCATGCTGCCTAGAAAGTCACAAATTCCAACTCAGTCCACCTGGTTAGGCTCTACTTCAACAACTTGCTTTGCTAGGTTATGTTATATTTAAAATGCCTTTTGTTTCAAAGATAGCTAGAAAAAGAGTAGAGACTACAGCAATGAAGTGACCAAATGAATTGAAACAGTTTCTTTGGGGACACCGAAGAACCAGCACTCTTCAATCTGTGAAACATAAAAGCTAGACTCAAAGTCTATAAGTTTATAAAATTGAAAAGAAAAGAGTGGATTGAGATGGACTTACTCATCAAACTCCAGAACAAAAGGCCCCTTCTGAAGCTTGAAAAGGGAGGATATGGGATAAATGGAAAGAATTATTTTTTAATGCAGTGGGAGATTTACTTAGGGAACCCATTATCCTAACTATTGATATTCATTGAAATATAAATAGACTCAGATGAAGATTAGAACCTGATTAAAGATCAGTAATGAGCAACTAAAGAAAATGTGGGTTTAGCCTAGTGGTTGGGAGACTTTGCCTTATTGTCATGTATACCTGATTTTAAATTCTACCACAGTCCTGACTGAAGGAATGACTTAACCTCACAAAATGTATGTGAGGTTACACATTTACATTGTGCCATAGAGATAATAATAATACTTATAGCTTAGGGTTGTTGGAATGGTTAGATGAGACGTAAAGTCACGGTATCATGCCTAACACATAAAGTGGAGGAAGGAGAAGGAAGAAAAGGAAAAGGCAAAGAGAAGGAAAAGAAAAAGGAAAAGGGCAAGGAGAAAAAGTTGTAGAAAATATGAATGATGTTGATGATGAAATCTTTCCAGTTTGATATCTTGCCATTCTCAGTTGAATCTTGAACAGGATATTTCTGATATTCACAGGACAATCCTGCACAACCAAGAATCGCACTGCACGCAATGCAAATTTTAGGGCCCTCTTTGCGAAACACTGGTTTTTTTAGACTTTAGATCTGCATTGAGATAAAACTTCTTAATTGTAGCTTAGTAAGCTCTATTGACACACACAAACACATAAATATGCATACACAAACACACAAAGACACATTCACCTACAAGCACACACACCTCAACTCTTTGTTCCAATGAATCCTCAGTTTAGTAAGAAAATAACCATTTAGACTTGTAAGTTGATTTGACCAGTAAACTCAGCTAAATTAATTGAGCAATATTTGCTTGTATATAATGCTGTCTTTCAGTATATACTTAACCCCTGATATATTTTCTCCTTTTAATTATGTTTTCACCCTGCTCTATTGAATCTTCTGAAACTCTGATTCATCAGACAACAAGTGGAAAGAAAGCAATTTCATGTCAAACATTGGAAAGTGTTGTTCTGCACACACCCAATTTTAGATTTGTATAAGAATTTGAGTCAAGTATTTTTTTTTATCCTATTCAGCCCTTCCTGAGAATGGTCTGAAATGAAGTATCTTATCGCAGAGGATTTGTCACAGAGCATGCCTTGCCTTCCCATGTTTATAACAGCTTTTTATTTTTCATTTTAATTTTATAATTTTTATTGTGTTATTTGCTCACTTACCACGTCTCTTCTTTTCTAAAAATATATTTATTTTCCTTTTACTCACTACAAAGCCAACTACACATCCGTATTTTCCTCCTGTCATTCAATTAGGGAGTATCACCTGCAAAGGGCACTCTACACACAGGCGCGTGCATACACACACGTCCCTGTCCCTTCCTGCTGCTAGCGAAAACACGTCTCTAGCTCCTGTAAGGGTGCCGTCACACTTCAGGCAGAGGTCCTGACCCTCTATCTGTAGAGCTCTTATCTGTCCTACACAGGGCCAGGAATGGAGTCTGGGGGGCTATGGAGAGAAAATTTATTGCAGTTCAAAGCAAGCTTGCTCTCTTTCTTTCTCTCTCTCTCTCTTTTTTCCCCTCACAAGATAAATAGAAGCAGAAAGGACAAGCAGTTTTGATTAGCATTTAAAATGTTGTCAATTTTTAATGAAAGGGTAACCTCCAACCATCAACTTCACACAAACTGGAGACAAGGTTGCAAAATGAATGCTAATATATTTGGCACACTTTCTCACACTTGTCCTTCTGTGAACTTTCCTTGTTGCTAATTTGTTATGTCAGCCTATATTAGTAGGTTTCAAAAGTCCAAATTGGCAAGTGTGGTGACCCAAAAAGAACCAGTCTTTGGAAGATCTTTAAGTCACAGCATAGTAGTTGGGCAGTCCATTAGCTGTGTACCTACAGTTTTATAGATGTGACTATCAGTTGGAGGAGTTACCAAGTTTCAGGAGTAGTCTTCAGAGTCTTTTAAAATCCATTTCTGAGTGTGACATTTTAATTCAGAAAATAATTGCTTTCCATTCAGTCAACAATATCCAATACATGCTAATGGTATATTTTTTCTTCCCTAAGTAACATAGAAAATACAGAATACAATGATTTCCCTCAAGGAGCTTATATTTTAAATGGCAAGATAAGAAAATATACATGGAAATGACATAAAAACACTGGGAAATAAAAACACATATAAATAAGTATGGAACAATAAAGTGTGAAAAACATAATACATAGGTGCTAGAGGAAATCAGTAATGATGTTGAGAGGGTTCAGAAAGAACTGCATGTAGATTGGAAGGTCTCTGTGAACCACCAGCTGCTTCATGGCTGAACATAGGACAGTCTATGCTCTCCTACTACGATCTTCCTTAGAGGAAGCCGACATGGAAGACAAATATATCAGGTTACCTCTGAGAACAGGGCAGAATGGAGAGGGAAAACAATGAACCACATTACACAAAAACCACAAGGCATCTGACCTTTGAGATCTTTGCTTGAATCTTATTTAAAAGTCCAAAAAAAAAAAAGGCAGCCAAACTCTTTTCCACTTTGGAGGATTAAACAAATATTTTTTATTTAGCTTAATATAGGTTGACTGTTTCCTCTCCCTCTCCCTCTCCCTCTCCCTCTCCCTCTCCCTCTCCCTCTCCCTGTCTCCCTTTAATTCACTAAATTGTTCTACAAACTAGAATGTTGTAGGGCCCATTTGCAGTGGGTAGTACATTAGCTATATGAGGTAGGTAGATTGAGCCAGACACGTGTTTAATCATAAGATGTTATCTATTCCAGGTCTTTCATAGGAAGTCACATTCCACACTTTACAATGTTTTCTCAGGTTAAGGGCATGGTATTCTCTCTGTTGCTGCTTCTACATGGACAAATGGACATTATTAGTTCATTGAAGTAATACGTGCTTATTTACTTTGTGCTTAGAGATTTTAACAGGAATATATAACTCTTACTGGGTAACAACACACCTACGCACCCAGCCAGGCCTTATTCTTTTTAAATTCTTCCCTCATCTTTTGGGGACTGTTTTGTACTCTGGAGAAAGCTTTTTCAATTGAGCTCTGAATTTTGTTATAAATTAAAATGTGTAAATTGGTAGAGAGAATATCAAAGATGGAAAATCTTTTTAACATTGCAATGTGCCCCTAGAACACTTTGAAAATAATAGACCCTAAATGTATATGGTCATGAAGGTAATATAGATAAGCTTACAGTAAAAATAAAATATTTATATTGGTATTTCCTGGCTCCTGTATTTAACTCTGAAGTTCTAATGTTGTATAAATGTCTGGGTTAATTTAGGCAGACACACAAACACACACACTCTCACATACAAGCACATCTTTATTAAAAATAGGAATTGCACAAGAAGAGAAAATGGAAGAATTAAAACTAAAGGTCATGAAATTTGATCATCTCCATATTTAAGGTTACTCTAAGTACTCTGCAAATAACAAGGTGCTTTAATGCCGTTCCTGCACTTTCGTCTCGTTTAATATGAAACCCGTGAAAGATTGTTCCTGAAGTCATTATCTTCAACTGTTGAGAGCATAGATCATGACTAAGTGACTGAAGTGCCATGGGAACTCTCAATGGGATCCCGCTCAGGATCTGATATATGTCTCTTGGTATCCATCAAATTCAAATGATATGTAATGGAAAAGAAAGACAGAACTCTAATTTTTTTTTTTTTAATTTCCTTTCTGTTTCTTAAATGCAGGATCCAGATAAGTTAAGAAACCAATGTCCAATAAAATTAAAATATATTTTCTAAATACTTGTGTGAGTAAATTTTTTAATCATTTACTGACACTATGAAAGAATATTCTTATTACTAGATTAACTAGCTATTGCACACAGAAGGAAACAAATAAGGTATGATTCCTAAGACATTTACTACATTAGTAAATGTCTTAGGAATCATACCTTATTTGTTTCCTTCTGTGTGCAATACCTAGTTAATCTAGTAATAAGAATATTCTTAATACCTAATATTCATGTAAATGCTTATAAAGAGAATCATTCATAAAGGAATTTTGGCTTTATTTCAAGCAAAGAGCTGACTTGACTGATCAGGTACAGCACCCTAGATAAAGAGACATGTGAGATGTGCTCTAAAGGGGATGGGGTGTGAGAGGGCATTTCAAAGAGAAAGAATAGTGTCAGTAAATTTAAAAAGGTGAGACTAGGGACATTGATATTAAAAAGTAGAGATTATCAAGTAGGAGAAAATAGTTTACATCTGAAAAAGTAGATTGGGACTATTTTTAGCTGGATGAAGGCTTAAATTTTTCTTCTTTAACACTACTTTGGATATTTTAAGGAAGAGGGTCATAATAATCAGAATAGTTTGGAATGATCATTCTTCTGAAAACAAAGTGCATGAAAAACTGATATAGGGAGAGATTAGGGGCGGGGGAGTTCATAAAGAGATAATAATTTGAGGCATGGCACAATAGGGATTTCAATCGTGGTAAATGTCGGAAAGAAAGGACAGAGAGCATAAGATTAAGTCAAAGCAGAATTAGACTAGTGCTTATGTAGGGCTGGGGAAAGATAGAGGGATTGAGAGGTGACTGCTAAGAAGTATGGTGTTTTTCTCTTTGAAGTATTGAAAATTTTCTTAGATTGATTGTGATGATGAATGCACAACTCTGGTTATAATAAAAACATTCATTGTACACCTTGGACAAATTGTAGGACATATGAATATATCTCAATAAAACTGCTTAGATAAAGCTTAAGTCAAATGAGACTCTCTAGACTATTAGTGAAAGGTGTGAGTCAATACAACACAAGGCTCAAAAATTGGAGAGAAAGAGAATGATGCATACTTACCTATCTAAGTAAGGGAGGGGGGGTTGCATTGAATTTCAGTCATCACTTTGAGTACATCACTGAATGGAGCTGTACAACAGCTAGTTGGAAAGTCAAGGTTGGGTGTTAGATCAAAAACCTCTTTGGGAGTTGGAAGTTGTCCTGAGTACTGTTGCGGCAATGGATGTAGGCCATTTTAAATCAGCACACACCACTCAGAACTGAGTGGGAGAGAGTGTGGTCTACAGTGTAAACTGTGGTCTATGGTTGGTGGCAAGGCTCCAGGATGTGTAAGTTCATTGAGGGTGGTGGGCCACACTTGTGGGAGATGTTTGTGTGGGATGTGGTGGGAGGTGTGGGAGGTGGGCAACATGGGAATCCCAGTGGGTTCCGTGTAATATTTTGGGTATCTAAGCACCTCTTAAAATATATTTATATATATACATAAATAACATTTCTGTAAGCAAATGCACATATATGCATATATATTTATATATCATTTTGCAAATGTTTGTATGTATTATGAGAATTTTGATTTTTACCCACAATAAAAATAAATTAAAAAAAAAAAAAAACCTCCACTGGAGGAAATTCAGAGTGGAATTTCCCTGAATAAAAAAGGTGATCAGAGAGAGAAAATATTACAAGAGGGTAAAAACAGCAGAACAGAGAAAGCAGGATGTGGTAGATGGACTAATGGATCCCAAAGATATCCATGTTCTCATACTTGGAACCTATGAAAGTTACTTTCTGTAGTAAAAGGAACTTAGGAGATGTGATTAAGTTAATGCTCTTTAGTAGGGGAGATTATCCTGGACTATCCAAGTAGGTGCAAATGTAATCATAAGTGTGTTTATAAGAGGGAGACAGAGGGAGATTTGACTATAGAAGAAGAGAAGGCAGCATGACAATGAAGGCAAAGATTTAATGATACAGCTGCAAGCCAGAGAATAACAACAACCTCTAGAACAGGGGGTCTTAACAGGAGTCTATGAGCTTGAACTGAAATTCAAAAAAACATTATTCTTGTGGGGACGTGTTGGTGCAAGTGTGATATATTTATTAAATAATATACAGTATAGTGTGGACTTGGTAAGAGGTCCTTGGTTTTTACGTGACCAGCAAAGGAGTCCGTGGAACAAAAAAAGTTAAGAACCCCTGCTCTACCAGGGAGCTGAGGTGGCACAGAAGTTAAGTGTCTCTTTCCACTCTGAAAAGTCCCAAGACTGGTTCCTGGTGCTGCCAGAAGAGATGACAAGCAGACACAGAAGAACCCACAGAGAGCAGACAGCGAGTGCAAAGCAATGAGGTGGGGAGAGGAGGTAGAAATAAATAAATAAAATAAATCTTTAAAAATGTCAACTACAATGTGAACCATGGCCCATGCTCAATGGCAATGGCCCAGGATGAGTTTATCAATTGCAATGAATGTGCCACACTAATAAATGATGTTGCTTATGTGGGAGGTGTGGGGAGCAGGGCATGTGGGAATCTCTATATTTTTTGTGTAACATTTGTGAAACCTAAGAATATTTAAAAAAACAAAAATATATATTTAAAAAAAAAAGAAAATAAGAAACAGATGGGCATCACCATCCCAAAATCTTGAAGATTGGGGGATTAACAATGGTCTAAAGTAGACTTATTATTATTCTAACAATGGAAGCACTCTTATCATTGATATAAAGGCAGTAGCCACCAGAGAGGAGGGAGAGGGAAGAAGAGGTGTAATATGGGGGCATTTTGGGGACATTGGAATTGTTCTGCATGACATTGCAATGACAAATACAGACCATTACATATTTTGTCATAACCTACAAATTTGTGTGGGATAGAGTGTAAACTATAATGTAAACTATAGTCCAAGTTTAACAGCAATGCTTCAATATTGTTCATCAATTGTAACAAATGTACCACACTAATGAAGGATGTTGTTAATGTGGAAAAGTGTGGGAGCAGAAGGGAGTGGAGCATATGGGAATCCCCCATATTTTTTATGTAACATTTATGTAATCGAAAAACTTCTTTAAAAAGAAAAAGAGGAAAGAAAAATACACAGATAAACACAGATTAGTTAACAACAACAAAAAAAAAAACAACCCTGCTGTAGAAAGCAGTAGAGGCAAAGAATGGATTCTCTCCTAGCCTCCAGAAGGAACTAGCCCTGTCCCCATCTTGACTTTAGCCCAGTGAAATTGATTTTGGACTTCTGGCCTCCAGAACAATAAGAAAATAAATTTCTGTTGTTTTAAGCCACTTATTTGTGGTAATTTGTTATAGCAGCAATAGGAAACTAATACACAGGATATATATAAAATATATGGTAGAAGGGAGAAGAAAGAAGAGGCAGAGAAAAAAGAGTAAAAGACAAATCAGGAGTGTTCAGTGAGTCATACATATTAAGGCAGGAGAGAATTTCATAAGAATCCCAGTAAAAAGTAGACCTTTCAGATTAGAAGCCTGAAATAAAGAAGGTTGGAGGGAATCATATGTAAAGATTTTAAACTGATTTGAGTGTCCTCCTCAGATCCAAGTAGAAGTTTGAGCTTTCCAATGTATAACCCCAAAGTAAGCTCTCCTGTGTTTTCTGATTTTTGAGAAGAAAGAATTTTCAGTGTATCTCATTGGGCTTTAAGCTTTTTGTACACATATTTGGAGGCAGGATATAAAATAGAGGGGACCTCACTGGGAAGATTTCCACATAAACTCCAGGAAGCTGGTTAGCTAGCAGGTTGAATTAATTTAATAAACTGCTATTTTCTGAGTGCCTTTGTTTGAAGTTCCAAGATGTTGAACATAAACATTTTTATGCCCAAATGAATAATTCCTTTCCAAGCTTCTATATTTCAGAAAACAAATGTTTAGCTGAATATACATGTATATATATCATTCAGTAATGATATGACAACACATGAATTAACATAACTCAGGTGCATAGATTTGTGTATGAATTGTCTCAACTCCCTACCTGATCTGACCTTGGTTCAAGGAAAGGTTTACATCAATGATAAGTCTCTCAGTTCTTGATGAATCATAATGCTTAAGCTTGTATTTAATCATTGCTGATACTAACAGCTGACAGCAAGACCTGAGGAAAGAGAGGGGGAAAACCCAAAGCAACTGAATTCTATGTAACAGAAGGGATATAATCTTTTTTTACAATTCACTATTTTGTATATAGATGGAGTGAACTGAAGGTTACTTTGACTAATTATGTAAAGTATATGAAATTACAGGGGACACATTTATTTCCCTTCAAAAATACACCATAAAAATGCTTCCTGATAAATCCTTTCATTTAAGATACCAGAATGGATTATCCCTTGACTTTTTTTGCATGAGAATGAGAAGTGCTTGTCCTAGCATTTGCAAGTAGAAAAGTCTTCCTCATAAAGATCCAGCAAGCGGTTTTGGTTGGATAGAAGGTAAGGAAAAGGAAGAGATGATGTGGTCATTAATTGTCTCAAGGCAGGCAGATTTAGTTTTGGTAGTAGGTGCTTCGCTCAACATACCAGCCACCAGCCAAAGAGACGTGTGCTTAGCTTTGCTGGATGAATGTTTAGATTTTATATTGTGGAGAGTCTTCCATTTGTGTGTATATACCAGGAAATGGTTTTCCTACCTCAAACAAAACAGAGCAAAACAACACAATGGTCACCAGTCTGAAGACACAAACATTTCCTTCTCCATAAATGTCTTTAAGGAGTTGATTCTTCAGCAGATTAGTCTGATGGTTCACAGTTGAGGATGTTTCAAAGGAATGAGACCTTGCGGAGGCACGAGCTTTTGTGTAGCCATGGCAACATCAAGCATCTTCTCTAGCGTGTTAATTTGGGAGAGGGCAGGGAAAATAGCATGTAATTTGGTAGAAACTCCTGGCTTCAAGTTGGGAACAGAAGGGGAGGCAGTGGCCACCACAATTAGTCATGTGGCTTCAGGGATAGGCCCTAGGCAGCTTCTGCATTTTTCCCTCTGCTTGTGTCATCCACTGGTGCTCCCAGCCATTAAATTCACTTATGTGCAATGTTTGAAAAGAACCAGGTAAAGTTTCCCTTGCTCCCACACTGGCTTAAATTCATTGGAATTGCACTACCAGGCACAAGAAACAAGTGGTCCCAGAGAGAACTGCTAGCCCAACTCCTCATTCCTTCACATACACACCATCCACTGAGTTCTACCTCATCACCACTCCCTATAGAAATATATCCAAGACTCCTTCATAACAACCAGATTCAGGGCCTGGAGCTATAGGAAACCTGAATACTTAAACATAACTTCAGTTGTTAGCCCCTCACTCTACTTTGGCCTTGGCAATAGGATTGGTTTTAGTTCTGTTGCACACCCCCTAGCTCCACCTCAGATTCCCAACAATTCCCATGCACTGGGTCATTCCCACCCCGCACTGTGAGATGTCTGCCAAGGCATGACTGTAGCTAGAGCAGGGGTTCTTAATCTTTTCTGTTCCACGGACCTCTTTGGCAGTCAGGTGAAGACCATGGATCCCTTCTCAGAATGTTGTGGCAGATAGTTTTATGACCCGCAACATCGGAGGTCAGAGAAAATAAAGATAATAAGTTGAGTTTTTAAAATTCAAGCTCACAGACCCCCTGAAATCTTTCTTTGGATCCCTGATTAAGAACTCTTGAGTTAGAGGATGACTATCTCCTGAATATTGGTTGTTTCCTAGATCTGCTGTGTGTTAGGTGTCTCTTTTGGGAAAATTTCTGAGACTTTTCCCTGCCATGTATTGTGGGTAGGCCACACAGCTATCCTTTCCTGGAAGCCAAGTCAGACTGGAAGGGTGGTGCCCGGGCATCCAGAGCTGAGGATCCGAGCTACCTGCTTTGTCCTCAGACCATAGCGAGTGAGGAACCATAATGCTTTTGTCATGTCTAGGAGAAAACGGAAAATGAAACAAAGATCAAAACTGCTTTGCTTAGTTTTGTGTCACAAATTAAGTGCCCATTGTTTGCACTGAGAAGAGGGTTACTGTGCTTCTGTGGTCAGTCTCCATGGCACCTCCATTGGCTCCAGAGTGTGGGTCCTTTGAGACAGGTGTTGTGGGAAAGCAAAGAAGGATGATAGCTGTCTTAGGTCAAGGGTGACCCAGGAGAAAGGAAGATGCTGCTCACTACTTTCATCTGCATCATAATAATCTGGTGCCATAACCTTGTTTGAGGGATGTTTCCTTGGGAAGGAGTGAGGAAGAGGTTGGAGAAGGGGCTAGGACAAATGCTTAACCTGGCAATAGATGCAGAGGACAACGTCATCACCAGACTGTGATCTCTACTGTCCTCTTCTTGATCCTCAACAAAATGGTTCTCCCTTTAGGGCTTGGGAGAAGTGGCTTCTGGGGTAGATCAGCCCTGAATGCAATTAATCATCTGTATTCTACAGGAATATCTCTGCACCATTCCAATGTTCTCTTGGTAACCATTTTATTTGAAGTGGAACATTTCCAGGAGTTGATTATAAGCATGTGAAAGAAGTCTTAGTTGCTATTTTTTCAAACTCTAGTCAATTCACGGGGTTGATTAGATTCAACTATTGAAGGAAGAGTTGACGTAATCTACCCAAACGAGTTCCTGAGTCATCGCTGAAAATGTTTGTATCCAAGGACTGATGTATCCCGCCTTGCTGTTTCTTTCCCTTTTAATTAGCAATCTTCCCCTCTTGTTTGTTTGTGTGTTTTTTTTCCTCCCTTCCTATCCTTTTAACGTTTCTATCATGGAAAAGATCCCTGCAAGCAGTAACCACTATTTGAATGGTGAAATCAACAGCACAGCAAACGTGGTTCTTAATGAGGCAAGACCTGTTGCCTCCTTAGTCTCATAAGAAATATTTGGGCACATAGATATTTTTGAATGTTAGGAAAGATTGTCTGCAAGAGGCTTACGAATGCACCTTTCAGAGATTGGAACAATTCTTGCGATTCCGTAACAATATATTATTTTTTTAAAGAATCATTTTTATGGCCATTTCCCCTTTCTATTACTTAGTTGTTCTTGCTCCTGTATTTAGAGTCTTTGCCGTGCAAATATTATTTAAGCCTTATTCTGCTTATGTAGTGATTTGAAAATGTTTTAATGTTCCATTTGACATTCCCACTGGTCCCATTTCTCGTGCTGAAAGTGTATTAATTCCCATATCACTATATATGTATAGACATTTTTGCCAGTCAGGGGTATAAAAAGATATTTTCTGTGCATATATTAGAAAGGCTATTACAAATAGAAGATAGAAGGAGAGAGGGAAAGAAGGAAGATAAAAAGAACAAAGGAGAAAATGAGAAGAATATAAAGCAAAAGAATATGAAAGTAAGGGAGAATTTGAAAATATGGAAATGGCAAAAAATGATGGAAGGCATTTATCAAGTTAAAGGGAATATAAGGAAAGAGTGAAGCAAGCTCAGTGTCAGGAAAAAATAAGCAGCAAAATCAAATAAGAACCAAATCATTCATTAGAGAAAAGAGGGGCTGACCTCTACACACAAATGAAAACAGAAAGATAGGATGTTGTTGATGATGGGTCGTTCCAATATAACTGAAATGCTCTGGTTTCCTGTACTATGAGGCACATTTTTTCTAATTTTACCAAATATTTTATCCCCCAAGTATTATTCTTATTAATGTTCTTTTCAATTCTGCAGGAGGCATAAAAATAACTGATGAGTACGGGAACATAAGCCGTGTGGTTAGTGAGGCACGGGTGATAATTAGAACATGCTGTACTACGCAGTAAACAAAGCTATTATGAACAAGAGAGTTCTTTATAGAGTGTTTAAAAAGAGGATGGAAATAATATACTTTCCCTTGACTGGCTTAAAAGCTCAGCTGGTTACTACCCTGAGAAATGAAAAAAGTAGAGTTAATCGGCCAGTGGATTCAGAATCTAGTTAAATGCATTCACAAATATCATTGATACATGTTTTATTTCATATTAATTTTATTCTTACATAATCTCTTTCTTGTCTAAAACTTAGAGTTTCAGAGACTAATGCTCATCTATTTCATAAAGTTAGATTATTTAATGAAATACTTTATGATTTTTAATGTTTTAAGTTTGTTTTTTTAGCAATTTTTAATAATACTGATTGAGAGTTCTCAAACTGTGAAGTACTATTTGTAACCTCCAATCTTACCTTAGACCTCACTAGTCAGATAAATAGGGCCAAATAATTAATTGATTCTATAACTATTCCTATTCTTTACTCAGTAAGTCCAGTATGACAGTACTTGGCAGGATTTTCAAATTTGTGAAATTTTACATCATGCTTTCCCTCTCTTTGGGCCCCCCCAGAAACCCTTGCTGAAAACATCTGTGTTATTCTTCTGCCTTCTCCTCTAGGTAGAGTGATGATGCTCCTCCTTTTTCTTCAGAATACAAGATCTATTACCTACTGTGGTAGTATTTGACCCCAAACAAATAGAAGACTTCTTTACTAAACTAAAAAACAAACAAACAAGAGAAAAAACCTTTAATTTGAACTTGTGCCTAGTGCTCAATTTCCCCAATTCCTTTCCTTGGTAATTATTTCTCAACTGCTTATCTGTTAGTCGCCATGGTCTGGGATAAAGTGATACATATGTATACCATCTAGGATCCCGGACTCCGGAAAAGAAGGACAGTAAGAAAGTCATAATCACTGATAAAACAAACTACAAACAAGGTTGGAAAATGCTTTGGTAACACAAGCAACAGGAGACAGAATTGGGGGTGATCCGTAAGAGAGGGAATACTTTGCTGGAAATGGGGAGAAAGAACTGAAAGTGCCTTTTGGGGTAAGGAAATGACCATAATTGCTTTCCAATGCAAAGCTTTAAGGCCTGATACTTGTAAGAAGGAGAATAGAAATTCTCCTGGTTTATTTAGTTATTTATGTGCCCAGCCCTGGGCTTGGTCCTGGGGGAAGGGAGAGAAGTAAATCCTGGTCCTTGTTTCTCCAGGGCTGAGGGCCTATTAGGAGTGGTGGAGATGGGCTTGTAGGCAGCCAAGCCCATGGAATTGTTGGCAGAGAGTGCAAGGATGTGCAGAGCAACATGGGCCTGGTGGAGGGATGCCAAGTTGTAAAGGATGCTCCATCTGGTGGGTAACTGCCCCACTGCGATGGTCTCCGGATTGTCTCCCTGGTCCTGCTCTTGCCCTTACAGTGTATACTCCACACAGCAGCCAGAAACATCCTCTGGAAAAGGTAGGGCTAATAATTTCATCCATCTGCTCCCAGTCTTTCAGTGTTTTCCTTCCCACCAAGCCCTCAGATATCTGGCCTCTGACTAACTCTCCAGCATCACTGCCTCACCTGCCTTTCAAACTAATATGCACCCCCTTCCCCATTTCTGCTACTTCTCTGACTAGCCTGGTTTATTCATGCCCTGGGGACTTGGCTCTTTCATTCTTGCTGCAAGATCCGTTCTCCTCTCACTTTCCTTAGGTGTCTATTCAAATATCTCCTGCTCCCCTAACCAGCCTACTTAAAACAGACCCCCTCCCTCCTTTATTAACCCTCTCTATTCCTAAGATTGCTTTTCCCCCCCATATTACTTACCACCACTTGATGCTATATTATTTATTCATTTGTTTGCTTACTCTCTGTTTATTTTCCCATGTAGAATACAAGTTCATTGATGGCAGAGGATTGGTGGGTCTTGTTCATGTCAATATTCCCAGTACTTAGAATAGTGCATGTCACATAATATGCCTTTAGTAAACACTTTAAAAAAATAAATGAATTAAAGAATGAAAATTCCTGGGTAAATTTCAGTCATTGGTGAAAAAAATACCATACATTAAATTTTAGTTCGATCTGAATTCCTTTCCAAAAGTTAAAATTTTCTTCCATTAGTCATTCTTGCCTCATGATGTAGGATTTTTTAAGATATTTAGACAAATACTGAATGTTCATCTATAGAGAGGAGTTCCTCCTGTAGAAGAAATTCACGCACTAAGCAAGAGGTTCGATTAAATGAGCTCAAAGTCTCTTCCAACATTAATTGTTCATGATTCTATAGAAAAAAGTACCTAACAAAGGAAGTCTGTGTTTTAACATAGGGTTTTTCAAAAATTTTCAGGAAGTTCTAGTTTCTTTGGGATTTTGATCTTTGTAATAAATAAAACATTGTGATTCAAATGTATTTCAGAGATTCGAGTGTAATAAATTTTAATGTATTAAATTTGAAATTTTATAAATAGAATGGACAACTCTACAAATAGATATTGCTAATCTTCAAATCTGGGATATCATTTACAACATTAACCAAATTTATTTCAGTGTGAATATATTTGGTCATGAAGCAACGTGTATACTTTGGGAAACATTTTTTTCTAACAAAACAAGTTAATAGGACTTAGCAAATATGCAAAGTGATTAAACATATGCCTCCCTTGTCCTGCACCCCTCTTTCTGAGTTCTTTCCACATTTCAGTGCCTTCAGCACCTCAGAATTTCAAGTTTCTCTGCATTTCACTTACCACAGAGAAAAAACTGATAAACATTTTTCAATACCTAGTTTGAAGACTTAGCAACACTAATATCTTACAACAACTTAAGCAACAATAGAATTACTCGTATTTCCTTAAATTCTTCCAGATTCTAAGTGGCTTCCTCTATAACCTTCAAGACACACAGTGCAGCCATGATAATCTTTGCCCTGCAAAGGAGAACATTAAGTTTTAGAGAGATGAAATAGATTGCTTGAGTCCCAAAGTAAAGAGGAAACCAGACCTTGGTTACTTGGATGTACATATCCTTACCTCTCATGTTCAACACTTAGCCATGAACTCCTAAAAGCACACTATCTAGACTTGTGGTATCCATGTAATGAGGTGGCATGTGCTCAGTGAGAGTGCATGGACTGTCTCAAGGCTCCTCAGTTAAGAACCTTCTACAATTGATTTGCAATAACAAGTACAACTCAATCAGTCCCCCTTCAAGGTTACCAGGGTAGGAGGATGAGAAGGTGAGATGGTTCCAGTTAGTGGAGGTTCACCATTCCACTCGCTTTTATTCCCCTGCAACTGAGTTTAATCGTTATTCCTTTCCACCATTACAGTCAACAATGGCTGAAACAGAAGAATTGCTTGCAGTGGTGAAGACAAAATGAAACTTGAATTTGGGAGGATTGCAACACATCTCTTCATTCTGAGCTTCCACTGAGATTTTTTGCTACTAGCCATGGAGGTCAGGAGAGAAAGGCATGGCAATAAACTCACTTGTAAAATTGCTCTAACAAAGCATCTGTGAGCTAATGCTTGATCAAAATGACAGACATCAATCAGAATAATAACTTCAAATATGAGATTTTCAATTAGTGAGTGAACATAAATAAACGTGTCTGGAAAATCAGCATAAGGGATTTTAGACAGAGACAGCCCATACATTAACAAAAGAGAGACAGGCAGCAGGGAAAAGGTATATTGTTCAGCAAATGCAAAACAGCTCCCCAGAACCCAGGGTCAAAGAGAACCTAGAGAAATCAGCCTGTGGATAAATATAAAGACTTATGCACAATTTACCTTTGGGTGACGCTTTTGAGTTTATGCGTTTTATTAGAGCACTGTAAAAAGTGCACTGTAAAGAAGACTTGCTTCCATTTTATAAGGAGCCAGTATAATCTTTCCTCTTTCAAAATTTCCCTAACCAAATGCTGCAAATTAGAGGAACTATTCAAATGGAAACTCTAGCATACCAAAGGGGATAATCTGTGGGAGTAGGAAAAGGGAAAAAGAAGGATTATAAAGATCAGGGAATTTTCCAAAATGGTGAGTTTTGCTTTTAAGCTAACAAAGTAATCCAGAGTTTGGTCCATAGTGTCTGACAACAAATAAAAAGTGATTCACACAATCAAGACTTATAGGGCACGATAGGCTTACATTTCAAGTATAATCACAGGAGAAGGAAGGAGACCCTTGGCTGGCAGTATGCCACATAGACTATACAACTATTGTAACTATATCAACAACAAAATAAAACCCTCAAAACTATGCATATTCTACCTTTCATGAAAAGCCACCAAAGTCTTTTCAAACAATAGCTCATTAGTCTTTACAGTATCCTTGTGAAACAGTTGGGGATTAACACTTTGCATTTTCATCGTATTTTTCCTCTAAGGAACTAGAAGAGGGGTTTAGGACTGTAAAGTAGAAACTACTTCAAATTGATAGATGGTTTTGGAGGTGGGCTTTGGCATGGCTATGAATGTGCTTTTTCAGCAAGAAAAAAATATATTTACGTACTGGAAGGGAAAGAAGGAAAAAATGGAAATAAGTATCTGACTTGATGATCTGTTTCTTTTTTCTCATACCTGTGTACTCAGAGTTCAGCTGTTGAACTTTTGATCACATTGAGGGAAGTCTCAGTTCAGCTTCCCCTTCTTAAAGAAATGAAATCTGATTTCTAGACCCTCTTCTCTCGTGACTAGTACAGTGCCCCCTTTGTAGTTCTCTAGTTTCTGGTAGCAGTTGGCCAATATGGCTCTAGAAACACCTGGATTCCTTACCCCACAGTGGATGCCAGGCTCCCTGGTAAAATTTCTTAGCTGGTAAAGAGTTTAATTCTAACCATTGCAGACATTCTTCAATCTAAGTAAGAAACCCATTTCTTAAATAATTGTGGGTTGCTTTAAGCTGAATTAAATAGTTATTTCCTATTTGCAACTTCCCCCAAAGAGTTTCTTAGCTATTTCTTGTGGTCTCAGCTCCCTAAAGAAAGAGTGAATGAGAGCTGTTCAGGTTGTTGCAGGGGAACCTCAGTTTGGTTAGGTGGTTGTATCAAATATTCAGTAAGAACTCTTTAATCTCTATGATTTGGGGATACAATATAGGAAAAATATAGTAATGGCCACAAAGAAGAGTGGGTTGATCATCTACACAATAATCAATGAATATAACCAATAATCAAACATCTTAATAATGTCAGACTAATAGAACAAAGAGTTCTTGGGAAACACATGGAAAGTACTAGTAAATCCCCATGTATTCTTGGGGAGTTTTTTCTTTTTGTGTTGCTGTTTCTGATTTGAGAAGTAGTGCCATTCTTTTATAGTCTACAGATTTATGATTTCTTCTCATTATGTATCATTAAAATTTTAAAACATGAAAAACTATGTTCTATTACCAGATTTATCAAAAGTAAAATTGTTTTGAGGGTTATAATGATGCAACTTCAACTACAAGGCCCTTTATCACTCCCTGAATCATTTTGCTCTTTGCTTTCCCTGGGGTAACCAATATAATTTATCTGATGGGTATCTTCATATTTGAGTTTTTAGACTTTTATTACATATGCATATATTTATGCAGCATATAAGATTTGATATGTATTTAAAATTTTTATTTAACAGGCATTACACCATACAAATTATTCTATTTGTTGATTCTGAGTCATTATTGTCCTTTCAAGATATTTTTATTTTCATACTGTAACCTTGCTTATTCGTTTTAGTTATCAATAAGAATTTTATCAGGCTCTATTTCAACCAAATGAAAATACATACAAAAATAATATAACCTATAGTTGTGGACCAGCAACCTGTTATTAACACATGAAAATCTTTTTACCATATTTTTTTCAGAATTTTCTCTTTCTTTAATTCATGAAACATGATTGATAGATCCAAATCCTTACTTTCCATTCCTTTCCCTTTCTCCCTCCCTGGATATAACCTTCATTCTGAAGTTGATGTGCACCATTTCCCTGCATGTTTTTATAATTTTACTACAAATCAGTTACTCCATAAGCAAAGACATAATTTTGGGGTCTTTACAAAACGCTATCACACTAACATGTTCTTTTTCCTCAATATCATATTACAAACAATTTCAAACATACAGAACATATAGCAGAGTTGAAAGAATTTTACAGTGAACACCTATGTACCACACCTGCATTGGATCATTAACATTTTACTGTACTTGCTTTCTCACACTTTATCTATACAGCCCTCTAGTCATTCATTAATCCATCTTAACTTTTGGAGGCATTTCAAAGTAAATTGCAGAAATCATTTATATATTCTTTTGCAATTCCATTTCCATTCAATATTGTTTCAGTCAATTCATTTTCACTGTTAAAAGTATTCTTTTGAGGGGAGTAGATGTAGTTCAGTGGTTGAGTGCCTGCTTCCCATGTACGAGGTCTTGGGTTCAATCCCTGGTACCTCCTAAAAGAAAAGTATTCCATTATAAGATTAAACAGAGCTTGTCCATTTCCCCTAGTACCTGGAAAATTGGTGGATTACACTTTTTTCACTAATATTAGCAGTAATGAAACAAACTTAATTTCACATGTCTACTTGTGTACCTGTGCAAGAGTTTTTCTGTCATATAGGTCTGGAAATGGAAAAGCAGGATCACAGGTCATGTGCAATTTTTTTCCCCTACGTATTGCTGAATTGCTGAATTTCTGTACGTATTGCTCCAATTACTAATTGAAACTCCCATATGCTCTTATAAGAGTTCTCTTTTCCCTATATCTATCCAAACAGACTTCTAAATTCTATAAATCTGATTGTCAAACAGTATCACATTGGTTTAATTTATGTTTTCCCAATAATTATTGATGATCAACATGTTTTCATGTTAGACATTTATTTTTGCTCCTTGGGGAATTTGCCTGTTCAGATCCTTTCCCATTTTTTTATGGTATGGTTTTTCCTTTTTATTTTTGATTGTTTATAATTTATATATAATGCAAAATATAAAATATATATTTATATACTATATAAATATAAAATATGTAATATATTTATATAATACATAAAAACTTATATAGTCTTCATAGTAAGTTATTGCCATATATATTCATGGTCAATATTTTTCCTAATATGTAGCTTTCCTTTTTGTTTTGATAAAAATGTCTCATCATAAGAAGCTTTAATTTTTGTGCTTTTAGTTGAAGAAGCTCTGGAAATTTTTAGTTTAATAAAGACATCTTATATTTTCTTCTAAAATTTCCTATGTTCAGCTTTTAATCTTTAGGCTTTTTCACTCAGAACTCTTATAAGTATATGCAAAATTTTAAATTTCAAAATTCTTTTTATAATTCAATTCTATATTGTGGATTTCTAATTTCTTTTTGCAATGTTGTCAGAAAACATGTCTGATATGACACTCATTCTTTACAATGTATGCAAACTCTTTTTGTTCCCTAGTACATTGTCAGATTTCTCTCATTTTTTAATCCTTCTCTGTTATTTTATTTTAATGTACCATTTACAGCAACATAATTGATTTAAAATTCTGTTACATATTCTAGTATTGATGAGAAAGTTTAATTTGCTTATATTCAGATTATTGATATATGTGAGCATATTTCTAGCATATTTTGTGTTTACTATTTATAACATTTTTTCTTTGGTACCTTTTTATTGTCCTCCTAATTAATGAGTATTAAAATTTTCTTTATTTTCTTTGTTTTTTTTTTCTCTTCTGGTTTAGAAGCTTTGAACTGTATTTCCATTCTTACAAGGGTTTAATTATGTGCGTTGTGTGTGTGTATGTGCATATTTATATGCATATCTATCATAATCCTTTATTAAAATTCTAAGTTATTCATTGGCTCTTCCTTCAGAATATGACAGGGAATGTGTTATATTTTTATTACAGAGTGAACACAGTGTCCCAAGCATTCGAGTTGTTTATTGTCTAGATTTTAGTTCTGCTTTTTAAAATAGTATTACTATTTTTTTACATTTAATAATTAAATAATTTATCAATATATCTTATCCATTTCAATATTTAACATTTTTCCTTAGGTCCTGCTTCATCCCTTGATAAAGTTTTCCTGCAATTTTCTTAACTACTTTTGGTTGTTAACTCAACATTTGCATAAAGGAAAATGTCACTATTTTGCTCACTCTTCAATCATGCTAGGTATAACATTTTAGACTGATGAGGTTTTTTTATTTCTGTTTTTTAAAATATATATTTTATTGGAGAAGTTGTGAGCTTACAAGGCAATCATGCATAACATGCAGAATTCCCATATATCACCCCTTCACCAACACATTGCATTGTTGTAGAGTATCTGTTACAGATTACGAAAAAACTTCATCACGATGTGCTTAAAAGAGTATTATCTAGAATCTTCCTCTTCCATTTACTTCCAAACATCCATCCTATCACTCATCAAGCATTGTTAACACTTTCTTCTAAAGATCTCGAATTCACTGCCTCCTATCTACCTTGCTGCTGTCTTAACTCAGGTTTTCCTTATTGCTCATCTGAACTTCTGCAATTTTCTCCTGAATGGCCTCATGCTCGCAGCTTCATTTTATTCTTATCCACCTTCAACAAAGCCACCAAAGTTCCCTTGTAAAATGTAAATCTGTTCATGTTGCTATTATTCAAAATTCTTTCAGTGGTTTCTAATTACTTTCATGCACCTTATCAGGAACTACTTAGCTTCTGGCCCCAACTTTTTTTTTTTTTTTCAGGTTCCTCTCATTCCATGATTTTCTGCTTTCCTTTATTTTCAGTTCATCTACCCTGTATTCAGTTCCCTACTTGTTCAGGTTCTCCTTTCTCACGTTGTTGATATTTTGAACACTGTCCCCATCCCAGCCCATTGTGCTGATCACCATTTATCTAGCAAAACACAGTTCAGCATTTCCTAATCCCACTCCCCAGTCTGAGTTTGAGGGTCCTTGTTCATATTGGTGAAAACAGATACTATAAAACATATGCCTCTTTATTGTGATTTCTCATTGTATTTTCTCTTTCATTGCTTCGAAAATGAACTCCTTGGAGTTAGGAACCGTGTGCTGTTCATCTCTTTATCACCAGAATAACCCTGTGGTACATAGTGGAGAGGCTCAACAAATATTTGCTTAATTCATGAATAAATGATTTGCTTATTGAATTTCAATGAACGATTTACATTGAGTCCTGTGGAATAATGATGGTTATTATTAATGTATTAGAGTCCCATAGTATATATTTTTAATATTACTATTTAATTTTAAAGTATGAAGTGAACACCTACCTGGTAACCAGCAAATTGTTACCAGCCATGGGCCAAATAAATGATGTAAGATCATTTTGGTCTTCACGATGCTCACAAAAACATCTCAAGAAACAGTTAGATTTCCCCATAATATAGATAACACAGGGTATTACTTTGAGCCTTAAAATTGGCAAGAGTTTTGTGAAATTTTGATTAGAAGACTCTAACAGATAATTTAGTCTATCTACTCCCTTGAAGTAAATGATGGCCACTTTTACGTCTGCCCACCCCCTCCCCTTCATGCCCTCTAATGCATGTGGCTGAACTGGGCCCTTTGACCCACATGTGAAATTCCTATAAATTTCAAAAAATGGCAGCCACCAAAGCAATAAAAGTGAATTTAATTTAAAAAGTGCAATCATGTTCTACCTCTTGCTGAACTGGACTTGGAATTATTTGTGACTGTGATTTAGCATTATTTCTGGGGGGAGAGTCACCCTGTTTAATACTAATAGTCTTCCCAGGAAGTTTCATTATAGTGAACTGCAATTTTTATTGCTCAGGATTTAACAAACTCCAATTTAAAGTCTCAGTGCCATTTTCCTCCAGCCTCCCAATCTCAGATGAAATTCTAAATTCTAACAATGTCAGCCCACGACACAGCCCATCACCCAAGTATCCTTGCTGAATCTCAGACACTAGAGACCTCGTGCTTCTTCCCTTCTCACTAGCACCTTCCTTCTGAAATTTCTTTGCTCAACACTTCTGACAACAACCTGTCTGCAGATGCACCAACAGCTGCTCCTGCTGAAAAATGGGCTTGTCTCTCTCACGGGGGCTATGATTTCTGGCATATGCATGCCTCCTACTGTCTCTTTGGTTTTAAAGCAATTTTCAGCACACCTGCTTGCGTGAACTTTACTGACAAGCCCTCTTAAGAGTTCACTGAAGAAAAAAAAAATCCTCGTTTCCTAGGTACATCCTTGTAATTCTAAATTTCAGTTTAAATCCCCCAGTAAAGTGTTTACCCCTGTGGACGGAGAGACAATCTGTGTTGAGACAGACCAGCCGCCTCGGGCAGGATCTCATCAGCTCTCATATCACAACCGATAGAGAGAGGGATGAGCCATTAAGGCAATAAGGTTAACTTGTTCCCACTGTCAAAATCGTTCCTCAGAGTGCATTTGCTACTGCCCTGTCCAGTCTGGGTTTAGCCATCACCTAAGAGATTATAACTCTCTCAGAAAAGTTCTCCAACTGGGTGGATCTGCTCTTCTGGTTTTGTCTCCACTAGCTTTTCCACTTGAGCCTATCTCTTAGAAATACTGTTTAGTACACCTTTATTCTGCTTTCTAGTCTCCACTTAAAAGACGTGCTCTGGCAAATCACACTTTTGATTATGTAAGAGACTCATTTGTGTGGCCACTGTCCTAAAGGGTCACCATTTAGTTTATACATGGGTCATGCAGAAAGCAGATACTTAAACTAATTATAAGCAGCCACCCAGCTATTATGAGGTTTTGGGGTTTTGTTTTGTCTTGCTTTTTTTTTCATTTTCTTTTGGCCCAGGAGCCTCTGTTTCAAGGCAATTGCCTCAGTGCTCAAATGTATTAATTGTGTAATTATAAATTGTTCAAAAATTACTTCTGATTATTGCCCCTGGAGAACTAATAGGGGCTCTCAATTGCGACCACGGTAATTGTGTACCCCATCTTGAGCATGGTAAGGCCAGTGAATTTCAGGGTAAATGAAAATTTCTAAAATGGCTCGAGTCAGCTAAAACTTATCCCCAAACAGTGAGAAATGGTGGTCTAATGTAATTGTAGAGAATTGACACTAACATCATGAAGGTAATATGAGTAGGGCCCATATAGGACATCTCAAAGCCAACCCCTATAAGCAGGCTGAAAATTGGTGATGGGTGGACATGGGTCTTTTGGAATTATGTTCTCACAATGTCCCAAACAAAACAACATAGAAATACAGAAGAAACAGCAAGACAGACTTGATTCAGGAACCAAAGCCAGTGCTGTTAAACTCTTAATTGTGGAATTTGTCCAGTGATATATGTAGGCACTGAGTGATCATTCCTTATGTAAATATGAATAATGCCTTTTTGTTTGATTCATATCACTTCTTCCTTCTAGTAAAATTCTCTGTGGCAGTACATTAAGAAATGGCTTTTGCTTGGGTAAGAAAAGTAGGCTGTTGAAATAATATTGGCTAAATAACTACTATGTGTTTAGTACTGTAAGTTATATTTACTTAAAATAAACACCCGACCTCACTATACTTTGAAGAAATGGCTGTTGTTATCCCCATTCCAAATATGATGAGGCTCAGAGTCATGAACCGAGCTACTGTGATTCTAAAGCAGTGCTCTTTGCATTGTATTCTACTGCCTTTGGTGCCTCCATCTCCTACTGAGACACCAAGTATGACATACACATGTACAAAGCCACCAAAATCACACTGACCCTGGTACCATTTCTGCTCTCTCTTTAACTAGTATGTTCCCTCTCCTTGGTTGTGCAAGAAAGGAACTGGTATAGGAATGGAGAGACCATGGCTCTGGAATGACCTTGTCCACGTTCACATTCTCTCTATGCTTCATACTAGCTTTGTGAATTTAAACAAGCATGTTTCTGTCTGAAACGCAGATTTCTCATATGTAATGTGGGAATAATAATTCTTGAAATAAACCTAATATGAGGGTTAAACACCTTTTAGGCAGGAGGTATGCAAAAAAAAACATAATAATTCCTTTCCCTTTCATTGTCAGTTTGCTGGCTCCAGATTGGAAACCATCTTCCTGTTTGACCTTCTTTCTCCTTTGTTACAAAATCCCCATTCCATTCAGTTAGTATCATAACATAATTGACAGTTAATGAATACATGTTGAGTGAAAGAAAGACCTCTTCAAGGTTTGGGTAAAATGTTATCCAGACTCTGAAGTCCATCCCCAGATTGCTAAGACCTGACTGACTGTCCTTTATCCCTACAGCACTGCCTGATGTACCTTCCTTAATATTTACTGTGGTATCTTGAAATTGCTTGGTTCCTCAACAAGAGCAGAGACCACATCTTACTTTTCTTTGTAAACTTAGCAATTAACAAGAACCTTGGAATATTTATTGAGCAAAGTATTGTTTGAAAGATTTAACCTGACTCATTACCCTAATATAAGTAGTTAGCATAGATTAATCTCACCTTTAACATTTCTGGAATTATCTGAACATATAATGAATACAATTAAAAGGTTAATCAAAAAAAATC
The DNA here is from genome assembly GCA_026826555.1 of Tolypeutes matacus. Taxonomy (NCBI): domain Eukaryota; kingdom Metazoa; phylum Chordata; class Mammalia; order Cingulata; family Chlamyphoridae; genus Tolypeutes; species Tolypeutes matacus. The sequence goes on from JAKSZT010054215.1 coordinate 39,610,697, forward strand.
CTGGGAAAGCAGATGTGGCTCAACTAGTTGAGCAACCACCAACCACATGGGAGGTAGTCGGTTTGGGTCCCAGTGCCTCCTAAAGAAGACAAAGCCGACATGACATACACTGCAACGAGCTAGATGTCACACTCACCACAACAAGCAGATGCCTAAATAAGCAGATGCCACAAGCCAGCAGACACCACAGCCTGCGGAGAGGGGAAGTAGCTCAGGTTGTTGGATACTTGTTTCCCATGTGGGTGGTCCCAGTTCAGTTCCTGGTGCCTCCTGGAGAAGGTGAGCAACCAATGAGCAGACAGATGAGAGAACCATCTGGGGGGGGGGGTGATAAAAAAATAAAAATATAAATAAATCTAAAAAAAATATCCTGGATTTTATCTAGTTAGAATATTAGTTTACTTAGCTTTACACCATAGTTTTATACCATATTTAGGCAAAATTTTAATTTTGAATCATCCAAAGTTTAATGATTGGCAAGGGAAAAGAATTGGGGGTGGATTTTCTATAGATATCTCTATTGTAGGTTGGTTTATAAAATTAAAAAGTAAAAACAGTAAAGAGCTTCTTTAATCAGCTTATTCAAGAAATAGAAAATTTCGATAAAATAGGGTCTGTCATATACAGAGGTATTCATCCAGATGAAGTTTAAACTATATATATATTATGTTCATATATATGGATGACCAAAGAGACAAAATAAAGCCCCTTACCATGAGGCACCAGGAGGGCATTCACAAATTCAGTTTGACGAGTTGCGCTGTGGCTGGCTTGTTAGGCGGCCCTGAAAGTAGATGCCTGTGTCCGTGTTTCCTCAGGAAACCCAAAACAGGGTAGAGCCTAGTTACCATTACTGCAGCTTGGGATGTGAGTTAACTTTTGAATTCAGGTCGGGCTCAGTTTTCTCATCTTTAAAATGGGGCCTGCAAACTTCACCCAATTATTTCAAGAGTTCATTGACTGGTAAAAACGTCCTTTAAATAGGAAAGATTTGGCTTTGACATAGACTCAGCCTTCTCTCTCTGAAAGGCCTGTTGAAGTTGCTGCCTTTTAAACTTCCCAACTTGTCCTCCTCATCCTGGCCCCGTTGGCTCCGCTAAGCTTCCTGTCCACACCACACCACACACACTGACCCTTCTGCTCTCTGCTGACGGTTCTCTAGTCAATCCCCTCAGATATTTCTTAAGTACAATAATTTTTTTGGTAGTTCTCTCAGGCTTATTTTCAGCTTTCAATTAATTGTGAAAACCCTTCTCAAGTAGAGTTTTATTTTCTCAGCATAGTTCTACCACCCTTGAATGACCCCAAGGAAAGTGGCTGACTCCACCTATTCAAAAACTGGTCCTGCAGAAGGGACAACCTATATCTGAAAGGACAAAACTTCTCTTTGACAGAGCCAGAGAGTGGATCAGGGTGGGACATGACAGAAGACTATGCAGACGCTATTTCCTTTGGAAACATTAAGCAGTAAGAGAAAGCTGCCCTGTTAAGAGAACTTGCAAATGCAATCAGCTTTGGGAAGGTGACTCACTCCTAGGAAAACCCATTACCGTCTTGGAGGCAGGGCTATATTCTCAATTTCTCCCATTTTTATGGCAGCTAGAACTCCCACACACTTTTCCTCCAGCGTCTCTCAAAATTGTTCAGCCCTGTTTAGGGCTTCAACAGTGATAAAAAGCTTGTTCTGCATATTCCCAGACAGTGAATGGTGCAGAGCACACCTAATGTGCTTGCCCGGTGCACTGACATTCATATTTAGTGTGCAAAGGTGAGTCATTTCAGAGGGAGGGTGCCTGGTTTGCCCTGTAATACCCTGAGATAGTCCTGTATCTCCTGCTGCGGCTTCTGACAGATCTTATAAAAGATCGTAAATTACTATCTGTTGAAATATATGAATTTAATGGATTCTATTAATGCACACCTGCACAGAAGAGATTTCAGGAGCCCAAAGATATGATCAGTCAAACAGCTTTAATAGTTATTAATTACAGAAGCAGACTATTTATCCCCTGCCTACACAGAAATCTGCAAGTTAGTGTAATACTCACACTTCAAGGCTTTCTGGATGGAAGAAAGAAATGGGCTTTGATTGAAAGGATCAAAAACTTATTTTAGCTAATGCATTTCCATGCTGGGATTTTTTTATTTATTTTTGGGAGAGAGGTCACTACTTTTCTGTGTGGATTTTAAATAATTTGAGATCATGGAGAGAAATTTTTTTTTTAGAATTAAAAAAAGGCTTTGACCAGCATTTAATACAGGCCACTTCTTTTTACCTCTAAGTGCATGAAAATCAATATGTTTAGATGGAAACCCAAACTAACCATTCAGGGCCAAGTCAAAGTTTCATATACGGCCTTGACAATGCCTTGGTTGATGTGACTAGGCAGGGTGGTTGATATGAGCTTTCCTTACACAATGACTTTGACCTGCTTATTCGTGTTTAAGGACCAAGAGCTCACCAGATTTACCTGGCAATTTTAATCATAATGATGACTGAACTTAATTTTTACTGAGGATTTACCATATGCTAGATACCTAAGAACAGCCCTATAAGGCAGATGCTTTTATGAACCCTGTTAGGATCCAGGAAGGTGAAAGGTTTTCATCACAGTCACACATTTAGGGTTTAAACACGAGCTGCCTGTTGCCTGATCCCATGCTCTCATCCACTACGCAGAGTTGCCCTCAACCACTCGTAATGACTACCATGTGTGAAATAGTTTGTTCCTGTAATTATGACTTTATCTACCTGAATGCAAACTTTGTGGCACCAGCTACATAGAGAAAGATAGAACTTTCCGCAATGTAGAAACAAGGTTTCTAAGGCTGCAAAACAAGTGAATCAAGAGCCAAGTCTAAGGACTGAATTAACTAAGACACTCTTTTTCTCCAATTACAGAGACAGGAAAAATGGCTGCAGTCTGGGAGAGTGATATCTTGAAGGGGCAGCAGAGGGGTCAGAGTGGGTCCTTGGGATGCTCATCCTTGCCTGCACTCCTGCATGCTCTGACCCGTATGTGGATTTTTGATGTTGTGCATGCACATAGACTTTTTACTTGTTTTTAAATTACTTTTACTATGGTTTATCCTTCTAGATGGACTATATGCTGTGGACAACAGTCTCTGGGGCGGGATCATTTTGTCATTCTTCCCAGGGCCTAGCACAGTGCTATGCATTTGGGTAACATTCAGTATATGCCTATTAAAAATCACATTAGAGGGGGACGGATGTGGCTCAAATGGTTGGGCGTCCGTCTCCCATATGGAGGGTTCAATACCCGGGACCTCCCGGTAAAAAAAAAAAAAAAAAAAAAAAAAAAAAAAAATCACATTAGATGTCCTTGCTATGCTACCTCTCCAAATAGTTCCTTTATTATTTAAGTACCATTGTAGTCCCACTTCCTCTATGAAGCCTTTAAAGACAGAAATAGCCCACTTGTTTCTTTTTCTGAACATACTCCAATTTGTACTGTTGGCTGTCCTTCTTTGGTTCCAGCCCCTAAATTATCAAACATTTATTAAGTACTCACCTGGTGCCAAGCACTTTTCTATATGCTTTTAGGGTATCTGTATATTTAATAATCACAGCAACCCTTTAAATAGGTCAATTATTATCCCCATTTTACAGATAGGGAACTCGAGGCACAAAAAAGTGAAATTACTTGTCACCAGTTACAAAATTAGAACCATATGTGAGCCTTTTGGTATAGAACCTGAGCTCTTAGTAACTAAGCATTTTGTTTCCCAGAAGCCAGAGGGCAGTGTAGAAATTAATCGGAGGTGAGTTCTTGGAGAAAAGATAACACTTTCTAGAAGTTTAACAGTGTAGGAGAAGATAGAATGGTGCGTGTAGCTGAAAGTTTGTTTAGTTTTTGAGAGGTCCTTAGGCATCTTTATATGCTGATAGGTTAAGCCAGGGCAGAGACTGAAGATGTAGGAATGAATGGGTATAATTCATCAGAGTCTGGCCCCTCACTGATGCCTAAGCCTTGTTCCAGCAGGCCATCTGACTTATATGGGCCAGGACAAGGGTCTTTTAACTTTTCTTTCATATCTCCTCTCACCAACCATCACAGTCCCTTTCTAAATTGGAGACTACTCATGTACTTCCCTGGCTTAAATTTTTCATTTGCTTTTTTCATTGCTCATATGAAAACGTCTAAATTCCTCCATATAACTCCAGAGATGTCCATGATCTGCCCTTGTTCACCTTGACCTCATAATTCACTCAGTATATTGATCATCACATCCTCTGACACAGTCTACACTGAATTCCTTGCAGTTTCCAATTCTCTTTAACTAAGGATGCTCTTCTCATTGTTGTCTGCCTGTAACAAATATGAGCACCTACTCATTCTTTAAGAACCACATCCAACATCCACTCCTCCATAAAGGCTTTTCAGTCTTCCCAGGCAGAATTAAATGTTCTCTTTTGTGTCTCCCCTTGTATGCTGCAAATACTTCTATCATAACATCTATAATGTTTTATTGTCTTGATTTGTTTACATGGCTGGTTTTTCCTACCAATTTGAAAGGTGCTTGAGAACAAGAACAACTTGATAAACCTCAATATTTTCATATGTAACTAGCACCCAATAGGTGCCCACAAATTAGTTGTGAATGAATGAATAAATGTATGTATAGTCATAGAAATGTAGGAAATACATTCCTGGATGTAGGGATGTAAGGAAAGGAAGGTATGATGAAGGTATTTTTTTCATCCTCTAAAGAGATAAAAGAATGTACCTGGTGTATAAACAAATTGTTCTTCTTTCAAGAACAGTCCATAACTATCTAAACAAGTGAAGGACATATATTAGAAAGGAATCATGTGTGCTGTTGACATTTCATTTCCTATCTTCAAGTGCACACACAGCTGCAACAACCTTGTTCCTGCTATCCTGGTGATTGGGAAAACCATTTTTATGGATAAAGTTTCACTGTGTACAGATGTGGCTTGGAGTAGGTAGGTATAACTGATATAGTTATTGGTTATAACTGTGAACTGCCCAGCTTCATCTTTCTTGACCTAAATATGTCCACAGGAATCATGGAATGAGTTTCATGTTGCATGAAGCAATTTAACATTTTTGTTATAGCATAGTCCTTTGCAAATATATAGTGGTACATTTTCACATACTTTAATTTGACCAGTAAATTAATCCAATGGAAGAGGCTCTGGTGGCCTGGAGTTATGTTCCCCAGGAAAACATGTTCTTAATCTTAATCCATTCCTCTCAGTGGGAACTCATTGTAAACAGGAATTTTTGGATGAGATTACTTCAGTTAAGGTGTGGCCCAACTGATTCAGGATGGGTCTGAATCCTATTACTTAAAGTTCTTTATAAGTGCAATTAAATTTAGTGACATAGAGAGAAAACCACAGGAAGAAGCTGCAAGTCAGTGGAGCCCAGAAAAGCCAGAATAAGTTGCCATGTGCATAGCCATATGACAGAAAAGCTAAAGATTAAGGATCACAGGCAGCCAAGCCCAGAATGCCACAGAATGCCAACCCCAGAACACCAAGCATCAGGAAATCATCACCACAAGGAAGTCTTGATTTTAGACTTCTCCTAGTCTCAAAACCATGAACCAATAAAGTCTCATGGTTTAAGCCATCCTACTGCAGCCAGGAAACCAAACAGTTTTTGGTGCCAGAAAAGTGGGGTAGTGCTATTACACATACCTAAAATGTGGAAAATCTTTGGAATTGGGTACTGGGTAGAGGCTAGAAGAATTGGAGGGACTCAAAAATGAGTGAGATATGTAGGGAAAGTTTCTATCATCTCAGAAAATACAGAATTCATCATGAATAATATGTTGGTAGAGATATGGATATTAATGGTACTTCCAATGATGCCTTAGAAGGAAATGATGAATGTGTTATTGGAAACAAGAGGAAAGACAATCTTTGTTTTAAATGGAAAAGAACTTGGTGAAACTGAGTTCTGATATTGGGTGGAAGAAGAACTTCAATGTGATGAACTTGGATATTTAGCTGAAATTTCCAAGCTAAATATGGAAGGTGTAGTTTAGTTTCTCCTTGTAGCTAATAGTGAAAGGGAGAAGGAAAGGGATAAGCTGAGAACTGAATCCCTAAACACAAAGAAACCAGAAATTGATGGTTTGGGAAATTCTGAACCTATCCAGGCAGTGTGCTCTGAGAATAGAACAAGAAGCAGCTCTATCAGAGACCTCCCTGAGCTTCCAAAAAGCAAATCCCCAGAGAATAGGACTCCATGTAATGGTTTAAATGAACATTGATCCAGTCAGCCATTTCAATAGAAATCAGTATTGAAAATGCAGCTATGCAGGAAGGATTTGTGAAAAGTTATGTTGTCTGATAGTTTGTAAGCAGATAACTTGTTTTCTAGGGTTCAGAGGTCCAAAGACAGAAGGGAATTGTGCCCCAGAACATATAATGCCCATAACTGATTTTGATGAGACTATGTATTTAGCATTATTACTGAAATGACTTAAGACTTTTGGGATGTTGTAACAGAATGAATGTATATTGCATGTGGTAAAACAAAACAAAACAAAACAAAGCAAAACCATATCCCTTTGGGGTCCAGAGGTCAGATTGTGGTTGCTTGGAGCTACGCACCCAGAAAAACACGTTTATAATCTTAATCCATTCCTCTGGATATGAACCCATTGTAAATAGAATCTTCTGATGAGGGTACTTCAGTTAAAGTGCAGCCCAACTGAATCAGGATAGGTTTTAATTGTATTAAATTGTATTTATAAGCAGAGTGAAAAATCAGACACATAGAGAGGCCAAAACTGTACTACTGTCCATTTCATAGCTGTGAAACCCAAAAAGATGCTTAGTGACTGAAACACAAGTGGCACCCAGCAACTCCGACTTCCCATTTTGTCTTCTTCCCTGGGCAATATGACTTTCAAAATGGAACCTAAATGGGAGGGAACACCATAGGAACAAATTCAACCCATGGTTTAGAGTGTAAGTATCTCTGGGATTGTCATGATGAGGAAAGATATGCTCAGTTTTTAGATGCTTATATGTGCACAGAGAGTGGAGGACTCTTCTGTCTGCCAGACTACTTTCAAATTCATTGTCATAATCTTCATCATTGTCATTATCATCATTATCAACATCACTAGCAGTTTTATAGTGTTTTGCAATTCATGCAACACATTCACTTACATCTTCCTCTTTGATTCACACAAAAGCCTTGAGATAAATAATTTTGTAGTACCCATTTTACACATTTGGGGCTACAGGCTCAGATGTGTTAAATGATTCAGCTCTTAAGTTGTATGACATTATCTTGATCACAGGTGTTCTAACTTAAGTTATATGCTCATCAAACACTGCTGTACCTTCAGATTTTGCTAGAGGAGTCCTAGACCTCTCTCCTGGCATTCTCTCCATGGCATTGAGAGATCTCTATATGGCCTAAAAATAGAATTTTAGCCATATCCCTGTGTTGAAAATCTATTATAGATGTGATCCATCTATTATAGGCCAGGCACTATAAGAAATATCATGATAAATAGGACAAAATTCTTGTCCTAAAGAAGCTTACGTGTTGTTGGAATAATAAAAGGGGAATAAAAAGAAAGTTTTTCAAACCAAAAATAAAGGATACTATGGCAGAAAAGATAAAATGTTCATGAGCTATATACAACAAGGGCTGTGGAAGATAAAAGGAAGTTTTATCTATTTTCTTAGGATCAGAGAGCTTTGAGAAAGGATGAGTTTGCACCAAGACAATTATGTTTCTCATGGCCTTAAGATCTTCCCATGGTTTCCTGTTGCCTATAGAATAAAGGCCAAAAAACTTGAGGCTTCCATGTTCTGGCCTCCATCTTCCCAGCCGCATCTTCCACCATGAGGTAACTCTAGCTATGCAACATTTATTACATTTCCCCAATTATAATGTATAGAATACACATTTTTCATATCTTAAGCCAATGTATAGTGTTTCTTCTCCCATCAACAGCCTGCCTTTGACTGCACATTTCTTAGAAATCCCAGCTTACCTTCTCCTAGCACCCCCAGGAGTATTCATGGCTTCTTCTTTGTGTACCAGTACACCACAACTCTCCCTCCATTGCAATGTTTGGTTACGCATCTGTCTCCCCTGCTAGGCTATAAGCCATTTGGGGGCAAAGACTATAACTTACTTGATCACTATAATACATCACTGAACCCAGTACTTGTCATATATTTGTTAAATGAGCAATGAATGGCTCTTGTGAATCATAGAGATTAACTTGATCATTAAACAGAAGCACATAGTTTCAAATACAGAAAAAGTTTCTACATTAGTCCTGAAAGATAGTAATTTCTTCTTTACTTGTATCCCTAACAATAATGAGGTGGTCACAGCTTCAAAAATAAAAGTAAATCAGGATAGGTTTGTAACTTTTCTATTGCAATCATAAACATGGCACTATTTCAAATAATTAAAAACAGATATCTTGCTCTCCCTACATTCTTAACTAGAATAAACTTTTCTTCCTACAACCATTTCAGGTATGACATGGTGACACCCATGTTGGGTTCCCATTCTCTGTTCTCAGGGAAATTTACCACTGCTTCATTTCAAATGTATTTCCTACAGTCTGCTTGTAACTCTCCTGAACACTTCATTGAAACAAGAAGAAAAAAGTCAGAATTGGCCTAGAGCTCAGAGTAGTCTTAACGTTGGGAAAGGGCTCAGAGGAATCTTCTAAAAGTGAGAAGGGTAGATTATTATATTGCATTATTAATATGCAGTGGATATGCATTTATTCATGTATGGTTGGCTCTGCCTTTTCAACATTAAATTACTTTCTACCTTATGAAAACTTAGTTCCAAATGCTTTTCTGAAGTGCAAATTGTCCAGGGAGAAAAGATAGTTCTGCCGCTGGTATTTGAGGCCAGCCCTAGGTAAAATAGTGAAGCAGTTGAAGTTTTTCCTTGGCATCTTTCCATCTAAAGTGAAAAAGGAAAGAACAAAAGTAAAGAAAGCCCACCCTGCTAGAAGAAGTATCCTTATGTATTCTTGTTGCCCATAGTCACGATTGCATAAACACCCAATGGTTGACCATTGGTTCCTTTTGAGGATAAGGATAGGGTACACATATGCTGCCATAACAAGCTATCCCCAGATCTCCTTGGCTTAATAGGTAAAAAATTATCTGCTGTCAGTCCAACAACTGCTTGAAGGAGCTTGCCTCCAAAGGTAGCTTAACCACCCAAGCTACTTCCAACTTTTTATTTGTCATCCCAACACACAGGCTCCACAGTCACATCAAAGGGAAAGAGAGGGCTGCAGGGTTGCCTACCAAAGCAAAAATGACTGAAAGAGATATTTATCACTTTCATTCACAGTCCTTTATTAGAACTTGTCACATAGCTGCATCTAACTGCAAGGACTCTGGGAAATGTGGGGGGAGTGCAAGGACATTTAGTGAACAGTAACTATCTATCCCTCACTCTTTATCTCCAGCCCTTGCTAAAACAGAGCTCAGGAAGGAGTAATACTAAAACTAATCCTATAAATAAAATTAAAATGTATCCACTTGTAGCTGCATTGTCTGGTATACACCGCAGACAGGCACCCAAACCAATTTATTGCTTCTATTTCCTTCACAGCTAATGTGTTTCTCAACATCTTAAACAAATTATATTGCTCACCTTTAGTATGCTCACTGTATCAGACAGGATGGGTTAACTTACACTGTTAAGAACAAGTAAATTCAAACTCTCTATCACTGAAACCACAAAAGGTTTATTTTTTGTTCCCTACATGTGTCCTTCACAGGCAGCTTGGGCTCCACTCTATGACCTGCTTACTCAAATCCAAACTTAACAGAGACATGGCTGTCTGAAACACTGACAGCTGCTGTGGTGGAAGGAAATAGAAGGCAGGGCAGAGGTTTTTGTCAAACCCTTTTCTCTTCTATTCCACTGGTCAAATCAAATCACCAGGGAAGGCCCAAATTCAAACAGGACTGGGAGTGCACTTCTTCTCTTTGCTGGAAGGAAGACGGGAGTACTGTCCTATGACTACCACACCCTTTGAAAGCAGAGGGTAATGATGAAATGTCTGCAAATTTGGGAGGCAATTAGAGAAGGAAATTTAGTGGTCCCTTGGCAATATCTTATATTTGTAGCAGGCAACATGTTATGGAAAAACACCAAGGGTTGGAAATAAGCTACCTCTAACTTTACCAAAGTTATTTAACTTCCTTCTAGGCAAATCACTTTAACTCTTTGGTTTTCATTTTCTTCCCATTTTAAAAAGAAGAAGGAACAAATGCAGATAATCACTAAAGATACTTTCAGCTTTAAAATTCTGAAATTTCATGGTTTTGTATTTGTTCTCCCTATTAAGCCATCGATTCATTTTTTTCTCTTTTCTTCCTTCCTTTCTTTCTTTTCTCTTTCTTTCTTTCTTTCTTTCTTTCTTTCTTTCTTTCTTTCTTTCTTTCTTTCTTTCTTTCTTTCTTTCTTTCTTTCTTTCTCTCTCTCTCTCTCTCTCTCTCTCTCTCTCTCTCTCTCTCTATTTCTCTATTTCTCTCTCTCTCTCTCTCTTCCTCTCCCTCCCTCCCTTCCTTCCTATTTAATTCATTCTAAAAGTACATCTTGAATACCTACCTCACCTCAAAGTGAGATGCACTGAGAGATGGAAATCTGTACATGCTTTATGATGCTGCCTGCTCAAAAAGTGAGGAAATGGGCACATATGTAAATATACTAGTCAAGAGATACAAAGATGCCATACAAATAACCGGAAAATCATTCAATGGGTCTTCAGAAGGTAATAAACCTGTGCTCAGCAAATCAGGAAATGTTCCAATGGTGAAAATTTCAAGACCCCAAAACAAGGTGAAGATTCTCTTCACAGAAAGCCACAAGAAAAGCAAAGGAAAGAGGCAGGAAAGAGCATAGGGCAGGGTGTACTAAGAACTAGATGAATGGACAGAAGCCAGTGCTTGGTTTGGAGGGAAGCCAGGCAGTAAACTGGATTGTAGATGTAGGGTGGGCTCAGATTGTAGGAAACCTGAGAGTGTTTATTGAAGGGACTGTGTAACACCACTGGTTTTATGAAGGAAAATAATATGGTGAAAAAGATAGAACTGATTTTATGAATATTTAACAACAGAAATGTTTACAATATTAAGAATACCATAAAGAAGGAAGAACTTTTCTAGTCTTTTAGACTAGAAAAATGTTTTACGACACTTCCAATGTTTCAAAAGCTGCTGTGTGTGTGTGTGTATGTGTCTGAAGGGAGAAGTGAAGTGGGAATCTTCCAACCACTGCCCTGAGAGCTAACCTAATTATGTCTTTGCATCCCTTGTCACTTGTTACAAGTGACAGATATGATTTAAACAGTTCTTGGTAAGTGACAAGGATCAACTTCCAAAACGTCATCACTCATAGGAATCCCTCCTCTTCTGCACAGCACTCTTAGTTGCAATTAGTTACTTTGCTTTCCTTTTGTTGTCTTAAACTGACACTTGAATCCTTCATTATTTAAATTTTTACATGTTTACATCCTATCTCTTGTAATATTGTTGTGTGATATACAAAACATCCCCTGCCTCTAAACCCAGTTCTTTCAGACACACGCTTACTGATTTGATATGATTTGAGAACATGTGATTCGAAAGCTGAGCTCTCAGAAGCTCTCTTCCTGGTCAAGGCATGGGGTGGCACCAGCGATGATGGAGAGGGCTCTTCCCTGCTGTTGTCCGCAGCAGACGTGGAGGGATTGAAGGCCTCCTAGCATGGGAGGAACACCCATCTGTCTAGGCGTATCACAGAACCACTTCCACCGTTTCCCATGAGTGCCCTCGTCTCACTCTGCAGGAATAAATGATATGACTGACAACTGAGGAGCTCACCCAATCCATTTCCACAGACACTTCAATTTGAACTATAGTATAATCATAGCCCAAATCAGACCAAACAGTTTCTAGCCTCAAATCGTGAATATTCAGACGGAAAAATGATCAATTTAGCATATGTTCTTTGTCTGTCTTTGCCTTTGTTTGCAAACTTCTCAGGGGAAAATGTGTTAAGAAAATTTGTAGCTAAAGGTGCCTAGATCAGAAGATTAGAACTGACTCCTTTTTAAAAAATAGATTCTCCATATCACGTCATAACAAGGTATTGTGAAAAACAACATACATTGCAACTCACAGCAAATTAAAAGATTATTCATTTTTCAAAACCTTCTGCAAGTTGTCTTTGCAAATCTTTGTCTTGGGACCTAAGATGTTTCACATGGTTCAATTCTTGCATCTGACTCACTGTAAAAATGTAGTCTCTGTGTTACCACAAAATAATACTGTATCGAGAGGAGAGAATGGTCTTTCCAGCTGGAGTGACAACTAATGGCTCCATGGAGAAAGTTCTGTTTAGGTGAAATGCTGACTGAGAGGAAGGATTTGAGAGAGGTATGTCTGGAAATCCTCCTCTTTACTCCTCTAAAGAACTACTTGCAATTCTTTATCAATGGCAAGTTTAATCTCCTTGATTGACAAAGAACAATCGAGAACATTTTCTTGATTTAAAGAAAAAAAAATGGAAGAAAAGGAGCCACGTACCTTTATGATCAGTTCATGTAATGTGGGTCTCATTTTGATTCCCTTCCAATGATGCAGAAGTCTTGAAGCCTGAATCAGAATTTTAATAAGACGGTCTTACTTATAAGGCATTCCTACAGCACGGATGTAGAGGGCAAAATCAGAATAAAATTCCTAAATAGGTGATAGAGAAGATTTGGAAAAAGTTATCAGAATTGGATTTGCCCACAAGGTAACAGACCTGTCTGTACAGGGGTTATTTGTGCCCATGCTATGCCATGCTGAGCGTAAGAAGCTGGTCTTCAATCCCGTCTGGCATTCTCCCCACACCCTCTTTTCCACCTCTCCAAATCCTGTCTGTCCTTCAAAGGGTAGTGGAGGTCTCCTCTGAGCATTTCAGTGATTAACCCCTTTGCAAAGGGTTATTCATTCATTTAGCAAATATTTATTGAGGGCTTAGTATTAAAGTCTGTCTCTTACAAATCCAGACTGCATTCCATTTTAGTGTGCGGGTGTTTGCTAATTATTTGTTTTGTGTCTCTTCAATAAAAGTAGACATTCTTTATGGAGTGAAGTCAGGTAATCTGGATCCCTGAGATATTACAGTGAGGATCATTATCCACAACTATCATTTTAATCCTGTGCCAAATGCTGGGACCACTTCTGTGCGACAGGAATTAGAAAGAGGCAAATCCCCACTGGCTCACATGGAATGAACACTGTTAGGACCTTAGCTCAATTCCTTTCTCATTCACTAATTCATTGAGCTCCTATGCTGCCCCAAGCACGAGGACAGTGATGGAGACACAGAAAGTGAATATTCATAGACATATTTCTCATCCAGAGATGTCTAATTAAGAAGACAGATAAGTAAAGTAATCATTTTTTTTAAAATGTGGCAGGTGTTGAGATAACAAATGTGCACTCCAGTAATTTATATGGTAGTATGAGAGGAGGGGCATCTCAGAAACTGAGTCTGCCCAGAAAATATTTATTTTTTTCTGCTGAGACCTTAATATAGCTGGGTCCTCATGTTGTCAGATACCCTTGAAACTCTCTGCTTTCCTGTCTGTCTGCCAAGATCCAAACCAGTTCTCTGTTGCTCATTACTCTCCTTTTTTCGTACCTCCCTTCTACCTTCACCTTGTTTTGTCAGACTGGATTATAAATCTGGTATGGACCATTAGTTAATGCTTATTATACCCCATTTATATTTACCCTAGTAGAAGGATCTGGCTCACAGTCATGCCCCAATGTGCCTCTTAATTGCATGGCACATGCCTGTTGAGTCCTGCGTTTAATTCTGTTAACCTAGCAAGATTCCAGGGGCTATCCTACTGCTGTTTGAGCCTGTAGTAAGTCTTTGACACTTTTCATGCATTAAATAATTTATTTTTGATACCTATTCTCTTACAAGGGAAAGACGACCAGAATTTGAAAAGTAGACTTACTATCTTCCTCTGCAATTTACTTATATATATTAAGAGAGAAATGTAAAAAGAGGAACACTTCAGGAAATCTTGCATTATTTCTAGCCAGAATATTAGCCTCCAAATGCAAGTTAACTTTCTATCTTCTTGGACTATGTTGGCCCTCAAAGACATTATTGGCTTTTTTCACTGGACTAAAGGTAGCCCTAGGGCTTTACTCGGTGCGTCCACTACAAAGTAACCCCTATTCTTTTGTTCCACTTGATTTCCTAAATGCAGGGGTAACCTCAAGTGCATTATAACTCAGGATCCACTGTAGTATACACTCATCTCATGAGATAAAAGAAAGAGGGAAAAACTCTAGGAGAAAAACAGAGAATTAAAGATATGAAAGGAGAACTTTCCTGATTCTACTCATATTCACCATTTTTCCCCCACTACAATGTTTACTCTAACATGGTGACCAATGTAGAGCCTTTGAATTTAATTAATTAATTTTATTGTTCCTTGTGAAAGAAAGTTGGAAGTATGAGTAGGTTAAGAGACATTGGTCTGTAGAAGAAGAGGAAAGAGGGATGGTAAAGACACCTTGTGTTCTACCAGACCCATATAAAATTCATGCTTTGGATACTCATTTGGTATTATCACGGGCACTGATGCATTGCTTACTTATATGGTACCTCAATCTCTAGAATAGAGCCAAGGGCCAAGACAATAGGACAACCTCTGAATAACCAACGTACTGTTGTAGATACTTCAAATCTTATATCCTCGCAAGATAAACCCTCAGGCCTTCAACCAAGACCTATTAATTTCATTTACTAAGAGATCAGAAAAGGATGCATTACACCCACCACACATTTTTCCTAAATTCAGAAGGATTATGATATATTTTTTTGTAGTTTCTATCCAAAATGGTTCAAAATATTTTGATACTTAAAGAGTAAATCTTACTTGCCTGAACAATTTATGTGAATGAAATCTTTTCAAAGTAAATAAATATTGGTATAAACTAAAAAAGATTATTTTTATTGTGTTGTATACATATTATTGCCTTGTTTAATACTACTATAATGGTAATTAACACCTCTCATAGCATGTATGGAATGTTGGCATCTCAGCCACCAACCTATGGGGAAAAATGATGCTAAAGCCAGGATCACACAGATTAGGAGATGCCTTCATCATTAAGAGTATGTGCTTAGGCTCAAAACCTGACTTACTACTTACCAGCTATGAAACTTTGGGTTGCTTACCTAAGCATTCTGTCTGATTTACTTATATATGTTAAAATGGTAATAATTATGGTATCTACTTTATGGGTTATTATGAAGATTAAGTATGATAATGTACACAAATTATTTGTAACCCTACCTGGCACATAGAAAGTACTTAATAAATATTAGCTGTTATATTGGATTAGCCTCCAAGGAGTTCAAAGAACAGCATCCATTGTGGTATTCCAAGATGTGTCATTAGCTCAGACTTGATTTAGGCCAATGTCCGTATCCAACAGAGTCCACCCTGCCTTCTGGGGCACAGGAGAGGATGCTTCAGGCAGAGGCAATGATGACAACCAGGTGGATTCCAGATGGCCCTTTGGCAGAGGATCACTTCTATGGCTGGTAATCGAGGTGATGGAGTACAGTCATGTATTCAAGACATTGTAATGGATTTCAGAATAGGAATCCAAAGTGAATACAGTTTTGCTTAGTGGAAGGGCATGGCTTGGTTAACAGATGTCTGAGGCTCACTCTACCCACACAAAGTACTGGGCATCAGCAGCTGAGACATCTCCACTCCTTGTTGTGTCTTCATATGATACTTTAATATTCTCCATTTGAGGGGCTCAAAAGCTGAATTGGGCTACGTATGCAATTAAAAGCATCTGTAGGTGAGTGAGTCTGAGAAAAATCATTTCAGAACTTAAAATGATATTCCTAATATTACTTCATGTATCTGTTACTTTAAAAATGTCAAAGATGAAATTCCCAAAGTATGCACTCTATAAGTGACAGGGCCAGGCCTAGAACCTCAGTCTTTTCTTCCAGTATAGTCAGCTGCCTCTCCCTATAGAGGTGGTATTACTTCTGCTGTTATTTTGTGTTGCTCAGATCTTCGGTTTGGAATGTAAAGTGGCAAATGAAATAGGCTATGTGTAGGACTACTTGTACCTAGCCAAGTCTGCTGAACAATAGTGCTCCTACAACAGTTATTGATTAATTCATGGACTGCTTTATTATAGCCTAATTATCTTATATAATTGTGTCTATAGTGTCTGTGATAGATCCATGGTAGAAACTTGTAATTGACATACAACAGAATTCACTTTCTCTAGCTTTAATAGAAAGAAACATACTCTATTATGAGCTTCTGGAATCAACTCTCAGAACTGAAATTGGGGGAGCTGCTCTCACTGCCATGGCCCAATCAAGAAGATTCTATCACTGTTGCCTCATTCCTCACCAACACTGCTTTGATCCTTGCTAGAAAAATGGATTCCTGGTGCACTTCCACTTTCCCACATAACTCAATTAAAAGTCATAGTTTTGTAAAGGAGCACTTTATTGGCAGACCTTAAAATATCTTCATCCCAGTGGCAACAAAGCTGGGAAATAGTTTTATCTTTTATTGTAATTTTGTACAGGAAGGTAGAATTTAAACGACTTGGAAATGATAAAACTGTTGGGAGGTATTTGAGTACTCCTAAATGTTGAATACTCACTTCAGATATCAAGAAAATACAGAATATTAGGAATATTTAATCACCTTTATTTCATGATCAACAGAATATCAGCTGGAAGCCTATTTCTGTCCTCATCAGAGAATGTGCTAAGTAGACTGTCAGTATCTAAAATCTATGTGAAATTTTTTGAATGAAGAAAAGTCAGCTAATATAATGGTCTTTGTTGGTTGATTTTTGTATTGTAATATTTTGTTTTGTTTGTTACTGACTGTGTCCAACAGTACCCTGGGACAACCCGGACTCTGGATGTGACTCATCCCCTTATTTAATCATCACATAATACATGGACTAATATCCAGAATCGTGGTCATTGACTATAACCATGGAAATAGAATAAGCTGAAAGGCAAAATGTATGCCAAGCACTTTCTTATCACATTATTTTAATACGTTAGGATATTTTCTATATGTATGCCACAAAGTCATGCAGAAACTCTTTAGTAACTTTTAATAATAAATCATTTGCAAAATTTCACATACTTTGAATATAATATAACAAAGAATATAGAACTTTTAACTTGACATTAATAAATGTTTAACATTTGCAAGTTGGTTAGACAAGTCTAATATACTTTAGCCACAGGCTGAATATTATATTTAGATTATTGCCCATGTTTTAGACAGAATTATTTAGATAAATGCTTCTCACTGCATGATGTCCAGGGTGTGGAGGTAGACTGGGAGATTGCACCATAATAGAAAAATGGGGTTAAAATGAAACAAGCATGAGGATAAAGAAAAGTAGGTAACAAGGCTACAAAGTGAATTATATGATGATGTAAATATTGGTGGTGGGCAAGTACACACCTGGCTCTGTATATTTTATGTCATTGTAAAGTGAAAAACAAAACATGCTAGTTTTACAATTCATAGTGATAAAGGTAGAGCTGATGGAGGTCCACATCTTTCAGGCCCCACAGCTTCCCACAGGATTTAGCAAATGGTTGATAAAGAAAGATCCAATTAAAAGCAGTGAGGTCTCCAAACATGTTCCATCTAAGTATGGATCCCATGATTCCAGATTAGTAGGTTCTAGCCATCTGAGTGACTCTCTATTGCAAGTAGTAAAGTCCTCAGACCTACAGGAGGCCTTCTTCTGGAGTCTGGATCCACCTGGAATGGAAGGAGGGGGACAAAACTCATGGGAGATACAGGGCTTGTTATGACTCCACCTGCTACCTGTTCTATCTTTGTATTCTTTCCTAATACAAATGCAAAATGTGAAACTAATGTCTACAGGGAAGCTCTGCAAAATGGCAAGATCCATCTCGACAACGTCTTTTCCTTCATCAGTATTAATAGAGATAGTGTTAGAAGGAAGAGGAGTCCTGATTCAACTCTGTGAATGACTGTCTACCACTTTCCTGCTACCGTGTACCCTGCTTCATCTGACAAGCATACCGAGCTCTTTATTTTTCTCTTGGTTCACATGTTCTCCCCTCCTTTCTACTTATCCAAATCCCACCCAGCCTTCTTGACTCAGCTCACATCCCAGAGATTCTTGTGTGTGTGTGTGTGAGTTTAATCTAGTGCACATCCTGAAGCTCTACCTCCCTGACAAATTCTTAGAGCATTTAAAATCTGTAGCTTACAATTCAGCACTTAATATATCATTTTCTCTTTGTTGTCTTATGTCTTAATACTCTTATTCTACTTAACAAAATTGCAAATAAGACAAAACTGTGTGAGAAAACACAAATTACAATGGGCAGGAGTAATGGGTCCAGGCTCCCACGCTAAAGCTGGAAAGGAACAAATGAAAAGTCTGACCTGCACCAAGGACAGCAGTGCGCCTTAAACTGAGGAGTATGATTAAATCAATTCTGTGTACTTTAGATCTGTTAAAAAATAATAAAATTATTTTTAAAAAAGGAAGTTGCATATGCAGTAGTAAACTTGTAAAAAGCCATTTATATAAAAGTAGATCTAGGCATTTCATTTATTCATTTATTTTTCATGTGCTCATTAAGACGGCTTATGAGGTACCTTGTATTGTACTGGGTACTGGGAATTTATGGGTGAGAAACAAGCTGCCTTTCTCCTCAAGGATCTCACACACTGCTGTTGCAAACTAAGGACTGGCATACTGTATGACGACTAAAAATAAAGACATGTTCAAAATGCTAGGTGAAAGGAAAGGTCAATATTAGTTATCAATTGGCATGTTGTGGTGGCTAAAAAAAGCCCATGCATACCTAGGCAGATTCCAGAATGCAGAGTATCTGGAAAGAATAAGGGGTGGGGGTGTGAGTGGTGATGGTGGTGGTGGAGGTTATTGCTCTGTCCTCAAGCAATTATACCAGAAAAGCGATGCTGTCAGGTTTTCAATAACACAGGTGATTAAAAAAAATAATAAGAGGTTATGCTGTACTGTGAAGGAGGTCACCTGGAATTTAAAAGTCCAGACAGTGAGTCTTTTAATGAAGCATGACAAGAGAAAAAAAAGACATGAAGAAGAAAAGCTAAAGTTGTAGGGCTCATGTAAAGGAAAAATATTCTGAAACTCTGCAAACATACACAGAGAAAAATTCAACTTTCTGGCAAAATGATAAGGAGGTAGACTTTGACTAAATATTAAGGAGAATGATCTAACAGTAAAAGGCATCCCCAATTAAAATGTGCTGCCTTGGGAAACAGAGTCCTCGAATAAAGTTCCCCTGTCCAGTTAGGATTTTATTATCTCACCCCTGAGGTTCTTTTCAACTTGAATAATAATGATGAACATTTTTATTAGGGTTATTATAATTGTATATAGTTTCCATAGTACTTATTGAGAACACATTATGTTCTAGGTGCTATATTAGACATTCTATATTTAGCTATGGTATTTTGTGGTTGTCAAAATGGAACTCTGATATGACTAATGGAAAGACATGGATAGGTGAAGTTAAGGGTTATAGGAAGGTAACTTAAAGAAGGAGATAGCACAGCATATTGCCGGCAGAGGGGCAGGCTTTCTAGGAACCCTAAATTTCCCCATAAGCATGCTGAGCTCCTGTCCATACTAAGTCAGTCAGATGCAAGAAGTTCATGCTTGTCTGTTCCACAGAAGGGCTTATAAACTCCAACCCCTACTCCCTGACACATGTAGAAACTCTCTATAAGGGTGAATGTGCTCACCAAGTGCAACGAAGTGGTGCAAAACAATCCCAGAGTTTGCTATTAGACAGCATGAATCAAAGGTCAATTTCCCAGAGCAGGATCCCTTAGCACGCTGTGGCTGCAAGCTTGGCAATTTCCCCTTGGACAGTATGCTGGGGGACAGCACAGTTTTAAAGGGTGGAATGGGCTATCTGACACTAGCCCTCAGCCCATGAAAAATCTCAAAATCTTAGAGGCATTTCTGCAAGATTGGAAATATAGATATTTCGAAATTAGAGCAAATGTCAAAAAGGACTAATTTTACCAGTCTGTTAGAAATCAAATTCTGTATTTACATGCCTAGGAAAGATTATGACAATTACATACATTATATTTACTTTAATAGGTAATACGATGATTTGTAGTTATTTCTTACATGCCTGTTCCTTCTGCAGGGCTCCATGGTGTGGAAGGCAGTGGTTCTTCCATATTTATCTTTACAGCAGACCACACTTTTCTGAAGAGTATTGCCGACCACACCACTGGTGCATTCTGATCATTTTGGACACAGAAGTCAGCCAAACAGAATTACACAGAAATAGAAGTACAACAGTGAGTAGCCCTGGGAATTCTGGAGATGGCAAGAGATTCTGACCCCTGTACTAAACAAGATATCTGACCAACTTTTGTTACTACCACAATATGCCCAGACTGCTTGAATCCTGAGCTACCAACATAGTGCCTGGTTCTGGACTTGGGGATGGATCATCTTTATTAGTGGAATTAAAATTAGACTGATAGCCAAAGTCTTTCTAGCTACAATAAGGATGAAAGCAACCGAGTAGGATCCTCAAAGTGGGGAAGATCATCCATAAGACAGCATGAACAAAATCCTAAAGTAAGTCACAGATTGGGCAAAGATATTTGCAAAGCAAATAAGCAACACTAAACTAATATCTACTGCGTAGAAATTTACCAAAGAATTTTGGTGGTTGAATACAAATATTTGGCCAGCTCTGAATGCCAATATCACAGAATCAATTTCTTAGGTATAAGATTAAATCTGATTTTTTTTTTTTAAATAAATAATGAGTAATGGTCAAATTTAAAAGTTTGACATTGTGATGCAGGGACAATAATATATTTGCTCTATTGGCTGCTGATGGCTTCTACAATTACATGGATATATTAAAAGAGAAGCTCATTTGCAGCAGACATGTCATAATATTACTAATATTTTTGTATATAGCAACATGTAATTCAGGAATAAAAATCAGTAATATTTTCTAGAATCTTTTTTGTTTGTTTTAAGGTTGGGCACATCTGAAAAGCTTCAATCTCAGATACTGAAAATAGTTGTCAGTTCCTAACTATTATTTCAAAAATGCTTAAAATTTTGGTCTCCATAGACTCAAAGAGATAATAAATTGTCTTCTTGAAGTGTACTTTTAAAGTGTGTTATTTTGAAGTTGGATAAGTGAGAAGAAAATTTGTTTGCGCAATTACGTTTTTCTTCCACTCTTTCTTCTAGTCTTTATATTCTTTATATTCTTCACCATGTTGAGATCAAAGATGATTTATCGTGGATATTGTTGCATATGATTTTGAAGTTTTTCCTCCTCATGACATTTAGAAGTAGCAAAGTTGAGATCTGTTTTTAATTCATCCTCACAAGATATGAAAAATTCTCAAATAGAACTTTTATCTTGAAAGATGAGTGGCCCAAGCTGAATTAAATAACTAAAAATTAAATATAGCTCTTAATGCTTCCAAAGATTAACATTGTGATCTAATCTAATTTCTATTATCCTGCATTTTTATTAGCACTTAAATTTTTATAAACATTTGTTGGCTCAAAACGGATATTAATTTCTTGTTAATGTTATCTATCTAATGCACTCTCTTAATATTCATAACTGCTAATTTTGGTTAACTATTTGAAAATTCTTAGTAATTCTATAAATCAAATTAAGAGTTTTCAAAATCAGCATTATTTATTTCAACATTTTATTATTGTATTAAATAAATATGCTTATATTTCAACTGCCTGAAGAAGTCCATGGAGGTTTTCAATTCAAATTATATCTAGAATCTTTCATAAATTAAAAAATGAATATCAGGGGCTGCCAGGCTGTGCATCCTTCTGCTTGCACTGCAGGGAGGTAGGAAGTCCGTGGGGGTGGCTCGAGGAGGTTTTCAAGGCTGAGGAGCACAATGGAGCATTCCTGTGTGGGCTGCGATCTAGTGGGTGGAGGACCCCTGCTGGAGGAGCTGGCTCTTCTGAAAGCCCAGGCTCCTGGTGGAGTCTGATTCCCTGGTTCCCTCCACACCTGTGGCCCTTCTTTTTTCGTTCATCCCACACCCTTGTTCCTGTGTCTCTTAGTTCTTCCTTGAATTCTTGTGTGTATCCTCTCCTGACACCTCAAAAACTTCCCTTTTTCTTTGATTTCCTATTAAAACACTTTTTTTTTTCTTTATTTTTTTAGGTACCAGGGCAAGGGATTGAACCCAGGACCTCGTATATGGTATGCCACTGCCCAGCCACTGAGCTACACCGGCTCCCTAAAACACTTTTTAAACAGAGTAATGGATAGAGAAAGACTTAGCAGTCAGCTTTGCGTTCCCAGTGTGGGTGCTCATTATTAAGTTGGGTTACTTTGGGCATGTCACTTAACCTACTTGAGCCTCGGATTACTTATCGGTAAACTGGGCAATATTATAGCAACTTCTCAAAGTGGAAGTGGAAGTACTCATAATACATGAAAGATGTCTGGCCATGGCCCTTAGCCAATGTACTTTAAGTACTGATTCCTCCTGGCTCCCTTCCTTCTATTGTAATTCAACCTATATCCTTATTTCCTTTATTATCAACCCAATTTTCCTGTCTTCTGGCTTGCAATTCCTTCTCCTTCTCCTCCTCCTCCTCCTCCTCTTCCTCCTCCTTCTTCAATCATTCCTTCTTCCCTTTGATTCTCATTCCCCACTCACTTCTACTCCAGAAATCTTACACATCATTTCCTTATATTTTCTTCCCACCCTATATCTCCTTGAGCCCCAATACTCCCAAATCCCTTTTTTTTTTCTGCTGGGTTGACTTTGTTTTATCTGCCCCAGCATCCCTGTCTTTTTTCTGGGAAAAAAAAAAATCCAGGTGTTAACAGGTAATTCAAGTCCCACAACTTGTTCATATCCCTGATATTATTGCACTGATTAGAGTTAAGGGGGCATGTGTGGTCATATAGCCTTCATTCTTGCACCCCAATCACTGATGTGTCAGGGATTGGGGTGCAAGAATGAAGATGATGTTTCCTGAAATTAAGTAGCATATTTTTTGTGACTACTGATGCAAAATTTAAATGTCAGTGTGTCTCTATTCCAACATAAAATTCTTACATAAAATTGAAGAAAAAGAAAGCATTTAAAAAGTGGCCAAAGTCTGTAAACAGTACCCAGAAAAAGAGATCTGAATTAACAATAAACATATGAAAAGCTGCTTAACCCCACCGCTAATCTGGAAACAAATTAAAACAGCAATGAGATGCTATTTCATACCCATTAGCTTGGAAAAACTAATTCTAACAATAAATACCAAGCATTATTGAGAATACATGTAAATAGAGAGCCATATTACCTTCTTGGGCAAGCAATTTAGCAATGCATAGTAAATTTAAAAACTCATGTATGTAGCAATTTCACTTCTAGTTCTATAGCCTAGAAAAGCTCATGCACATGTAAATAAAGGATAATGTGTGGGGGTGGGGTGGGGGGGTGTCCTCAAGATGGCAGAGTCATATGCTTCTAAGTTCCAACTCAAAAAAATAATATTTTAACAACAAGCAAAAACTGGTACAACTATGTTTTTCCAGAGTTTTGGAAAAGTTAAAGAATGTGTAAATGTGCAGGGCTGAATCAAGAGAAATTCAACTTAAAAATGATAGGAAGACCTTGTGATTGCCTTGTAGGACCTTTCCCTGACCCTGCCCTGAGTCATTGTGGAGCTGACATAATGGGTGCATATATGTCTATGTTAATATATCCGGTGGCATCCTGAAAGACTGAATCAGGACACTAAGGGAGACTTGCCATCCCAGAGCTTATCCTATACATTGAAGAATGTAAAAGTGGTTCAATTTAAGAAAATCAATCAATTTAATATACAATTTAACAGAATGAAGGGGGAAAAAACACATGATTATCTCAATTGATGCAGAAAAAGCATTTTACACAATCCAGCACCCTTTTTTATTTAAAAAAGCAAACACACACACAAAAACTCAGAACACTAGGAATAGAAGGGAGCTTCCTCAAATGATAAAAGGCCTTATGGTGGCTTGTAGTTATACACTTCTGATAAACATGTTCTTAACCTTAATCCATTCCTGGGGGAATGAACTCATTGTAAATAAGACCTTTTGATGAGGTTACTACAATTAAGGGGTGGCCTTACTGAATCAGCTTGGATTTTAATTTGGATTATTGGAGTCCATTATAAGCAGAGTGAAAGTAAGAAAGAGAATAAGCCACAGACAGCAGCCAGAACCTGGAAGTGAATGGAACCTGGAAGAGAAAAGAAAGAACGTTGCCATGTGTATTGCCATGTGACAGAAAAGGTGAGAGCAAAGGATCATTGGCAGCCAGTTCTGTAAAGCCAGTCTTCTAAAAGAAAGCATCACTTTATTGATGCCTCAGTGCTGGACTTCTCCTAGCCTCAAAACTGTGAGCCAATAAATCCCCATCGCTTAAGTCAATCAATTGTATAGTATTTATTGTCACATCCAGGAAACTAAAATAGGCACAGATAACATCATATTCTTGGTGAAGACTGAAAGCTTTAACCCTAATATCAGGAACAAGATGATGCCCACTTTCACTGCTGTTATTCAATATTGTATCAGAAGTTTGAGCCAGAGTAATTAGGCAACAAAAAGCAGTAGAAAAACATCCTGCTGGAAAGGAAGAAGTAAAATCATCCTTACTTAAAGATGGCATGATCCTATATATAGAAAATCCCAAAGAATGTACAAGTAAGTTCATTGAGCTAAAAAAAATGAATTTAGCAAAGTCATGGGGTACAAGATCAAAAACAAAAATTAGTGGTGTTTCTATACTCCAACAATGAATAATCCAAAAAGGAAATCAAGAAAATAATTCCATTTACAATAGCAACTAAAAGAATAAGCTATCTAGGAATAAATTTACTCAGTGATGTAAAGGAATTATACACAGAAAACTATAAATCGTTACTGAAGGAAATTAAAGAAAACCGAAATAAATGGAAAGATATCCCATGTTCATCAATTGGAAGACTTAATATCATTAAGATGTCAATACTACCCAAAGCAATTTACAGATTTATCACAATTCCAATAGAAATTCCAACAACTCTCCTTAGAAAATGGAAAAGCTAATCCTCATAGTCATAAGATTTGCCAAAATCATATTGAAAAAGAGAACTAAGTTGGAGGACTCACAATTCCCTATTTCAAAACCAATTACAAAGCTTTAGTAATCAACAGTGTAGTACTGGCACAAGGACAGAAGAATGGAATTGAATTTAGAGTACAGAAATAAATCCACACATCTATGACCAGTTGACTTTTTACAAGAATGCCAAGTGAACTCAATGGGGAGAAAATAGTCTCTTCAACAAATGGTGCTGATAAACTATATACCCACATGCAAAAGAATAAAAGTTGATCCCTACCTCACACAAAAATTAACTCAAAATGGATCAATAACCTATATAAAAAAGCTAATACTATAATACTCTTAGAAGAAAATATAGGGAAATATCTTCAGATCTTGTATCAGGCAATAGATTCTTAGACTTTACATCAAAAGCACAAACAACAAAGAAAAAGAAAAAGATAAATTAGACTTCATCAAAGTACCTTATAAAGAAAGTGAAACGACAACCTACAGAATGGGAAAAAATAGACACCATATATCTGATAAGGGTTTACTATTCAGAATATGCAAAGAACTCCAATAACTAAAAATCAAAGCAACAAATAACGCAATTTTTAAATAAAATTGGCAAAAAACCTGAATAGACATTTCTCCCAAAAAGATATACAAATGGCCAATAAGCACAGGAAATGATGTTCAACATCATTAGCCACCACGTAAATACAAATCATAACAACAATGAGATACCATCTCATGCTCACTAGGATAACTACCATTTAAAAAGTAGAAAATTAAAAGTGTTGGAGATGATGTAGAGAAATAAGAACAATCATTCATTTTTGGAATAGTGTGGCTGCTGTGGTGAACAGTGGGGAAGTTCCTAAAAAAGTTAAACATAAAACTACCATATAACCCAGCAATCACACTTCTAGATTTATACCCAAAAGAACTGAAAGCAGGGACTCTAGCAGATATTTGTACATCAATGTTCATAGCAGCATTATTCACAATAGCCAAAAGATGGAAGCAACCTAAGTGTCAAATGAATAAACTAAATGTGATATAAACATACATTCGAATATTATTCAGCTATTAAAAGAATGATATTCTGTTACATGCTACTACATGGATGAAATTTGAAGACATCAGGTTGAATGAAATAAGTCAGAAACAAAAGGACAGATATTGTATGATTCTATGTATATGACATGATGAGAATATGCAAAATCACAGAGACAGACAGTAAAGTACAGGTTATCAGGGCAGTGAGTAAGACAAATGGGGAGTTAATGCATAATGGGTGCAGAGTTTTTGTTTGGGGTGATGGAAAGTTTTGGTGATGGTGGTAGCACAATATTGTGAATATGATTAATGCCACTGAATCATATGCTTGTGAGTGGTCAAGATGGAAAATTTTATGTTGTACATATGTTACCACAATTTAAAAAAAGAGAGAGAGACTAAGGAGACTATGAGAATTAAATGCAGTACATGACCCTGGACTGGAACTAATAATGGAGGAGAAAATGTCCAAAAGGACATTATTGGGACAATTAAAATAATTGCAATATGGACTGTATGCTTTATATCAATATTGAATTTTCTGAATTTGATAGCTATATTTAAGATGGTTACATAAGTGAGTGTCCTTGTTTTTAGAAAATGTACATTGAAGTGTGAAGTGTTAGAGGAGCATGATGCATGCAGCCTACTTTCATATATTTAGGAAATGATAGAAGATAGAGAGAGAGAGAGAGAGAGAGATTAGATAGATGATAAATGATAGATATAGAGATAGACAGTGAGAGAGGGGAAAGGGGGATAGGGAGACAGAATATGACATAACAAATGTGGCAAAATGCTAGTATTTGGTAAATTTGGGTATCTGAATGGGGGATATATTAAAGTTTTATGTATTGTCTTTGCAAATTTCCTATGAGTTTTAAGTGTTTTTTTAAAGTTTTTCAAAAGAGAGAAGGTAGGAATTAAGTTGTATACAAACAAGGAGAAATACTATGTAGCAATGTAAAAGAATAAATGGGATCTATATTTGTCAAGTTTAGTAAATCTCTAAAAGTATATATAATTTTGAGTAGGAAAAGCAAGCTGGAGAATGATTACTAAAGCAACATAATATTATATCATATTTTTAAAAATTTCAAATATGTATTTTGTGGCTGCAAAAATGAAGTAAATATATAAAGAAAATCATTGGGAAGGTAACTACCAATTTTTTTTTTTTTTTTTTTTTTTTTTTTTTACTGTTTACATATACTATATATTTTATATTTTAATTGCCCTTACTTTAAAGTCTTTTATTATGAATTAATCAAACCCAATTTTTAAAAATATATATTTTAAAAGATGCTTAGATTACATAAATGTTACACAAAAATTACAGGAATTCCCATGTTCCCCACCTCCCACACCTCCCATAGCATGCCACATAAACATCTTCCATTAGTGTGGCACATCACCTGCAATGGATATACATATCCTGAGGCTTTGCCACTAAGCATGGACCATAGTTCACATTGTAGACCACACTCTCTCCCACACAGTTCTGCATGTTATATGCTGATGTAAATGGCCTATATCTGTCGTTGTAATGTCACTCAGGACAATCCCCAAGTCCTGAAAAAGCCCCTGTATTACAACTGCTTTTCCCTTCCCATCCCCCAAAGTGTCCAGTGGCCACTGGCTCCACCTCACTGTTGTATTTTCTTCCATTGCTTGAATCACAACACGTCTATAAAAGATTGCCATTAAGTTCACTCTAGTCCATAGCTTTTCCCCCAATCCTGAGGAGTTTGGGATGGTGATGCCCATATCACCTCCAAGTGAGAGGGGGCTTATATCCCATGGATATGGTGGATGGGATTATCCTGCCTGCAGCTGCAGGCTCTCTCCATTCCCTGGGATGCCGTTGTCCATCATCGTCTCCTCACCAGGTAACTTGGGTGAGTCCATTGAGCTGTAGAGTAGGAGTTGCAGCTCCACTGAGATTCCAGGCACAGCTGGCACATGGGCAGACCAGAGGCTCCAGTCTCTGGAAGTCTACCTACAAACTCCAGCATCACATATAGGTTTGAATAGAAGGGACTGATGGACCATGTGCAGGGAGGACTTATTTGAGTCCAACTCTGTCACTCTCAGGAGCACAGATTTCAAAGTAGAGCCTAGTGATGAGGCATCAACCTCTGGAGCTATCCCCCCTTATATAGGACCTGGGTGTCTCCAGAGCCCTCAGGAGCCCCTCTGTGTGGGGTGATATCCACTATGGTGTTCTATGATATCCTACTGAGGTGTGCATAAGTCTTACCTCTGGGATGACCTCCAGACTCTCTTTGAAGTCTCTTAGCCACATGAACTCATTTGTCTTTACCTTTTCCCCCTTTTATTCAAGGTCTTTTTCCAGTCGTTTTGCCAGTTGGTGCTTGGTATTAATCCCTCGTTGCCAGGGAGGCTCATCCCCAGGAGTCATGTCCCATGTTGGGGGGAAGGTAATGCATTCATATGCTGAGTTTGGCTTAGAGAGAGGCCACATTTGAGCAACAAGGAGGTTCTCAGGTGGCAACCCTTAAGCACCCCATAACAGTAGGCTAAGTTTCAATTACAAGAGCAAAGACTCGTAAGGCTAGTCATCAATAACAAGCACCCATCAGTGGACCATTGTCCTTTGTCAGACACTGACCCTGCACTCGAGGGACTGTTGCTGCTCCCTTGGAGAATGTGGCAGAGCTCTCCAGGCTGGGAATTCAGTGTTACCTCATTTATTGAGTGATTGTCTACCCACTGTGACTATGCCCCACCTCTTGATCATTTGAACAATTTTATATATCTTTCATGTATATTCAGGTGAACTTCCTCCCATGAAACCCCCATCCCAGACACCTCCCACCAATGATCCTCTGCTGCCCCCATTGTAAACCTTCTGGGATCTAAACCTTCCTTGAAGATGAAGCCTATATAATAGCCAAATACAATTAATAGGAAAATGAAATAATAATGATAAGCTTAAATGTAAGAGATAAAATACATGGAAACTCAGGAAAAAGACTGACAAATAAAATAAAATTAAAGGATTGGGGCATTCAAAAAATGAGAAAAAAAAAATTTTTAATTGAAAAATTTATTATTATTATTTTTTCCTTTTATCACTGCATTATCAGGTGTCCAGTCTGTACCATGGCACCTTCCCCCTCTCACCCAGTGTCTCCCAAATTTTAATTTAATTTTCAAAGAAGTTTTACACAGAGAATACTAGAGACTCTCATATACCCAACATCCTTCCTCTTTCCTCACCCCATATTAAAATCTTTTTTATGTGGATGGTAGCATTGTTGTAACTGTTATACAAATAGTGGAACATAGCTACTAAACATTGTCAGTGGTTTACTGTATAGTTTACAATTTAGACAATACAATGTAATAATTTTTGATGGTATTTACCATGTCCTGTGTTCATTACCGTAAGGTAATGAAAAACATTTCCCATGACCACTAAATACTCCCTGTTTGATATTTTCTGTTCCTTCCTCCCCATCCCCCTGGGGCACATGACACTCCCCTGTCCTGACTCATTGGATGACAAGATTCATAGTTACATGCAACAAGATGTCTTGACACGCTGATTATCCTCCCTTATTAGGGTCCACCCTTGCTCCTAAGAGACACCTACCTGTCTGTTTCTGGGTGAATCTGTCCTCCCAAAGATGGGGGTCCATCTCCTTCCCACTCATGTGTGGGTCTCCACTCCCCGACACAACACATTATGACAGGATGAACACTTACAGACTCCCCAGAAGCCTACTCCAGATGCACCCCATCCTGAATGCCCCCCCAACCTACACCCTAAACCAGTGACACTACCTTGTCATATTGCCATAAGAGCATTCCCACTCCTGCACTTTCAACATCATACCCACAAATCCCATGTTCACCTAGTCCCCCTTCCATCTGTCCCCACAGTATCCTGGGTATTCTAACCCACCCTTCCTAATCTACCCACCTGTCAACCCTGCACCACCAAACCCAGTAATATCACTACCCACCTGTCCTATCCTTCAATGTACAACTATACTCTAACACTTTACCACAGATTATGTCCATATGGGTAATGGCTCACAACCTTCTCTTCTCTTTCTCTCCCTTGTTAACCTATCTTTCAGACAATGGTTCTCAGAGACTACTCACTTTCCTCTATTCAAATCAGTGAGGTCATATACTGTTCATCCTTAGATGCCTGGCTTGCTTCACTCAACGTAAGATCTTCAAGATTCATCCATGTTATTCCACGTGTTAGCACTTTATTCCTTCTTACAGCTGAGTAATATTCCATTGCATGTATGTACCACATTTTGTTTATCCATTCATCTGTTGATGGGCAACAGGGCTGATCCCAATTTTTGGCAATTGTGAACAATGCCGCTATGAACGTTGGTGTGTATATATCTGTTTGTGTCTTTGCTTTCAATTCTTCTGGGTATATACCCAGCAGCGGAATCGCTGGATCATACGGAAGATCTATTGTTAGTTTTCTGAGGAACCGTAACTACCAATTTTGATGTGGTGATTTCTCAAGGAGAGACAAGGGTAATAAGTCAAGAAGGGAGCCAAGTATAGTTATACTAATTTATTACTCCTAAAATAGATCTGAAAAATAAAATCTCTGGGAAGCAAATTATACCTTTGCTCTTTTTTATAGATGAGGAAACTAAGGTATTGCATAGAGGAGTGAAGTAACTTCCCAAAGATCATACACGTTGTTCTAACCTCTGGAACCCTCAGCTATTGCTGTTAAGACCCTCAACTGATTGGATGAGGCCCACCCCTTTTATGAAGGGTAATCTCCTTTATTTAAGGTCAACTACAGATAAAAGTTTGTGCCCTTAGCATTTTTAATCCTTATAACAAGTGCAATGTATTTCTTTATAGCATTTGCTAGTCTGATAATAATGTAATTATGTGTGTACCTGCTTTTTTAGTATCTCTTTATATGACCCATTTTGGCAAAATTTTAGTCTGAAATTCTTCATTTATTTTTGAATAATTAATATAGTGCAATTATATTGAATAACAGGAATGTAAACTAAAATTTCCTCTCACTGAAAAACCTTTGAATCTCCATTTATAGTCATAACTTTAGAGATATGTTGGGGCTAATTTCAGGTTTCTAGTGTATGGAGCTGTTGTGTTTATGGAAATAGTGGTATTCATCAAGCATTTATTGGACACTATTATGTGCTAGACCGCAGTTTCCAAAGAACTCTAACAATTGTTTCAACTTGACCATGAATTTGAAGTATGCAACACAGAACAGATTTGAAGAGTCAATGTGATATGGTAGAATTAACTTTCATGCAGTAGACAGATGAGAGTTTGTATCCTATCTCTTCTACTCAAAGACTGTACAACTGGGCAAGTTATTTAACTCCTACCTTAGTTTGCCAATGCTGCTATGACAATAGCAGCAACAGGAATTTATTGTCTCATAGTTTAGTACTCTGGAAGTACAAAATCAAGGTGTTGTCAGGCCATTCTTTCTCCTAGAGTCTGTAGAAGTCTGGTGCTGGCTTACCAAAATCTTGGGGTTTCTTAGCTTACATCTCAAACTTCACCACATGGCTTCTCATGCTGGCTTCTGCTTCTCCTACTTACTAGTCTGTGTCTCTGACTAGATTTCTTTTCCTTATAAGGGCTTTAGTCATATGGATTAGGGCCCACCTTTATTCACTTTGGCTCTTCTGAAAAGGCACTTGGAAAATTCTATTTACAAATGAATTGAGGAATGCAAATTAAGACTTGAACATGTCTTTTGTGGGGGACATGATTCAATCCCCAACACTGCATCTTCTGATTAATTTCTTCATCTATTAGATGAGAACTTTTATACATACTTGTAATCTTGTTATGAGGATTACAGATAAATTTAAAATATCTAATAGAGTGTCTGGCAAATATATGGAATATATGCATTTAATAAATTATCATTGTTATTATCAACAGCATTGAACTATTTTCAACTCTTTATATTGCTTACGATCAGAGGTACAATGTATTTTACATCTCTCTTATGTTGCATGAACTACTGAGATGTGTACCTTTTAGATGCTCAGCAAATTCCTTTATGATTGATGAAATGATTTTGAAAGCAACCGCAAAGGTGACTACCAGATGCCTACACTGTATTCTTTCTTCTTTTATTAAAAACTATGGGGATAAAGATTGATCTGCCAGAATCAATTTGCTTAAAATTTACAAAACTATGCAGCCTTTTATAAAGAGCATATGGATGTTTTAGTTGGGCCTTGACCAGAAACATGACATAGAAGCCACCTTTTGAATGTGTGTGTGCCACATCCCTCGTTAGTTATCCAGGAAACAAGTATTGACTTTACACATCAGGTCTTTTACACATCAGGTCTTTTACACATCAGTATGTGGACATGGCTTTTCAACCACATCTCTCTGAAAGTTGGGAAGTTGAATGAAATTGAACATTTGTTAGTGGTGCTTGCTCATTAGTTCCTTTCACACTTTGCAAATAAGATATTTAATGTGCATTGGAGAAAACTTCTGCCCCATGTTGATTGATCACTAGAAAACTATTGGGGACAATTCCTGTTAGTGAGTGAGAAACATAAACCCATTTATCTTTATATCATATCTGTTGCAAATTAAACTAAAAACATAGAGTTTGCACACTAAAGCGTTTCTACTGTGGAGCAATGTGGCTATAAAACAGCATGCTAACAAGCACAACATGATGAATGGAATACAATAAACTGCCATGATTTCCATTTCTCCCCCCAGCAGATTTCAAGACTCTCACCTACTGAGGCTACAATAACAATATTCTAGGGAGCCTCGTAAACTATTTTGAGGACCGTGCCCTTCAGATTGTCCAGGTAGCTGTTAAACTAGTCCAGGATGAGAAATATTGGTCTTCATCAGGCATCATTTTCAGACATTTCCTCCCACTGTATTTAAATGCAGTCTGACAACTGTACAGTGTGCAATATTGGTAAGGGGTGGGGCAATGTTAGAAAAAGGAGTACTTTGAGATGGCATGATACAAAAGGGGAAAAAAGGACTAGCAATTTCCTCAGACTTCCTAAGAACAAAGGACCAAGGGTAAGTGGCTCGTCCCTTTCTTACTTTTCAATGCATTGTGTTAATAAAAGCCAGGAGAGTCATGCTTCAGAGAGATTTTAAGTTTGAAAAGATTTCCCAGCACAGATCAAAATCAATTTAATAAACTCCCTTTTTTGAATTCTTTCCATAGTCTAAAGGAAGTTGCGACTTTGGAAATGTGAAATATAAGGGAGTAAATCCTATTACAAAGTGCTCCATTGTACTGTGGATTTTTTAATATTGTAGGTCAAGTTCCAAGTTTTGTGGACCTAGTGATATTAAAGTCTGTCATTCACACTATGTCATAAGGAGTCCATATTTTCTTCTTCCTTAGGCCTCTCACGGTCTGAACTTCCCATGTCATGTCTTCTTTTCATCTCTAAAATATGCCAATGTGTTCCTGCCAGGCCCATCTCCTTACTTTCCCAGTATATTAAAGGTATTACTTTCAGTTTAATAACAGCCGTAATGAGTCACTTTTAATTTATTTCATTTTTTGCATTGACCTATGTACAAATTTTGTCTTGAAAGATAGAAAGAGGGGAAAAAAAAGAAAAGGAAAAAGAAAGGAAACTCTTTGTTACAAGAGATGAAAAACGCCTATCTCAAGGAACAGAGAGTGTCTGCAGCTGCAAACAAGACAGTTCCATCCATCTGTCCCATGGGATCTAAGCTCCCTCTTGATTAGAAACAGAGTGGGCATCACCATGCCCAAATATTCAAGATTAGGGAATGAACAATGGACTAAAGTAGACTTATTATTATTCTACTATAGACTTATTATTATTCCAGCAATGGAAGAACTTTTACCCATGATATAAAGGCAGTGGCCAACAGAGGTTCTGAGAGAAGGAGAGAGAAGAATAGGTGTAACATGGGGGCATTTTGGGGACATTGGAATTGTCCTGCATGACATTGCAATGATGGATACAGGCCATTATACATTTTGTAAAAACCTGTAAAATTGTGCGGGGCAGAATATAAACTATAATGTAAACTATACTGCATGGTTAGTAGCAATGCTTCAATATGCGTTCATCAATTGTAACAAATGTACCACACTAATGAAAGATGTTGTTAATGTGAGAAAGTGTGGGAGTGGGAGGGGGTAGGGCATATGGGAATCCCCTATATTTTTGATGTAACATTTGTGTAATCTAAAGCTTCTTTAAAAAATTATATATTTATATATACATATGTATATATATGTATATATATATATATATATATATAAAAGAGACATTGGACTGGGAGTCTATTAGACTTCCATGAAATACTTTAGCAATTTAACGACAAACACAGAAACATTCTAACAAATCAAATAAATACTTGTTGATTATATTTGTTGTTCACGTGGGGTGGGGATTATCAAGAAGACATATCAAAATTACTATGATCCAGATAATACCCTCCTAGCCAACATGGAATACCAGCAACTAGATTTATCCTTCCTCCTGAATCCACTTAAAATACCTACAACATATGAAAAAAAAAAAAACGTTCTCAAAATGCTAGGCTTCAGGTTATGAAGGAAATGATCACTCAGGGATGAGAATCACATGAAATGAGTCCTTGGTCCTTGCTTACTGTGGGAGAGAATTTCCAGACTGGGATAGACCGAATGAGAACCCAGTAGGAGCTAGGTTGACTTGCTGAGTTGAGGAGGATGAGTTGGAAGTTCTTGGAGGTCAGGTGGCTGAAGTTTGCAGGGCAAAGTATCTGAGAGGAGGAAGCTACACAGAGTGATACCTCCTGAGATATGCACTGGGAACTACCCACATATCCAGCTGAATACTGATCAGCCAGAGTGAAATGCATCATAATTCAAAAGACACCAGGTAGAGTATTCAGAAGGATTTTGCTTCAGTGGCAGAGAAAAATTAACCCCAGACCAAATATTTTTTATCCTACATAACAAAGCATAAAAGCAAGACCTAAAAAGAGCAAAATGTTTCCAAGTAATTTAACTATGTCCCAGTATAAAGCTCAATAATATTTACAGGAATACAGAAACATCCAACACTCAACAAACTGAAATTTAGTCTTACATCTGATCAAAAGTAGCAAACATGAAAAGAAACAAGAAAATACACTTCATAATGAGGTGAAAAATCAATCTAAAAACTGATGTGGAAATGATACAGATTAGTAGAAAAGGGATACTGTAACAGTTATGACAGTATCTCATATGTTCAAGAAGCTAGAGGAAAGATTAAGCATGTGCAAGACATGAAAGATACAAACATCACCCAAACTGAGAGATGAAAATTATAATGTCCACAATGAAAATATGCTAGATGAGATTCATGTAAAATTAGACATTGCAGTGGAATGCTGAATGAATTTAAATGCATTACAATAGAAATGTTTGAAAATAAAACACAGAGAGAGGTTTGAAAAAAAGACTGAAGAAAAAGGAATAGAGTATAAATGCACTATAATTGGAATCTCTAAAGGGTTGAAAGAAAGAAACAAAAATTTGGAGAAACAATGGCTATAATTTTTTCAAATTTGATGAAAACCAAAAATCCACAATACAAGAATCTCAACAAACTCTAATCACACACAAAAAAAAAAAAAAGAGGAAGAAAACTCCAAGTCACATCATAACTAAATTTCTCAAATGCACTGGTTAAGAAAAATCTTAACGATAACAAAGTGAAGTCATGTAATGTACAGGGAAATGAAGATAAGGATGACCTCAGATTTCTTGTTGGAACAAAGCAGAAGACAAATGCGGTAACATCTTTAAAATACTAACAGAAAAAAATGTCAACCTAGAAATCTTTACCCAGAAAATTATCCTTTAAAATGAAGGAGAAGTCTTTGACAGTTACACAAAAGCTGAAAGAACTTATCACAAACATACCTGCATTATAAAAAATTTTAAAGGAAACTCTATACTCAGAAGAAAAATCTGGAACTGCACAAAGAATAAAGATCACTGACATGGTAATTATATAGGTAAATATAAACATTTCTTAGTTTTTTAATCTCTTCAAAACACGATGAACTATTTAAAGCAAAAATAATATATTATAGGATTGTAACATACATAAAAGCCATGTATATCATGTATATGACAAAAAATAGCTTAAAGTTTGGAAGGCAAGGTATGTAATTATATAATTAAAAGATTCTTATTCTATACATTGTATAATATCACTTGCAGGAAGACTATGATGAGTCAAAGCAGTCCTAAAGATAAAGGAGATAAAATTATATTTTAAAAACACAATTATTCAGAAAGAAGAGGGAGAAAGGGGAGCAAAGAATATATAGGCCAAATACAAAATAAATAGAGAGTATATTTAAATAAAAACATATAAATAATCATATTAAATGTAAATAGTCTAAGAATCCCAATTAAAATACAGAGATGTTCAGATTGGATAAAATGCAAGACAAAACAATATACTGCCTATTAGAGTCCTACTTTAAACGTAAAGAGACAAAAAGATTAAAGTAAAAAAGATGGATAAATATATACCATGATAAAACTTGTTAAAAGAAAGCTGTAGTGGTTATATTGATACAAATGTAATTTTCAGAAAAGAATATTGACAACTATTAAAAAAGTCATTTCATAAAGATAATAGGTCAATTCATCAGGAAGAAATAATTATAAACATTTATGAACTTAATAAAAAGTTTAAAATACATGAAACAAAAATGTATACAATTGCAAAGAGAAATATACAAATCCTTACATATACTGAGATTTCAATAATTAATAGAACACATATACAGGAAATCAGTAATTATATAGAAGACTTGAATAACACCATTAACCCAGGTGACTAAATTGACATTTATAGAATATTCCACCCAACAACAGCAGAGGACATATTCTTTTCAAGAGCACACAGAATATTTACCAAGGTAGTCCATATTCTGGACCATCAAACAGGTCTCAATAAATATAAAAGGAGTTAAGTCAAAGTATGATCTTTGACCGTAATAGAATTAAATTAGAAAACAATGAAATAAATATCTCTGGAAAACTCCCAAATATTTGGAAGCTAAATAACACAATTTTAAAGAATTTATGAGTTAAAGAAGAAATCAAACGGGAAATTGAAAGTATTTTAAAATGAATGAAAATGAAAACATGGACTATCAAAATTTGCGGGAAACAACCAAAGCAATACTTAGAGGAAAATTTCTAGAAATAAATACTTATATTTGAATATAAAGGAAGAAAATAAAAGCTCTGAAGTAGAAACCCAAAGTAAGTTGAAGGAAAAAATAATAAAGAAAGATCAGAGTAGAAATCAAGAAATACAAAAGGAAAGAGAGAAAATAAATAAAAACAAAAGTGAGTACTTTGAGAAGATACACTGAAAAATCTCTAGTCAGACTGGTCAGAAAATGCCAATCCAACAACTGCTGAATTAAACAAATTCCTTTGTAGACACAATTTATCAAAGGATTTTTGTATGAATTTACAGGATGATTCAAAAATACCCCAAACAGCTTTGAAAAAGAAAAGAACAAAGTCAGATATCTTACACTAGCAAGCTTCAAGACTTAACATAAAATTATAATAATAAAGTAGAGTCATTCTGGCACAGAATGAGATAAATGGGATCAAATAGAGAGTTCAGAAAAAAAAAATATATATATCAATTGATTTTTGACTACAGTGCAAAGGCAATTCGGCAGTAAGACTTTTCAACAAACGGTACCTTAACAGGTGTATATACACACACATACACACACACATATATGCAAAATGCACTTAAATCCTTATCTCACATTATATATAAAAATTAACTCAAATAGATGATAACTCTAAATATAAAATTAAAACTAATACACTTCTATAAGAAAACATAAGAGAAAATCTTTGTTACCTTTAGTTAGACAAAGATTTCTTAGATACAATAAAAATCATAACCCATAGATGAACAACAGGGAGAAATTGGGCTTCAAGATAACAAAGACCTTCTGTTCTTTAAAAGATACTAAGAGAATGAAGAAACAATCCCCAGACTTGGAAAGAATATTTACCAATCACATATCTGACAAAGGATTATATCCAGAATAATAAAGAATTCTCACTGCTAAATAATAAGAAAACCAACACCCCAACTTAAAATTAGGCAAAAGAGTCAAAGAGACACTTCACCAAAGAATTTTTACACAGGCAACGGAACACAAGAAAAAATGCTTAATATTATTAGTCATTAGAGGAATCCAAACTAAAACTATGATGAGGCAGCACTACTCACCTATTAGAATTTCTAAAATTAAAAAGACCGTAGAAAATTTGAAGAGGATGTGGCAGAACTGGAATACTTGTACACTGCTGGTGGTAAAGTAAATTGTTGCAGCCAGTTTGGAATACACTTTGGTGGTATACTAAAATATTAAGTGTACAAATACCACATAATCTAGTCATTTCACTCCTAGGTATTTTTCCAAGAGTAATTAAAGCATATGTCTGTACAAAGACTTGTAAATAAATTTTCATAATAGTTTTAGTTCATGGCTAAGAAACTAGAAACAATGCAAATGTCCATCAGCAGGTGACTACATAAACAAATTGTGGTATATCCATACAATGGAGTACTATTCCTTAATTTAAAAAGTCAACTATTACTACATGCCAAAACCTGGGTGAATCTCAACATAATTATTCTCAGTGAGAGAATCCAGTCACGAAGGAGGACTTTCCTTTGCCTTATATTTATATAAGGTTCTAGAAAATTATAATTAATCTATAGTGAGAGAAAACAGATCAAACCTGCCTGAGGATAGGAACGTGAGTACTGACAGGTGGGGCAATTACAAACTGGCATGAGTAAACTTTGGGGAGGCATGTGTATGTTTCTTATTTTGATCATGGTGATGGTTTCCTTGATGTATATATGTGTCAAAATATGTGATTTTGTATAATTTAAATATATGCAGGTTACTGTACATCAGCAAAAATACCGTGATCCAAATTTACTGTTGATGTGGCTAAAATTATTTGCTATAAATGGCCATTTCTGTGGTCCATACTAGTAGTATTTAACAGTCCTTACATATGTTTTTGGTCTTCCTTCAGTCTCATAACAGCTTTGTGAATTGATTTAATTTTTTTCATTTACTCGAAAATAGAAATAACTCCCATTTTAAATGTACTTTAAATAAACTGAACATTTTCAAGTTGTACTTTCTAATAAATTAGCCTCTAGCCACATGTGGCTGTTTAAATTAAATTAATTTAAATTAAAAAAAATAATTAGTTCTCAGATACATTAGCCACGTTGCAAATGCTAAATGGCAATTGGTGGCTGGTGGCTACTCTCTTGGACAGCACAGAAATAGAATGTTTCCATCATCATAGAAGCTATATTGCACTATGGATAATGTTTATGATATACTGTAATTAAAAGTTAAAGAAACATGGATGCTTGTTCAAGCTCTACCTTTAGCTCTGTGTCTGTTCACCCTAGTTACCCTCTATTTTTATACTTACTGCTTTGTACTGTAAATCATTTGTCTAATGTCCTTACTGTGAGCTTCTTAAAGGGCACAGATCACATCAATTTTTGTAATTCCTTAG
Source organism: Tolypeutes matacus (assembly GCA_026826555.1). NCBI lineage: Eukaryota > Metazoa > Chordata > Mammalia > Cingulata > Chlamyphoridae > Tolypeutes > Tolypeutes matacus. The sequence continues at coordinate 39,650,610 of JAKSZT010054215.1, forward strand.
GTATAGTACCTAAGATACATTAGATGGTCAATAAATGTCAGTTCAAAGCATTTATGAAAATATGATGTTGTTTGATATCTCTAGATTGAGAGGAAAATTCACAAAATCTAAGTGATGCACTTGATTTCAGAAGCTGACCAAAGCACAGAAACTCAGTTTCCAGTTGATTTCAGAGGCTGGTCAAAGGTGCCTGGGATAGGTCAATTTCAGAACATTATACTTTAAATCAAGCATTTGAACAGAAATTTGTGTGCTGAATGGATTCCACAAAGTCATGAATTAAACATGGATTCTTCATGAGCCATCTATAATTCTCAAAGCTTTTTTTTAGGAGGTACCAGGGATTGAATCCAGGACCTTGTACATGGAAAGCAGGTGTTCAACCACTGAGCTACATCAGCTCCCCAATGACAGTTGGTTTTTGTGTTTGTTGGTTTGGTTTTAGAAGGTACTGGGGAATGAACCCAGGACCTCATACCTGAGAAGCAGGTGCTCAACCATTTCCCATGTGCTCTCCAATTCTCAAAGCATTTTAATGGAAAATTTAAACTTCTGTGCTTTATAAAGTGGTTTCTTTACTTAATGTGTGGCAAATTCTTCATTTTTATTTTTAAGACTCCTAAGCAATGTTATTGAAATTTGCAGCATAATCATGTGTTCTTGTTCTTCATCATTTGCTAAAATATTGAAGAAGTAGAGAATAAGGAAAAGATATGTATTTAAATGGAATTAGTTTGAAAAGTCTCAATAAAATAGATGAGTCCTTCAGAACTTGAAGGATGGGTGAGATTTAGATTGATAGCCTTGATGTATTTCAGAAACATCATCGAATTATGAAATGTACTTCAAACATTGCGTTTGTTTTTACATTAGAATTTGTGTCATAACTTTAAGCGTACACATTTGGCCTTTCAGTTTATTTGTAAACCATTTAAATGCCAGTCCCTTGCCATCTCTTCTCTCACATCCCTTATACATCCCATAAGATACTTAGCATAAGGCAGAGCATAGAGGTGGCATTTAGTCAATGATTTCTTAACAGTATGAAACAACTGCCTTCCATCTATAGCAGGGTCCAGTAGGACAAGGCCTGTCCTAGAGCCTACACTGGGTCTTTGACTGTTCATTCACTAAAGATTAATATTCTAGAAAGATGGAAAGTATCAGGTGACCCTGTATATTGAAAGATCTGAAAGAACATCGCTAATTTTGAACCATAAAAAGATCCTGACATTTCTGGTAACCAAACTAAATATTTGACGCTTTCCTTTAATAATTCACTGAGAATGTTGATACAATCAACTTTGAAGGCCAACAGACAATCCATTTATCCATTCACCAAATATTTCTTGAGCACCTATCTTCTGCCAAGCATTGCTGAGGCTTTGGTCCTCAGGGAAGAGAGCTTTACAGTAGCCTACGAAAGGGATTATTAGTAGGAAGCTTGGAAATGGGGGTAAGGGAAATAATAATGATAATCACAATTTCTCAGGGCTTTTGTGAGGACTGCATAAGATAGATATAAAAATTAACACAGTGACTGGCACATTTTATCCATTCTATTCAGAGTACCAGTCATTAGTGGGAAATGAAGGACTGAGCTGGATACTCTCTTTGTGTTCTATAGTTTGGTGATGCAGAATCACTGATTGGTATGTGTGAGTTTTCCCTAGAGTTCACTTGCATTTTTATCTTTATTTTCATCTTTCTAGGGAGAAAAATGCTTTCTCTGCTCAGTTAAGCCCATTTGCAAGATTCTGAATCATTATGTGATCTTACATCTAACGCTTATCCTTAAGGAAACAAATAGCATTCATATAAGCAGTTTCTACTTAAGCCTTGTCTCAACTTAGCCTTTTGGAAAACTTGCATGTGTGGAGGAGGTGAAGAGGGACGGGAGATTAGCACATCAAATGTCCTTTAACCTGTTATTTGCTGTATCTTTGTATCTGTTTCCTAGAGCTGATATAACAAATTAGCCCAAACCAAAGGCTTAAAAACATAAATTTCTGGTCTCATAGTTGTGGAAACTAGAACCCTGAAATCAAGATGCCAGTAAGACCAAGCTGCCTCTAGAATCTCTTCTTTTAAACCTGCTGTCCACTGAGCAATATTTTCCTTCTTTGCTTTTCACTAGTTTTAAAAAAAGTACTCTATTTCCTTTTCTTCAAAAAGGTTGCTAAACAACATGTTTAACACATAATTTACTCAACCCCTGATATCTGCCTTACAGTTTCACAATTTTAGGATAGTTTACCCATGAAAGTAAATATAATAGTGCTAGACTTTCTTATATAATTGAGAAAATCAAATGAAATTGTAAATGAAGGCTTTTTAAAAGTATGAAGTCTATTGAAAATAATATAGAGTGCTTAGGGAAGGAGGGAAATATGAATACAGAGAAAATGTTATGAAATAGAGGCCAGGGACAGGATTTCATTTACTTTCAATATAACCAAATAGAAAACCCCTGCGTCAAGATGCAAAACTCTCGGAAAGATTTTAGTTCTTTAGGCCACTTTGGAATGTCCTGTATTGATACAGGCCACAATCTCCATTTAAGAAAGGTCAAGTTCAGTTCCCCTTTGACTAGCCAAATCCCTCTTAGAGTACACATGTTTCAGGATCTCACATTTCAAAACAAAATAGAGAAACTGCTTTGTTTTGTTTTGTTTTGTTTTGCTTTGCTTTGCCTGAGAACAGCCATGTCTATTGTGATGTATCTTTTTCCTAAAAGAGTTTCAAGTTACTATTCACCTATAAGGGAGGGAAGATTCAAAATTACTTCATATGAGAGATGTTTGGAGATAAGGAGTTATTGAGCTTCTAGAAGAGAAGATTTAGGGAATTTTTTTAAATGACAGTTTTCTCCAAATATATAGGAGAGTGGTTAGATTTCTTCTTAATGTACCTAGTGGTCAGAGGTAGTAATACAGTAATTTCAGTTTAATATAAAGAAGAAAATTTTAATAAATGGAACTACAACTGAGTGCTTCAATATATTGAATTGTCCTTTCCTACAAGGGACAAAATATTAATGTGATCTCATCTATAAAATGAGGGGTTCAAGTTCCAATTTCTGTGCACCAAGTATGAGCTTAGTCACTATAAAAAGCCAGCACATCTATTCAAAGAAAACTGCTATGGTTTAATTTTAGAATTCTGTTTTGGGATTCCTCTCAGTGTCAATTTATGAAGAACACAAGAATATAAGTCTCATTAGGTTATAATCAAAACTTGATTTTAACCAAAAACTGTATTACCCAGTTTGATTACTCATCTAACTCACTAGACTTGGCTCTGAATGACTTTTAGCTATTTCCAAAAATTGAATCCATCTGCAAGAGATGAACATTAACCACTATTGTGGCTTTCAAAAAATGTGCTAGAGGCTTTGAAGAAAATTCCAAAAGGAGAGTTCAAACAGTGTTTTGATCTATAGAACATCATTAAAATAATTGTATAATTGCCCAAGGGACAACATTCAACTGAAGGAGCAAGTTCTGATATGACAAAAAAAATAGTGACATTACAGGAGAGTCATATTTCATTCACACAAAATATTAAGAAACGATATCAGGCAGCATATGAGAGTGGTAGAATATAGGCATTACAAAAGTCCAGAAGAGAGAGGTATCACTTTAGGTTGATAGACAAGGAGGGTTAAAAAGAAATATAAAATCTGTTCTAAATGTCTAAGGGTTGATAGATAGTAGCATCCACTGTTTGAATACGTGCATACATATATATCTATATATAACTTTATATATAGATATATATATAACTTTATCGTATGGTATTGATTGGTAATGCTAGTTACTCTCCATCAGAAAGGATTTGAATTCTGAGGGAATGGAACAAAAGATGTCAGGGCTTTGCCTGGGGAGGGGTTTGAAATGGCCAAGATCAAAGGCCACAATTCAAAGCAGGCTGAAAAGGGAGGGATAGTCCTTGCTCTCTCCATGCTGTTCAGTTCTCTCGCCTATCAGGGCCATCGTTTTCTAAAAATGTATAATCTCCCCTATTTCCAAGACTGCTCATGGTGACATCAAAAAGAGACTGAAGCAGGGACACCCTTCTTATCAGGGAGGCAAGAGAGACACCCAGGAACCCAGATTCAGAATCATGTTTGTTTATTTTGGTTCTTAACCCTTACTTGCCTGACCAAATTATACTTTATTTTCTCTGTGAGGATGTTACTGAACAGGACTCTTAGTTCTGACTTATATAAAACAGACCAGAAAAATGCCCATAAAGTAACAAGGTTACCAGTACATTTTAAACTAAAGAGATGGTTTCACAAAAGGAAACTGGAGATGGTGAAAATGACCTTTCCCCACTTAGAAGGTTATTTTAGTGAATTCTACTTGTCCAGTTTCATGGAGTCAGAATGTAGATTACAGATTAGGATGGAGAAGAAATGGGAATTTTTGTTTAATGGATGCAGAGTTTCTGTTTGAGGTGATGAAAAATTTTAAGTAATGGCTATCAGTGATGGTAGCCCGATATTATGAATGTAATTAATACCATTGAATTGTGTACTCAAAAATGGTTAACATGGGAAAATTTGAGTTGTATATATGTTACTACAATAAAAAGTTGTGTTTTTTTTTTAAAGTCTACTTGTTCTTTCTATATCTCAAATAGAGCAAGGATGAGGAATGTCAGTAAATAGATAAGTTGCATATATGCTAATCTCTGATTGCTCTAATGTGGGAGGTATGAGGAGTGGGGCATATGGTAATTCCCTATTTTTTTTAACGTGACATTTGTATAATTTAAATATATTTTAAAAATTAAAAAATAAAATTAAAAAATAAATAAAATATAAAATATGAACATTCTCAACGTTCCTAATGTGACAAAAATAAAACAGGTTACACATGATAAAGAAATATGAGAATAAATGTTCATTAAAATTTAGAATTCATATTTATTCATTAAAATGTATATTTTTGTATTCTAGAGAAAATTGGATTTCTGTGAATAAAATCTCATGCAATTTCAAAAACAAAAACAAAACACAAAAAAACTAAAAAAGGTCATTTGCAATCCCCTTGGTGTGTTATTTGCCTTCCAGAGCACTAAAAGAAATAATTTAACTAATTACTTTAAAGAAAGAAAATCATACTTAATCAGAATTTAGGCAGATCAAAATATTTATTTCTAAGTTCTGGATAACTGGAAAATAAAAGAAATGATACAAAAAGTAATTAATAGCTGATGTCACTTTCTATAATCTACATTTAGTAAATTAGATCTGAAGAACTACTTGGAAAAAAAAATCAGAATGTAATGTAGAATATTTTAAACATTGTAAGAATTCAGTCTAATACTCTAGTATTTTTTCTTGGCCCCTTTTACCAAATTCTTAAACTGTAGAAAATATGTCAAAAATGAGTCAGTAACAAAGCTTGCTGCTGAGCCAGGAGACCCAACAATAAACACTGCCCAACTGCCATTGTTTAAGCTGCAGTTTACTTATGACCAATTGAATCTCATTATTTCAGCCAAATTATGTTTTACAGCACTGAGTAGCCAAATAATTTAGTTTTTTTTTTTTTTTCCCTGTACTTCAGGCTTCAGTTATAAAGGAAAACTTTGAGCTTTCGAGAAAACAGAAATGTCTCTTTAGCCAAGTAGAATATCCCAGGAATGATAACAAGAAAGTTTTGTTAGCATAGAAGACAGAAAAAAATAATAATTTCGCCAGATCTTTATCTTCCATATCTTGCTTAGAGAAGGACTGGTACTGTGAAGAAAAAAATAATGAATATTTCCAAAAGTTACATATATTTGGCAGAAAAATGCAAGAAGTGTTATATCTTTCAGAAGATCCTTGTTAAATATCCGAGCATTTTAATTAACAATAATAAACTACAATAAATTGATTGTGGCAATGTGTTAAATAAATTACTTTATTTCCTTTGCATGTTACAAAACACTGTGAGATTCTTCTACAGATGAGAAAATTGAGACTAAAAAAGTTATATAATTTGCTTGAAGTTACCCATCTAGTGAATAGTTGTACTACTATCTTAGTAAATTGCAAGTGTCTGAAATACATTTCAAACTGGTTTAGTAAAAAAAAAAGGTAGGAATGCATTATCTCATGAATCTGAGCTGTCCAATGGTTGATGTACCCTCAGTGTCACAAGGCTATCATTGAGATTCAGTTTCCTCCAATTTTTGCTCCATTTTCTTCTGTATTCTTTATTTTCAGGCAAGATATTCCTACACGATAGAAAATAAATCTGTGGTAGGTAGACATGACTCTCTCTCTGAGATGACTAATCTACACTTGCTCTGGAGCTTCTATTTATTCTGATAAATAGAATATGTAACATATGCCATATGTTGCCAGTCAGGTGCCAGTCAGGACCTGGGTCTGTGAAAACGGTGCCGCGGATAAGAAAAAAAGAATAAAACAAGAAGAGAAGAGAGACTGGGATCAGGAGACTCTCCGTCTGATATGGATAGAAGAGCTTCACAACCTCCACACACACCCATTAAAAACACCACAATCTCTGCCAGTTTAAACCAGTCTGTTTTATATTACTCAGATGGATAGAAATATTCTGTCAAATTCAAGTTTCAACCATTTCTCTCATCTCAGCGATTGGTCCATTTATTTCCTCCTACCACAAATGGTGACTGGATATAGGAAAAGCTTATGCATCCTTATGGAGATGGGGAGAGGTGAGTGGTTTGCAATCAGTCATCACTGGTCTTTGTAGGGATGTCTCTTGACCAAAGTCTTTGGGTCTCTACTCTCAGAAACCTCCTGCCACACACACCATGCCCCCACCCACACCCCCATTCGCACAGGCTGAAAAAAATGGAAACATGTAGTCTGGAGTCAGCTCTGTTTCACTGGAGATATCACTCTTTCATTGTGGTACAATTCAGTCCACCAAGTGCTGGTTTCAGGATTTAGGTAGGTCAATATCCTCCTCTAGTTCCAAATGGGAAGCAGGACATGGACCTCCCTTCTTTGGAATTTTCTATCAACCTGCATGATGTTTAAAAGCATTTCCTGTCTTGCTTCAGACCCCAGTTGAAGGACAGGAAGCAGTGACAGCCTCTTGATCTCATATCCTCCTCCCAGAACTCTAAGGGCTTTCTTTTGTTCCCCTTTCTTTCCTGGGGTAAATTTTCTGTATATTGTGTCTTTGCCTTTCTTGGGGCCATAAGTGTATAAGTACTGCAAAGAAAAAAACCACATTAAGAAGAATGGAAAATGGATTGTCAGTTCTGTGGTGGAGTGAGCTCCTGTTTCTTGATGGCTTTAGTAAAATCCTAAGAATGACTCACAGTGATCTCACATGGTTTCTATGGCTATCTACCAATCAGTGTGCAGAAGGAATGGAGCACTCTAATTGGCCAAACCTAGGTCAAATGCTAATGCCGTAAGATATAGGGATGAGACAGAGATGGGGTAAGCTCCATTCAAATCACATGAACAGTTTCAGGGAGTTGAGTTCAGAAAGAGATTATTAGAATGCCTTATTTTACAATTATCTTGCATTAATTTAACTCTACATGCCTTGGAAAACCAAGATATATATATGTGTGTGTATATATATATATATACACACACATATATATATCTTGTACATATTTTGTACATATATACATACACAGCTTTATTTACCACAATGCTTTGGTTTCTACTGCCCTAAGGAAATGCAATCCTCAGCCTAAAGACAAAGGCCAAAAATAGATGTCAGTTCATTACTTCTGAGTATCTAAGGACTCAGGTTCTGGTGATCGGTTATTTATGCAATTTTCAAACATTGATTTGACTGTATAAGATTTTTCAACTTGTACCTGAACTTTTCAGGTAATTCTTAAGTAACTTATCTCCCAACCTTATACTTTTCCAACATACATATACACCTAGAGGCTATTATTCTGTATTTAAAAACTCATAATCAAGGACAGTGTTAAAACTTTTACCCTTGTAGCAGTCTGTCTCGAATGTGTAAATGGTTTCAATATTAGATTTTTGTACATAAATTCTCACTTCCACAGTACCTGTTGCACACAAACATCCACTGCTCAATTATATACAATATTTCCACTGTCCAGATCTAGTATTTAAGGCTGTTTGTAATCTGCACCTAACACATCTTTTAAAAATTTTTATCCAACATCTCCATATGCCATTATTTCTAAATATTTAGTAAGCCTAACATTTGAAGCTCTTGTTAAAAATTGAGGGCATATAGGTCCCACCCATACCAAGATGATGGAGTGAGAAGCTTCAGGGATCCATTCCTCCCCACCCCCACAGAAGCTTTGAACAACCAGCAAAAAACTGACAGAAATATCTTTTTCAAAACTCCAGAAAACAGGAAGGATTGCAGTAATAGGGTGAGCACTGAATCAAGAAAAGGCTACTTAAAAGTGGTAGGATCTCTTGGCACTCTAGCTGGCCCTTCCCTCACCTCTCACTGGCTTGTTTTGGAGCCAGCCTGTGCTCTCAGTATAGATCTCTCGTCCTGGAACTTGAAGGAGCAGAGAAGCCCTCATGTACATTCAGAGAACATATATGTCTGAAACAATCTGTCTGGTGATAGCCCAAGGGACTTGCTATCCCAAAATTTGTCCTGCATGTAGAAGACCGCATACAGAGCTCTCATAAGACTCTGTCTGACAGCAGTATGTATGGAGCAAGGATTCCTGGCTATAGGAAATATATTGCAATGCCCAGTACCATGAAGAAACAGTTTCCTAGGGAAGAGGGGACATTTGAAACTATGTAAATGATAGAATTCCTAGGAACACATGTGCATGCCCAAGACAAGACATATGCTTAGAAAAGATCAGGGTGTCCCCCATGCTTTAGCCTCCTTATATTTTCAAACCTCATTGCATGGATAAGCCCTGAACAGGTCAAACTGCAAAGACTGGGAAAGGTGTTTCCTTTCCTTTTTTTTTTTTTTTTTTTCCTTTGGTGGTAGTGGTGCTGGTGTTGGTGTATGTTAGTTCCTGACATTCAGAGAAGGCCCTGTCATAGAAATAGCTGGATATAAGTTTATGGAACAGACATCTCAGCATCTAAATTAGAATTATAATACATTAAAATAACAAAGTGTCCAGGTTTCAACAAAAAAATTACAAAACATACAAGGAAACAGGAATATTTAGCCCAGGCAAAGGAGAAAATTGAAACATCCAAAATCATTAATGAGAAGGACCAGACCTGAGATAAAACAGACAAAGACTTTTAAAATGGCTCTAAAATTCTCATATAACTAAAATAAAACATAGAAAAAGAACTAAAAGATATCAGGAAAATGATAAATGAATACAATGAGAATATCAATAGAGAGATGGAAATTATGAAAAGAAATCCAACCAGAGCCGAAGAGCACAGTAAAATAAATTTTAAAAGTCCTTGTAAAATAGTTGTTTATAAATCTTTGGAAATGAATAGAAATGGTTAAAGTATATCATGGTGTCTGTAACTAGCAGTATTATTGTATAGTTATGACAGTGGTTGAAAAGGAAAGTCTAAGGTCATGTATATTACTAGAAAGAAAACTAAAAACTGTAACATGGGACTCTATAAGAGTAAAACCTCATGTAAAATATGAATTCAGTGATAGTGCATATATAAAACTGTTTTTATAAAATATACATAGAAATATACTAGAGAGAAGGAAAAAGAATAGCAGGTATGGACAGCAGGGGAAGTATAGAGAGATTGAGAGGTGATGAGTTTTGGTTGTTTGATTTTTATTATTTTTTTATTGGAATAATGAAAGTGCACTAAGAATGAAGTGATGAATGCAAAAATCTGTGATTACACAGAATACCATAGATTGTACAGTTTGAATAGATTTATGCTTTATTAATATTTATCAATAAAATCGATTCCTTAAGAATAAAAATAAAATAAAAAGTCCTTAAAGGGATTCAACTGTAAAAGTGAAGCTGGCAGAAGAAAGAATCAGTGAACTTGAAGATAAAACAATTGAAATCATGCAGTCTGAAGAGTAGAAGGAAGAAAGAATGAAAAAAAGTGAACAGAAACTGAGGAACCTGTGGGACACCATCAAACATACCAAAGTACATATCATGGGAATCCCAGAAGGAGCAGAAATAGAGAAAGGGGCAGAGAGAATATTTTTTAAAAATGGCTGAAAACTTCCCAAATATAATGAAAGACATGACTATACACATCCAAGATGCTCAATGAACTCCAAAAAGGATAAGCCCAAATAGATTCATATCACACCATGTTAAAATCAAACTGTCAGATACCAAAGATAGAGAATAGTGAAAGCCACAAGAGAGAAATTATATGTCACAGACAAGCCAGCCAGCATAAGATTAGTACCAATTTCTCCTCAGAAACCATGGAGAAAAGAAAGCAATGGAAAGATATATTTAAAGTGCTGAAAACAAAAATTTACCAACCAAGAATTGTATATTCAGAAAAATGGTCTTTCAAAAATGAGGGAGGCCTCCCACATGGTAAACGGGAGCCCCACTGATTGAGCCACAGCCGCTTCCCTCCTGGTGAGAGCAGGCCCGCCTGCACGGCGTGGTTGGCTGACCCGGCGAGCGCGAGCAGCAAGGGGGGGATAAATTAATAAATAAATAAAATCTTAAAAATAAATAAATAAATAAAATAAAATAAAATGGATAAAGTAAATAAATAAATCTTTAAAAAAAAAAAAATGAGGGAGGGATTAAGATAATCCCAGATAAACAAAATCTGAGAAACTTCATCACCACTAGACCAGCCGTATAATAAACGCTAAAGCTAGTTCTGTAAGTTAAAAGGAAAGGACACTAGACAATGGACTGAAGCCACATGAACAATTAAAGATCTCCAGTAAAGAGACTGACATGGGTAAATATAAATACCAGTATTATTGCATTTTTAACTTGTAGTCCCACATTTTACTTCCTAAAAGGCAAATGCATAATTAATGATAAATCAATGGCTTTAGACTCCATGTATTAAATATAAATATGTAATTTGTGATAAGAACTACATAAAGGTGGGGCAATGAGGAGAGGATCATAGTTTTTATATGCTATTTAATTTAAGTTGGTATAAAAGCAAATAAGAATGGTATAGACTTAGGATGCCAAATGTAAGCACCATATTTATCACAGAGAAAATACCAGAGAATCTGGCATTTTCATAGGGACAGAAAGTAGAGTGCAAATTCATAGGGACAGAAAGTAGAGTGCAGGTTACCAGAGGTGGGGAGAAAGAGGAATGCAGATTTAATGCAAAATGAGCGCAGGGTTTTTGTTTGAGGTGGTGGGAAAGTTCTGATAATGCATGGTGGTGAGCTACTGCAACACTGTGACTATGATTAACCTCCACTGAACAATGATATGATTTGGAGGGGGTGGTATGGGAATATTTACGTTGTATATGTTTCTACAATTTAAAAAAGAAAGATCAATTAAAGAGATTATTAAATGCAATACCTGGTACTGGATGGGATCTAAGAATGGAGGAGAAAAGGCTCAAAAGGACATTATTGGGACATAAGAAAAAATTGGAACATAGAATGTAAGCTTTTTATCAATGTTAACCTCCTCGAACTTGGAAACTATACTTAAGGAGATTACATAAGTTAATACTCTTGCTTGTAGGAAATTTTTATAGGAAATGTGTATGGAAGTATTATGTGTTCAAGGATTATGATGTGTGCAACCTGCCCTCAAATGTTCAAAAAATTAATATAGACAGTTACATATATAGACAGTAGATAGATTATTGATAAATAAATAGATAGATGATAGAATGTTATGGCAAAGGTGGCAAAATAGTAAAATTGGTGGATCTGGGTGTCTTGGAGTGTGGGGTATATTGGAGTTCTCTGCATGGTGTTTGTGGTATTTTTGCAACTGCCCTATAAGTTGAACTTATTTCAAAATAAAAAGTAAAAAAAAAAAAAGAAAAATAGAGTAATAAAAATAATTCTTTAAAAAAATGAGAATATTAGGGTTCACCACCTACTCCATATTCTGATTCAAAAGGTTTTATGTAGGACTCAGAAACATGTATTTTTAATGATCTTTTGTGTTCGGCAGTATGTTAGAAGTTTCTATAGCAGTAACAAACAACTCCCAAATCTTAATGGCTTAGAATAACCAAAATCGATTTCTTTCTTGCCCTAAATATCCAACATGGGTCAGCTGGATGCTCTGCTCCCAAATTAAGGCAGAAATGTTGTCATTTACCATAACTGAAGAGAAAAAGAGTGCAGTGCTTACCAGACCTTAAACTTCCACCCAAAAGTGACACACTTTTCTTCTGCTTACTTTTCACTGATTAAACAAGTTATTGGCTACTCCTAAACTCCAGGTGATAGGGAACTATTTAGTGAATGGTACTTATGCAGACAGTCCGAGGACCTTGCTTTAAGAAACTTGACACCATATCTTTGGTTCTGCATTCTCTTGTCCATTAAAGTTTTCAAAACTTGCTTTATGTTTTCCTCTACACATTTGGACATCTATTACTGATGCTGGATGTGTCTTCCCTCATTCTAGTTGCACTGAACATTTGAACTATAAGTTATCTTCTGCAACTAAGATGTCAAAAAGCATTTCCCGTCAATAATTTATATTGCGTTATTGTGTTTTGTAACACTCAACTTGTTACAAAAATCATTTAATGTACCTACAACATATAATAAAAACTGATTTTAAGAAAAAAAAAACTTTCAGCAAACAAATCAGGACAAAAGTAGTACCATAAAGGTTGACATTATCTGCTCAGAAAACTACAACCACCAATAGATTATTTCTGAAAATTTGCCTATAAATCAATTGTTTGAAAATCTTTTATAATTTTCTAGTGGGGAAATAATAATTATAATGTCTAAGATTTCTGGGAAAGTATTCCAATGACTAATTAACTCATCAAGCTGCATGCTTACAATGAAACTATGTAAAATGAAACAGGGTTAAATAAAACACGACACCTTTATGATGCTAGAAATTCAATAGAACAAAAATTCTAAAACTTAAGCAATATATGTTTTCTATGTATAATTTAAGCTAATATCAATACAAGCCTTTTTAACTAGAGAAGGATGAAGAGGTAAGTAGAGATTTTTCAGATATTTTGAAGGGGACTTGTGAATATTTTCAAAGGTTTATATGTTACTGGAAGTGGAACTTAATTATTTCTAATTGCCACTTCAAATTATATGGCATCCTTGCCTTAATACAGGTATATCACTAACAATGGTTTAACATTTCAAGCTATGATTAGTCCATTGTTGGAATCATGATTGCAATAATGAAGGTGAGATTTTAAAAGTTAATGAGCAAGGAAAAAAAAAAAAGGAGAAAGAGAATTTACTGTGCTAACTGGAAAAGAGTTTAAACAAAGAAGGAAATGATAAAATTGAAGTAGGTGCATTTATATTGTGAAAAGTTGCCTGATGGAAAATACATCAGCTATTACTAGTAAGCAACAGAGGAGAGAGGGGGGAATGGGGTATTGCATGATCCATCTGAAGGAAAAATAAAGTTAATTATGGCATGAAACATTTGAGTCAGACAAATGATATAGGCTAGGGCAGACGAAAAGGGGAAAGTAGAATTGTGTGATTGAGTTTTAAAGTCTTGGGTTCACGCACAGGTAGGAGGTGAGATGTGAGATGAGAAAGGTAGGGGATGGAAAGATAGAGGTGTAGATAGAGGGGATATGCACTGAGAAGATGTATAAAAAGTAGTTTCCTTTAATGTTTGAAGATGATACCGGATAAGTACCATCTCCCCACTTAAGCATCCTAAGGATATAGACAGAGTCTCCCACAGTCCCACATCCTCTTGAACAGGCATAGCCCAGAATCTATATCTTCTTTTCATCTGATAAATGCCTGGAAACTTTCTGGATAGCTTAACTTTGCTAGGCTTCATTGTGTTATGCGCAACCCCAACCTTACCTTCCCTCCCACCCCATCCCACTCCCCTCATCTGGCTCATTCCTAGGGAATTTTCCCAGATTAAGGTTCAAATTAGATTAAGACTAGGACAGTTAACATTGGCAGCCAGGACAGTGATTTGATTAAACGAATCTGGCTGTGTTAGATATGTATTGAGTATCTACTTATGCGTTAGGCACTATACTACATAATTTCATATATGTTTCTATTTTCTAATCAATCTTTGTGATTATAATCTCAGTAAGCATAGACAGGAGCCAAATGATTAACTGGCATTGTTTCAGATACAACCAGAAGAGGCAGAAGCCAGAGTCAGGTCAAAAAAGATGAAGACCCTTGATGAGATAAACTTGAAGGCAAACATTTTAATCTGAAAATGTGCCTTTGGTGTCCCTGACTTTTCCCATTTCCCCTCTTTTAGGTATACTCACCAAACTATTTCTCATCAAAACTGACTATAGTGCCTTCACATTGACATGCAATGGAAACCAACTTTAGGTGCCAGCATTCTGAAGCAATTTCATTTGAATCAAAGCCTTGGGATATTGAATCTATGTCTTGGGATATTGAACCAATGTCTTGGGATATGTGAATTTAGCCTTGGAATATATGACTTCAGTCATGTGTTGAATATTTTCTGTATGCCAAGAACTAGGTCTTATTGATACATGGAATTGGGAGTTAGATATGGCATACAGGAATTCCAGACTTTAGTCAAGAAATATGAACTTGGAGATGGAGATCTCATGGCCTTCAATATCCCCTGAAATCAGACCACAAGGCCATATTTCCTCAACTTTTTCTACCTTGTCTTTATGTCCAGGAATGTTAGTCGTTTAATAGCAATAACAACAAATTTAATTGCCAAATATAGGTTGACTCTACCTGAACCTCTGGGAGATACAGCACAAGCATAAATTCTGAAGGAAGAAGTTTGTAGCACAGATACAAAGGCTTGAGGAGTCAGGGCAGCAATTTGCTCATGTGAATGCATGAAAGACATGTCCACATGTGTTAGGAAGAGTAGGTCTAACCTTGAAAGCTAGAATATGTCTTCTTCCATGAGCATGAAAACAGAAATAGACATATTCTTGAAGTATGTAGTTTTACCAGTGGTGAGAAATTCAAAACTTTAGTTTATATATTTTTTAAAAATCATATATTTTAAATTTTAGTCAAGACACACTGGACCTTTCTGCAAGCACAGATATGGGTCGATTTTCTTCTGCTATAGAGGCAGTGAAGCCCAGGAATTGTTACATGACAGAGTCCAGAATTAGCACTGAAAGGCCTTTTCTCTGTCAAGTCTTCTCTGTCCAGAAATATCTCCTATCTCTTTGTCACTGAAATGTAACCCTATGACATCCATTTTTCTTTTTCTGTAACAGAGCCCACCATGTCATTTCCTTTGGAAATACAGATATTTCTATGAGGAGTAGCAAACTGTTGAGAGTCACTGCAAGTATGTGGATTTAATTATAAGAGAGCTATCCTCCCTTGTAGCATGCTCATGCCCTTCTAAATAAGGGTAGAGTCAGGAAAAGCCAGGCCTGAGTGAGGGTCTACATGAGACCAGCTTGCTTACACTAGACTTCTAGTGTGGGCTAAGCTAACATTTGGAGAAGACAAGCAGATTATTAGCTTATGGTTCATAAAGTGTGTTGCCTGGACCAGTAACATCAGCATAACTTCAAATCTTGGGAGAAATGCAAATTCTCAGGCTCCACCTCACAACTGCTGAGTGAGAAAACTTGGGGTTGGGGCCAAGGAATTTGTGTTTCTATAAGCCTTCCAGGTGATTATGTTTAAGAACCACTGTATTAGCTGGCAGTTCCACTGAGGGTATACACTTCATGGTGGATTTACATAATTGCCTTAGAGTTAATGACTTTCAGATGCTTTCCTGAAATCAGGTCTTGATGTCATGAAGAAGGAGATAGAATAAAAGTTTCTAATTCTGGGACGTGGGACTGACAGAGTGGGGTGAGGGGACATGGAGGGTGTACTAGTCAGGGTTCTCTTGGGAAACAGAATCAACAGCAGATATCTGTCAATAATATGAGATTTTATAAGAGTCTCTCACACGACCGTGGGGATGCAAAAGTCCAGGTTCTGCAGGAAGGCTGCAAGCCCGGGACTCTGATGAAAGTCCGCTGAAAGGTCCTTGATGAGTTTCTGGGAGAAGATGGCTGCCCAAAGGCGAGCTGGGAAATTCTCCCTGAATGTTGAAATCACTTCCCCTTTTAAGGCATTCAACTGATTGCATCACCCATTGCTGATGCAATCTCCCTGATTGATGCGGATGTAATCAGCCATCCATGCAGTAAACTCACTGGTGATCAAAGTCCATAAATGCTCTTGTATTACAATTAGCCCAGTGCTTGCTGGACCAAACACCTGGACACAATCACCTGGCTGAGTTGACACATTAGCTTAACCATCACAATCCACCCCTTGTCACCTTGGCAACCATACACATTACCCTAAATCTTACCTAGTCTTTAAGTAAAAACAATAACAGACAAGCATACATATATATTTCCACCTAACAATGTTCAACTCCCCTGCATACAACTGGAGATGCATTAATTCCCCACAGAACAGGGTGCAAGTCCTTGGGTAATAGTCACTCTTAAACTTGACATCCTTAAATATTATGGTGTGAAATTAATACAACTTTTCATATGATAGGGGAAAAGGTTGGGGAAGAAAACAAGAAATTCATTTTGTGTACATATACAATCACACTCACAATGAAACAAGGATGAAGGGTTCATGGCTATTACAGTCCTTGTTTCTGTAACTGGTCATGTGGTCGAAGTTCATATTTATCATTACCTTCTTCCACTATCCATTCCCTGTCCTCGTTACCTTCAGCAAACACTTCAGCTGGCCATGGTTCTTTGCCTGGTGGGGTGACCCTAACTTTCATTCCCGAAAATTCTGGGCCATTGTTAGTCCTGCTTGAATTGGATTGTTGCAATTTTCCATTGACTTTAATCACAGGGCATGGCAGGACTAGGAGATGCCCTAGAGGTTCTCCTGCATTCCAGGCAAATTCTTCTTTGCTCCCATTATATAGAAGTAGTCCTATTTCCCCTTGATAGTCAGGATCAATCACCCCTGCCACTATAGTAATTCCCTTCTTTGCCTGTTGGTTCACAGGTAAGAGGAGCCAAAAGTGGCCAGGTGGCAGTCTTAACTTCCAGTTCAATGGAATCATCGTTTTGTTCCCTGGTGGCAGCACTCCTCCTTTTGGAACTAAAACCTGTAGACCAGCAGAGGTTAAGGTTGCAGGGACAGGAAACTAAAATTTCCCTAGTGGGTCACTAGGGGTAATAGTGAGTGGTACCACTCCCATTTCCACCCCTTGATTCCTGGACCCATGAATCCTGGTTATGGGAGAAACAGCACCATAGAGAGGATGCTGATTCTGAGCATACACAGCCTCCTAGAGAACATTGCCCCAGCCCTGCAAGGTATTGCCACCTAGTTGGTGCCATAATTGACCTTCAAAAGGCCATTCCCCCGTTCTATTAATCCAGCTGCTTTAGGGTTATGGGGAACATGGTAAGACCAGTGAATTCCATGGGCATGTGCCCATTCCCACACATCATTTGCTGTGAAATGGGTTCCTTGATCAGAAGCAATGCTTCTGTGGAATACCATGGTGGTAGGTAAGACATTCGGTAAGTCCACAGAAGGTAGTTTTGGAAGAAGCATTGCGTGCTGGAAATGCAGACCCATAGCCAGAGTATGTATCTATTCCAGGTAAAACAAATTGCTGCCCCTTCCATGGTGGAAGTGGCCCAACGTGGTCAACCTGCCACCAGGTAGCAGGCTGGTCACCTCGGAGAATGGTGCCATATCTGGGGCTAAGTGTGTCTCTCTGCTGCTGGCAGATTGGGCATTCAGCAGTGGCTGTAGCCAAGTCAGCCTTGGTGAGGGGAAGTCCATGTTGCTGAACCCATGCATAACCTCCATCCCTACCTCCATGGCCACTTTGTTCATGAGCCCATTGGGCAATGACAGAAGTGGCTGGGGAAAGAGGCTGAGCATTAGCCACAGAGCTGGTTATCTTATCCACTTGATTATTAAACTCTTCCTCTGCTGAAGTCACCCTCTGGTGAGCATTCACGTGAGACACAAATATGTTCATGTTTTTTGCCCACTCTGAAAGGTCTATCCACATAGCTCTTCCCCAGACCTCCTTGTCACCAATTTTCCAATCATGTTCCCTCCAAGTCCCTGACCATCCAGCCAAACCATTGGCAACAGCCCATGAATCAGTGTACAAATGCACCTCTGGCCATTTCTTCTTCCAAGGAAAATGAATGACTAGATGCACTGCTCGAAGCTCTGCCCTCTGGGAGGATTTGCCCTCACCGCTATCCTTCAAGGATATCCCAGAAAAGGGCTGCAGTGCCATAGCTGTCCACTTTCAGGTGGTGCCAGCATATCATGCAGAACCATCTGTAAACCAGGCCTGAGTTTTCTCATCCTCAGTCAACTGATTGTAAGGGACTCCCCAAGAGGTCAAAGCTGTGGGCTTGGGAAGAGAAGGTAACATGGCAGGGGTGGTGACCATGGGCATTTGGGTTGCTTCTTCATGTAACTTACTTGTGCCTTCAGGACCTGCTCGAGCCCTATCTCATATATACCTCTTCTACTTTATTATGGAGTGCTGCTGTGCACGCCCAACTTTATGGTTTTGTGGGTCAGACAATACCCAGCTCAGGTCTCATGATAACTGGACGGCCCATGGTTAAGCATTCATATTCTACTAAGGCCCAGTAGAAAGCCAAAAGCTGCTTCTCAAAAGGAGAGTAGTTATCTGCAGAGGATGACAAGGCTTTGCTCCAAAATCCTAATGATCTGTATTGTGATTCTCCTATAGGGGCCTGCCAAAGGCTCCAGACAGCATCTCTATTTGCCACTGAAACTTCCAGCACCATTGGATCTGCTGGATCATATGGTCCAAGTGGTAGTGCAGCTTGCACAACAGCCTGGACCTGTCACAGGGCCTCCTCTTGTTCCAGTCCCCAATCAAAACTAGCAGCTTTTCTGGTCACTCGGTAAATGGGCTGGAGTAACACACCCAAATGAGGAATGTGTTGTCTCCAAAATCCAAAGAGGCCAACTAAGCATTGTGCCTCTTTTTTGGTCATAGGAAGGGCCACATGCAACAGCTTACCCTTTACTTTAGAAGGGATATCTCAGTAGGCCCCACACCACTGGACACCTAGAAATTTCACTGAGGTGGAAGGACCCTGTATTTTTGTTGGATTTATCTCCCATCCTCTCTCACGCAAATGCCTTATCAATAAATCTAGAGTCTTTGCTACTTCTTGCTCAGTAAGTCCTATCAACATGATATCATCAATATAATGGACAAGTGTGATGTCTCATGGGAGGCAGAGGCAATCAAGGTCCCTGTGGACAATGTTATGACATAGGGCTGGAGAGTTGATATACCCCTGAGGCAGGACTGTGAAGGTATACTGCTGGCCTTGCCAGCTGAAAGCAAACTGTTTCTGGTGGTCCTTACTAATGGTAGTTAAGAAAGAAGTATTTGCCAGATCCACAGATGCATACCAGGTACCAGGAGAAGTGTTGATTTGCTCAAGCAATGCTACCACGTCTGGGACAGCAGCTGCAATTGGAGTCACCACCTGGTTAAGTTTATGATAATATACTGTCATCCTCCAAGATCCATCTGTTTTCTGCACAGGCCAAATAGGAGAGTTGAATGGGGATGTGGTGGGAATCACCACCCCTGCATCCTTCAAATCCTTGAAGATTGGCACTAATCTCTGCAATCCCTCCAGGAATCCGGTATTGCCTTTGATTAACTATTTTGCTAGGCAGGGGCAGTTCTAGAGGCTTCTACTTGGCCTTTCCAACCATAATAGCCCTCACTCCACAAGTCAGGGATGCAATGTGGGGATTCTGTCAGTTACTGAGTATGTCTATTCCAATTATGCATTCTGGAACTGGGGAAATAACCACAGAATGGGTCTGAGGACCCACTGGACCCACTGTGAGATGGACCTGAGCTAAAACTCCATCAATCACCTGACCTCCATAAGCCCCTACTCTGACTGGTGGACCACAGTGACAGTTTGGGTCTCCTGGAATTAATGTGACTTCTGAGCCAGTGTCTAATAATCCCTGAAATGTCTGATCATTTCCTTTTCCCCAATGCACACTCTGGCAAAAGGCCATGGGTCTCCCTGGGGAAAGGTGGGAGGAAGATTAACAGTATAAATTTTTGGCAGTTTAACAGGATCCTTCCCGAGGGGACTTGGTCTTCTCATTCAAGGAGCTCTGGGTCTGTAAACTGTCTCAAGTCTGGGAATTGATTAAGGGCCTGTGATTCTCTGGGTCTGTAATTTGAGTAAGGGTTTTCTTCACTCGACCTAGAGCTCTTCTGGGATCCAGAAGAAATTTAGTAGACTGCCCATGTATTTCACTTCTAAGTACCCTATGATCTATTAGCCAATGCCATAACTCCATGCGTCTCAGACTATTCTGTGTGCTGCATTGAATTTGTCTTTCATTGCAGTAGCCACTCCCACCTTGCCTTTGGCAATTAACTGCCAATACTTGACTTTTACCAGACCAAGATCCCATCATCCCCATAATGTTTAAGGATTCCAATTCCATTATAGCTCTCCCTACAGTAATATCTGGACTGCAGAGAAGAGCAACCACAGAGCTCTTCAGAGAAGATGGAGTTAGTCTTACAAATTTATTCCTCACAGTCCTGGTTAAAGGTGAGTCCTCTGGACATTCCTGGTTTGGGTGGCCTGGTCTCAAATGGTAAATCCATTCTAGCTTTACAATCTCTCTAAGCCTTTGAATCCCCTTGTCTACTGTACACCAGGGCAAGTCGGACATCTCAACATAAGCCATGCTAAGCCATCGTTTGATCCATGCTTCAGTCAGCCACCCAAACAAACTGTTAGTGTCCTTTCTAACCCCTTGAGATACAGTGTTGAATCCAGAATTTCTGCTTAGTGGGCCCATATCTATAGATTCAGCCTGATCCAACTTTATATTCCTTCTACCATTATCCCATACTTAGTATTCATTCCCACACCTATTCCCCTGATTTCTGTCTATATAAGTTGGAAAACTCATGCAGTTCTTTCACAGTATAGTATACTTTCTCATGGGTCACACTTCACATTTCACCTTTGGGGGCTTGTGATTTTAGTCTAGTAATGTGTCTCTAAGACAAGAGGGGTGTGTGGTGTAAGTAAGGAGAAGGATTAGAGATGTCTTGCAGGCTACTGACCTCAGG
This sequence comes from Tolypeutes matacus, assembly GCA_026826555.1. Taxonomy (NCBI): domain Eukaryota; kingdom Metazoa; phylum Chordata; class Mammalia; order Cingulata; family Chlamyphoridae; genus Tolypeutes; species Tolypeutes matacus. The sequence continues at coordinate 39,671,853 of JAKSZT010054215.1, forward strand.
GCATTCCTTTGTATTTTCTTCTGATGAGACAGGATTAATCCCTTCAGACAGGGGTTGGAAGACAGATTCCTCAGGGCAGACTGGAAGTTGGGCAGTGCTTGCTGGAGTTAAGCTGGTACATGCCTCAGGGCTGGGAGGAGGTCCAGACTCCCCTGGGCAGGCCAGAAGCTGGGCAGTGCAGGCTTCCCTTTGGCTGGTACCCACCTCAGGGCTGGAAGGAAGTCCGGACTCCCTGGGGCAGGCTGGAGGCTGGATGATACAAGCTTGACAAGGTGTGGTCTCCACAGGGCAGGCCATCGCACATTTATCTGGTATAGTCTCAGCAGAATTTAGGCTTCCAGTGTCCCCACCAATATTATCATCATCCCATATGTCTCAGTCCCAATCCTCGGAGCTCCACTCCTTTCCAATCAATGCCTTCACTTTAATTGCAGAAAACCGTGCAAGGTTGAGATTATAGTTTCCTCTGTAATTCTGCTACTTTTCAATGAGAGTCTGGGTTTGATTCTCAGATATCTCAAGTCTGTGGCTACAGGAGACAGGATTTTCTTTCAAGATACATGTAGAAACTTTCATATCATTTATGCAGCATTTAAGTTTCAAATTTGAAGACTTTAGCTCATCTCTTTCTTTTGTAACTGTATCCAGAGTATCTAGGAGGAGCAAGCCTACAATCATTATACTTTTTAATGCCACAAAATTCTGTTAAGGTGCTGAAAACACTTTCGCCCAGATCCTTGCTTCTTATATGCGTGGAAGTAGGGGAATCCAGTGATGCTATTTTGCGTATCTCTATTGCCAGCTCATGCCATGGACTGTTAGCAACCTCTTCATTATTGGAAAGGGAGTCATTAGTACCCCGAGTCCAATTAGAGTAGAGAGCCAATTACAAAACTCCCAGAACCACCTCAGACATCCCATGTTTACGACTCTGTTCTAAAAGAACAACTCCTGGTACTAATAAGTCAGGGTTCTCTCGGGAAACAGAATCAACAGGAGATATCTGTCAATGTTTTGAGATTTTATAAGAGTCTCTCAGGCGACCGTGGGGATGCAAAAGTCCAGGTTCCACAGGCAGGCTGCAAGCCCAGGGCTCTGATGAAAGTCCGATGAAGGTCCTTGATGAGTTTCTAGGAGAAGTTGGCTGTCCAAAGAGGAGCTGAGAAATTCTCCCTGAATGTTGAAATCACTTCTCCTTTTAAGGCATTCAACTGATTGCATCACCCATTGCTGATGCAATCTCCCTGATTGATGCAGATGTAATCAGCCATCCACACAGTAAACTCACCGGTGATCGAAGTCCATAAATGCTCTTGTATTACAATTAGCCCAGTGCTTGCTGGACCAAACACCTGGACACAATTACCTGGCCGAGTTGACACATTAGCCTAACCATCACGGAGGGGAAGTGGTGTGGATGGTGAGAAAGCAAGCTCAAGGACAAAAGAACAGAGAGGGGTGGGAGATCACAGGTAAACACATATATTACTATTTTTCAAGCTTAGCCTTAGCTTAAATCCAGTTTATCCCACAGTAGAGCTTTACACTGGTGGCTACAGGGTTGCAGGCCTGGATAAGGGTTGCAATGGGGACTATTTTATACTAAGCTTTTGTTTTTTCTGTCTCTAAAGGCAATAGCAGCAGGTAAAGCTGCTTCCTCACTTCTGAGATTTCTTCAACCCCAATTTGTATTTTGTTTTCTTTTTGTAATGAATTCTAATGTATGTACATCTTTCCAGGGATTAGATCTGACAGCGACAGCCCACAATAAAATGAGCACGAGGTCACACAATAATACAGGAGGAAGAATGAACTACAATTAAACCAACATAATTGCATACAAGCAACACCCTCCAAAGTAGGGAACAATATGTCTTTGGCTCAAAGTAATGAGGGCTCAGGAGATGAGAACATTGGAATGGCTTGATCAAGCTCTCATAAAACTCACAGAGAAAGGAAAACACAACAAAAATCACCAGGATTCCTAATCCCAAGAAACATGCTTTTACCCCCAAAAGGTAAGACAAAAGTACCTTCAAATGTGCTTCATTGTGGCCAAGCAGTTAATTCCTTCCTGGTTTATTGTTGGATGAACAAATGGGTCTACTTTTATTGTTAGAGCTTGCTTTCAATTACGAGGGTAATGGGGAAAAGCCTTATCAAGAATTACCCAAACCTAAAGCTAATGAAGACATTATTCAAATTAAGTCATAATTCATTCTATTTACTAACATTTTCATTCCAATAGTCAATTGAATGTGTACTTTCCTGCAAATAATTTTGAAAACTCTCTTGACCCTACAGAGTAGAGCCAGGTTTGTGTTTAAGTATCTTTTCTAACTCAAAGTCATCTAGAAAACTGACCCATTCTCAGAGAGGGAAAGTGACTGTGAGGGACTTGATGGTCCCTCTAAAATGAACCTGGTTAGGACTTTTTATATCTTCCTTGTAGAGGAGCAAAGACATCATTGCATTGTCAAAGATGGACAAACAGCAGAGGGATAGAGGTTTACTTTTTCTTTATAAATTATGTGGGTACTTGGAAATCTATAGCTCAATATCTGATGTTATATGACTTTATACTACCCACGTCATAAAAACTTCCATAAGGATGACATTAGTAAACTAACAGCTCACTTCATCATTCAGAAAGCAAAATGTGGTCTGCTCATTACGTAGGCTACCCCCAATATATTTGTCACAGTATCATTCTTTTCCTCCAAGAATACATATTTTATTGAGAATTGTTGCCTTAAGACTAAGACAAAAAAAAAAAAAAAAGAAAAAAAAAGAAAGAAAGAAAGAAAAGAAAAAGAAACATGATATAACCATGTACTAGTTGAATTCTAAATCACAAGCTAGAGATTATCAAATAATAGGGCAGCATATGGAGTTATAAATTACAACAGAATTGAGAAAATAAAAAGACTGGACTTGAGCTGGACTTCAGATGAAATTCTTTGCAAAATAGCAAAGATCCTGTTTTCTACCTTCTTCCCTGGCTTTTCTCCATGAGCCTGCAAAAATGGGTGCAAGCTTTACAGTTCATTTTAAACTCATTTGGACCATATTCTCAACAGAGGTTATATTTTATCATATTAGCCCTTTGTAAGGTACAAGTGACATGCATTCTAAAATTCAGTTCTTATCAGCAAAGAAACTGGATAGAAATAGGAACCATACTAGATGGGACTTTAAGAACACTATGATTTTTTTTTTTAATTTCACTAAATGGAGAAGAATAATAGAAGGAAAGAGAAAAAAATAAAGAAATAATGAAAGATAGCAGTGAGAAAGAAAGAAGGGAAATCAGAAGAGATGGGATAAGGGAAGGAGAGGGGAGAAAAAACTTAAAACAAAAAAAAAAAAAGAAGAAGAAAAAATCAAGATATTTGGAATGTTTCCAGTTTTTTTGTATGAACTCTTATGTTTTAGAAGCACATTCTGTGAGTGGGAATATGTGTGTGTGTGTATGCGTGCTTATGTGCATGTTGGAAGCTCTGTAATAATTCACTCACCTTATGTTAGAGTTTACCTTGGCCAGTTGATTTGAAAACTGGTTTCATGTGAAAGAACTTTTTCCATTTACCATGACAGGAGGAGCAGGGTCATTTATTATGGTGATTTCCAGGTGTATGTAACCCAGAAAAACATTTTCTTAAATTCAATCCATTCCTGTGGGTGTGAACCCCTTGTAACATAGGGCTTTTTAATGAGATTACTTCAGTTAAGGTGTGGCCCAACCCAATCAGAATGCGTCTTAATCCTATTACTGGGATTCTTTATAAATAAATTCAGAGAGAGAGAGAGAGAAAGCCAAAGGAAACAAGAAGTTGAACCATCAACAGAACCCAGAAGAGAAGGGAGAGACCAGGAGAAGCCACCATGTGCCTTTCCAAGTGACAAGCTAAGGACCAAGGATTGCCGGTAGCCAGCTGCAGAATGCCAGTCTTTGGGAAGACAGCATCTCCTTGATGATGCCTTGATTTGGACTTTCTTTTAGCTTCAAGACCATGAGCAAATAAATTCCCATCGTTTAACCTGACCCATTTCATGGTATTTGCTTTTCAGCCTAGGAAGCTAAAACATATGTCACTTAGCTTTACTATGGAGACAAACAAATTCTGGACCCATTAAGAGTGACTGGTAACTGCTAACCTATTGAGTGTAATATGCAGGGTTAGTATAAGCTCTCCTTTGTCCCAGATCCCTCAAAGTGATCCAGGAGTCATATATTTGAAAGGAAAACCCAGAGGCAATTGAAGCTGGAGCAGGAAAGAAAAAGGTATTTGGGAGACTCTCTCCTACTTGAGAAATGGAAGACGCATGTGTTAGACAATGCTTGTGTTTACTAATGAAATACATTTCATTTACTTTTATATCATTTTTGCTTAACTAAGGAGAAAATGTGCATTATTTAAAGGTACCAAATAAAATGAAAAAACAAAAAGGAAAGAAAGCATTTTGATTCAAATCTTGGCAAATATCCAACCAGCAGTAACTTGGAGATTTAATATTATTACATGCACAAAAAATAAAGCCTAATGCTCATCCAAGCATATTTCAATCAAAGATCTCTCTGGGAACCTTCCTACTGACAATACAATTTCCAGCAAAATAAACAATAAAATGCAAAATCTACAGTAAGCAGTTTAGGAAATTACATATCAAATATCTTCCTAAGAGCTTGGGGGTCTTATGAGCAGAAGTTTTGCCTAACAGGTCTCATTGCATATGCAGATTTAAATAATTCACTTGTTTAAGAAATCTCCTATTCTCTATTTACTCAAGCACTTCAGCACTTCAGTGGTGTGTTGTCCCCAGCAGTCATGCTAAGAGTCAAAGGGAAAAAAAAAGGCTCTTTATCTAGTTTTGAAGGAAGTGATATGGAAATAAGTAGCAAGCCTAGGATTCTGCAGTAAGGCCAGGTAACAACAGTATATTCAGTCAAAATCTGTTCTCCATAAGTGTGATATCAGAAACCAGGATAATTCATACAGATACGCGTACACACATACTTAATATTTGTGTGGGCATGATTAGCTCTCTAGTCCACTAGATATCTTACTCTCCTATTATACAGATGACTGAGGGACAAGTGTTGTCTGAGGTCACAAAAGCAATGAAGATAAACACTGGAATGTGATCCCAGGAGTTCTAAATATGTGCTCCTCATTTTGTCCCATATGTTTGAGTGCCCACATATATGGACATAATCTCAAATGAGTATATGTGCATGTATCCTTCCACAGACTTCCAAGTTATTTAGACCTTGATTAAATTGAATAAATCTCCAGTTTGCTCATGTTCTCAGGGATTTTCTCTGATGATTTAGCCAATAATGGACTAATAAAATAAAAAGACAACAACACTAAACTATCCAGATCTCCTCTAAAAAGAGGAAATTAACAAATCAATGTCTACAATTCAAGTTGTACTGAAGTAGTTATTCAGAGCTTTTGGTCTCAAAGTCTGTACAGAAATATTCTGATGTCCAAAATTTTTAACTTTAAAAAGATTCATTTTTTATTTTGGTTCTATTAAAAATTATATTTGATAAGCATATATTGTGGGGTATATAAAAACAATTTTACCACATATTTTATAGATAAATATGGCCCAGATTCTAAAGCAATCTTTGACAGTAAAAGCACACAAAGGTAAAGGCTTAATTGGACGTATTTTTTGTGAAAGTTTCCCATCTCTATTTCATACTTCTCAATTTGCCTCTCTAAAAATCTCACAGGCATTCCAAGATATCAACATTTACTTGCTTTATAAAAATCACTGTGCCTAGGAAATTAAGAGCAGAATAAATTGTCCTGCCTCAACTGGAGTTCACATACTTTCCAGATTGAGATGACATTATTAGAATATAAATTAATCTCCAATTGGAGGCTCTATACTATTCAGTGACAAAGGAATGGCATATAGGAAGAGTTGGATTCGATGAAGTATGGGAGAAACATTTGTGAGCACTGGAGGGTCAGGGAAAATTTACTGGGAAGATAGATTTGCATGGTTTAGACATTGATGAAAAAAGCCTTTCAATTGGAAAAAAAATCTGGAGGGATGAATGCGAAATTCTTAAGAGTAGTTTCCTCTGATAAGATTTGTAAGATTATGGCATATGTGTGAAGAGAAACTAAAAGTTTGCTCTCCACACATCTGTGGTTTTGAGATTGTTTAAATAAAAATATATATTTAGATGTTACTTGTATAGTTATTATAAGAAAAATAGGGTTTACGGGCAAGGTGGACTATTTGGATAGATTAGCAGGGGTTGGGTGTCTATGTGGCATTACAGGGGGAGTGAGGAGAGCATTATGGCTAGAGTTCATGTAAGGGTAGTAATAGGATAGGGTGGTGACAGAATTTATGCTCAAGTTTCAAAAATGTTACCTATGAAACTACATTTGGGGAATCATTGAAATCTTTGACTAAGTTAAATCACAGGTTGGCCATTCCTCTTTCATCAAATTGTCCATTTGCTCAAGCTATATTTATTGAATGTCTACTCTATTGCAGATACTGTTCTTGGGAAAAGCAAACAAACAAGGCCTGGTTTTCCCAGAACACTCATTTCATAAGGGAGAGGGCAGGATGACAGTATGTAAATCAATAAAGAAATAAACTTAAAATCACACAAAGTTATATTTTTGAGGAAAATTAAATGAGAGAATGTAAAGGAAATAAAATGAGTGACCATTCCAACTGATTGCTTGGGGAAAGGCTGTCTGAGAGGGTGATGTGAGCTAAGATAATAATGATGATAAATCATAATAATGAAAAATGGTGCAAATATGTTTAAAAAGGTGTAAGTATTAATCAAAATATACTAGGTCTCCCACATATAGAAATGTACACAACAACTGAAATTTCAAGGTTTCTTAGAAAACCCTAAAAAATAACCTGTCTTCCCTGATAACTCTGTTAGCATACTTAAAGGCAAACTTCCTTCTTAATGACCTTCATCCTATAAACGTACCCAAGGGAAATAGAAAAGAAAAAAAAAAAAAGAAAACACACCAACAAATAGCAAACAAACACAGGATTCTGTCTTCCACAGATTGTCAGCAGTTTTTACTTTTATAAACCCAACCTTTTTTATTTGTTTAGTGAGATAAACTCATAGTTCCATATATGAGTAAATGTTCAACTATGCTCCAATCAAATATCTCTGAGTTATTCCTGGCAGTGCTAAGAAGAAATGAGCTATGCCAATGTCAGGAGGAAAAGCATTCTGGGCAAAGATTATAGCCTGGGAAAGGGTCCTAAACTGGAATAATTTCCATTGAGATGGAGAAAACTGGAGAAGCATCAGATATGATTGGGAGTGGGTTGAAGGGTAGTTGTTATCAGAAGGTTTTTGTTTTGTTTATTGGCAACTGCAAGTGTGGATGTCTATTAGACACCTATGTGGAGAGGTAAAGGATGAAGTAAGATGTTTACATTTGTTGTTCTGGGAGGAGGACAAAATAGGTCATTTGGGATTAGGAGTCATATAATGTAGATGGTTTTCAAAGCAATGGAACTAAATGAGATTTGGGCAGGGAGAGGAAGTGTATACAGGGAAGGGATAGGAACGCATATACCCTTATGAAAGTAACAAGACCCTTCAACCAAGAACATGATTTCTATTTAATTTTTATTTGACCTGTATGGAAGCATAAGGCAGCATGTGAACATGTTGGTTAAGGCAGGTATAAAGTCACCCTTCTGATATTTACACTGGAGTTAGCCTGAGTACAGATCTTATCTTCAGTCTTCAAAATAACATGATTTAAAATTAATTCTTTTAATTTAATCCATCCTTAAGTGTATCCTGGCATACTGATTAACATTAATCAAATTTCCAAGGAAATGTTGTAATTGCCAGAATTCCAGTTTGTTATTTGGAGGTGGGGACTGGCACAATATCTGGACTAGCTCTCTACCAGGGCACACCTTGTTTCAGATCTTACAACTGGTTTATGGTAGATCTAAGTCTAGAGTTAAGGTTGCAGAACCTCTAATTCTTGTTAAAAGTAGTCAATAATTCCCAATTTTAAAAAATGAATAAATGAATGAGTGAATTTTACCAAGAAAAGAGACCTTGGGATTGAAGAAAACTGACTTTGAATCTCAATGCTGTGGAGTATTAGTGACTTTAGGCAAGTTACTTAATATCTCTATGAATTTGTTTCCACACCTCTAAAATGGGAGTGATAATACCTACCTGCTAGGATTGTTGTGAGAATTAAATGAAATAATAACGAGTGGAGGGGTTAAGTGTGAGACTGGCACATAGGCTCAATAAATGCTAATGAATAATTTTATTAAAGTTATAGGAAAGTGAACATGCAGTATCAGGAGATTTAAGCACTTGGACTTAGGGAGCTGACCATAAGCACTTAGCTTCTTTGAAGACTTGTGTTGAATTTTTAAAATGTGTTTATATTTTATTTCAAATAATGGAAAATACTGATCTTTTAAGAAAAGTCTCTGTGATTTTACACCATCTAGAACCTTGTTTCATACCACCTGGGACACTGAGCTTCAAAAGAAGGTGCTTGGATAATGAGAAGAGCTTCATATTAATGTACCATTCACATATAAGAGAGACTCCCTCGATTCCCAGACAAAAGGGTGGAAACATCACAGTATTTGGCACATTTCTCCATCCTCTTAGGATACACCATTTCCTCAAAACACTTGCATTGATGGATGTTCCCATCCACTTACATAGATTGTTGTGATCAGAGTCAGAGTAGCCTTTGTTGATCAATTATAGTAAATCTAGGGATATATTCTGCAAATACAAATTGGGACAGAAAAGAAAATTTAAATTCATATCTTAGCTCAAGATTTGGAAGAAATACTATGACAAATTAAAACCAAGGAGGATGCACTTAGGGTAATGGTTTCTGGTCTACACTCACACACACCCCCACACCCCCCCACACACCTTTTCCTCTGATGCCACCATGTTTTAAATAATTTTATTTAACAATGTGAGTTTGGATATTTTTACTATTCACAGGTATATAATTGCCAAAATTTCTGATCCAAAGAAGCTAACCCTCCTCAACCACGGTCATTCCACTGAGTTGATATTATTTTACCCAATACAAAGAAATTTGACACTATCTAAATATGAGCATCCTTTTCTTAGTTACCCCCCCCAAATTTTTTTTTTTTCATGTTATAGATGATTGGTAGGTCCTATCACACAGTACTAAAAGTCTATAGATCCCAGATTAGAATCACTGGCCAGAGTGTAATCTTTCCCCTCTGCCTATCAATATGGAGGAGTATTTGGAAGAGGGACAGGTTAAGTATTCAGCCAGTAGGAGGTGTCTGACTGCTTGATCAAAGGAGCAGTTAAAACCCACTTTCAGTATGCCCCCAATTTCACAGAATACCTCTTTGTCTTTTTTGGTCTTTACTCTCTCTCATCATACTTAGCATAGAATTGCAAATTCTTATTGATTGATTAAACCAATTTATACTGCTTCACTTGCAGATGGCCTAAAGGGAAAAACAAAACAAAAAACAAACAAAAAAACACAAGATTCAAGTTCTTTCAATTTCAGAGCCTTTGCAATACAGAGAACAATACTCTCTCCTGTTATTCCTTTTCTTTTTAAAAAAAGATTCCTTAAAGGTTGTTATTTTGTCCCCCCAAAGACACACAATTTGTAAACAACAGAATATAAAACAAGCAATTGTTCCTAGTAATTTGCAGTTTCAAGCCAACATCTTGATGCCTTTCTTCCCCAGTCATTAATTACAGCACAATGAAGCAATTGGAGTACACACTCCTTCAGATGAATATAGCTAGATTCATAGTTTTAGGAAAGGTCAAGGTTAACTCCCATTACTTCTGAACCTTATGAATTTTGTGTGCAACCAATCCAACTGGCTTCTTTGTATAAAACCTTGAAAGGTATGACCCAGGGAGGATTCCTGAGGCCAAAAACTGAATGAATGACTTATGCATGCTTATACTTGGATTGACTCTGTGTTCATGATGGTATCAAGAGGAAAAGGCAACTTTACTTAAAAGCAGCAGACAGAAGAAGACAGAATCTCGCTTAGGGGTAGAAAACCATGCCAATGGTTTCTATCCATCTATTCATTTCCCAATTTCTGAACATTCAGAAACATAGAAAATGCCCTCAAGTCACCCATGTGGTTCTTTCTGATCTGGGCAAGGACTCTGATCAGTGTCAAGCCTCTATTTTAGATTTTGAGAAATGGTTGTTTTTTGGTTTGCTTGTTTATTTGGCAGAAACTTCAAAGTTTAGAGAGGATGTTGTTCATAGAGATGCTCCTTGATTATCCATTTTAGTGCTATCATTTGCATATGTCTTAGTCCAAAATTTTAAAAATTCACATTATATCACCACTTGGAATCATGAGGTTTATCTGCCTAATGCCTGATGGATCAAGGAGGTCTTCTCCATATTTATTACATTTTTTTAAAACTGTATGTTCATCTTACAGTGAAGGGGGGGGGAAGGGATGCATTTCCCAAATTATTTACTTCAGGACTTCATGGACATGTTGTAACTCAGCTATTCTCTCTTGATGATTTAATAGACACTTATTAGTTTTGCTTAAAATCTTAGTCCAATCAGTGTTTTCTAATTGTGCTTCTAGATTCTTTCTTGGGTCAGGGGGAAAAAAAGGAAGGGGATGTGGAATGAAGCCTTTCCTCTTAGTAACCACAGTATTTGTAATTTCACTATTTTACACATTGGGCTACATATTTTAAGAAACTGTTAGATAACTATCAGTTTAAAGAATTTTTTCTTCCATTAAATATAAGCTTATTTATTTATTCATTTATTCCAATGTCACTTATATGCAAGGAAAGAATCTAAACTAAATGGTTAACCCCATCTCTTTGAGGCCCTCCTTTGCCTACTCCACAGCAAAACTTAGAAAGTGTTCTTTTTTTCTGTGCCCAACACCATTTTTCGCATATCTTTTAAAAGCATCTTTGTAGTATTCCAATAATTTATTTTCTGTCCTCCACATTGCAGCATGAATTCTTTGAGGGCAAAGACTTTGACATTTTTCTTTGTATACATAATATCCAGCATTGAGGAAGAGTCTAATAGGTGTGTAAATCAAGGAGCCAATTGAATTCAATCTAATCTGAGCAGAAGACCTCAAGAAATGATGTAAATTTCACTCAGAATAAGTAATCAAGTGGAGAAAGACTTCCCTAATCACATGGAGATTGTATATTCTCTCCACAAAAGATTCTGTGAAAGACAATTATTATATCTTTCAAATGATTACCCACTGTCACTTAGCTAGAGAACTGATTACTTGAGTGATGGATTGTTTCTTTCCTTTATTCTTTCAACAAATATTCACTACAAGCCCACTATATACATAGAGCTGTACTAGGCACTGTGGGGGTACAAAGGCAAATAAACTGTGGTCTATATTCCTGAGCTGCTCAAAATATAAAATGAGAAAATAAGTTCTATACAAAGATAGAGTCAAATTTTAGGACAAGACAATATGGATGGGCAAATACTCCTAAGACCAGGATGTACTCCAGGAGGGATTGGAGGAAGATAGGATGCCTGAAAACAAGGGCTTCGAGTATGGAGGTGGAGTCTGAAGGAGGCCTTTAGGGATAATTGAGGTTGAGAGAGGTGATGTTTGTATATGCACATTTGTGTGTGACGAGAGCTGTGCTGATGCTGAAGAAGCCTGAAAAGAGTGGGGAGATGTAGAGGGGTGCAGTCAACCTCAGAATAAGCAATACCTCCAAAACAAATAGAGTAGCTACTAGCAGCAGAGAGTGCAGGTTCAATTATTTAGTATGTAGCTGTGGTGATTTGAAACTGTATGCACCCCAGAAAAACATGTCCTTAAATTTTATCCATTCCTGTCTAAGTAAGTAGGACTTTTTGATGGGGTTACTTCAGTTAAGGAATGGTCCACCTCAATCAGGATATCTTAATCCTCTTACTGGAGTCTTTTATAAGAGAATGGAATTTAGACAGAGAAAGAGAATGCTACAGGAAATAAGAAACTATATCAATGGACTCAGAAAAGAAGGGGAAGACCAGGAGACGTCACTACGCACCTTGCCATGTGACAGAGGAACCAAGGATTTCTGGCAGCCAATCCCAGAACACTGGTCTTTGGGGAGAAAGCATTGCCTTGATGGTGCCTTGATGATGACTTGATTTGGATTTTGTTTTAGCCTCAAAACTGTAACCCAATACATTCCCATTGCTTAAGCCAACCCATTTCATGGCATTTTCTTGAGCAGCCTAGGAAACTAAAACAGCAGTTTAAATAAGTAGTAGAACTTATTTTATGTGTCCAGTGTTATGATAGGCCCTGTGTGGGTTACCCACTCTTCCAAATATGGTTTATTAGTTTCCATGACTGCTAAATCAAATAACATGCAATGAATTGGCTTAAACAATGGGAATTGAATTGATTGGCCCATTTGATACCGGGAGAAGTCCAAAATCAAGGTGTCATCAATCTGATGATTTCTCCCCAAACACTGTGGCATTCTAGGATTGATAGCCAGTAAGCCTTGGTCCTTGGCTTTTCTGTCACATGGCAATGCACATAGAAATGTCTTATCCTTTCACTTCTGAGTTCCCTTTTTCTTTTTTTCTTTTTTTTCTTCTGTTTTTTTTTTTTTTTCTTTCTTTCTTTTTTTTTCTTTATTTTAGCTACCAGAACTGGGGATTGAACCCAGGACCTCATATGTGGTATGCCAGTACTCAACCACATGAACTACACTGGTTCCCCTTAACTTTTCTTAATATCTTTACTGTGAGATATGATGAAAAAGTTTACAGGTACACGTGGAAAAATAAGTCATGATCACAATCAAGTGAAGACAACCTAATCAGAGAGCTTAAATGCCTTGTCAGCTAATGTCGAAGCTGAAGTTCTGGGAGTGTGATATGCTATAGGGCTGAGAGAAATGGGTACTAATATTCCTCTCCTTCTTCCTCACCCTTTCCTTCAACAGAATCCACACCAACTTCCTCATAATCTTTCTCAAGGGCAGCCATATCCTCATGGGTCTCAGAAAACTCTCCTTCTTCCACCCCTTTACCCATGTACTAGTGAACAAAGGCACACTTGGATACATCAGGTCAAACTTGTGGTCCAGGCGAGCCCAGGCCTCAGCAAGGGCTGTGGCGTTGCTCAGCATGCACACAGCTCGCTGGACCTTGGCCAAGTCTCCACCAGAGATACCACAGTGGGAGTCTGGTAATTAATGGCAACCTTGAAGCCAGTGGGACACCAACCTACAAACTAGATGTTATGACTGGCCTTGAGTTCCTTTGACTTCTGGCTTCTTTTCATGGCTTTCTGTTTTGCATCCAACTTCCTCTGCTCATAAGGACTTTAGCCATATTGGATTAAGGTTCACCCTCATTCCATTTTTGCAAACTTTAACTTATAACATCTTTGTGTTCCTGTTTACAAATGGGTTCACACCCACAGGACCAGGGGCTGGGACCTGAACATGCCTTTTGTGGGGGGCATGATTCAATCCCCAAACACACACTGAAAAATAACAATGTACATTGAGAATGTCTGTACCTTGTACCTCCCTAAACAACAACAAAGAAAACACAAGCACTGTGCTTCTGTAATAAGTAGAAAGAGTGAAAGGAAGTGTATATGGAAGTCATTAAACATTGATATGGCTTAGCAGGAGAAGACATGAAATCTTTTTTATTTCTTCTTTTTTGGTTTGATGTTCACCTGCCTAGCCTGGAGGCAAGGGAATGGAACTTTCAAGGTCCCTTCTTATAATTCGACAGCGCTGCAACAAGAACATTGTGGCTCTAACCCCAGGCTTTCTGGTCAGACACCAATTTTTCTGAGTTCTCATCCTTTGACAGCCTGAAACACTAGAGTTACAAATGATGCTTTGAATAGCCTCATTTTAAAAGAAGGAATCTTAGACTAGAGAGAAGCTATCTTGGATTGGAAACTCCATATTCTATCATTATTCATACCAATATGTGCTGATCCTTTTGTTCTGATCCAAATGGCTAGTATTCATAGCCTCCTCTGTGCTCCCCTTTCAGAGGCTTGAAGTGCATAGACCAATCCAAGAACCAGATCCTAAAGCATCTGCTGTCTTGGTCTTCAAGAATGGTGAGAGAACCTCCGCTTTTGGAACTCTGGAAGTCATCTGATCTTTTGGAAGACTAGGACTCTCACCACAGGAATTTTCAGGCTTCTGTTATCTGCTAATGTATTCCTATTATTTTAGGACACCACCTGCAGGTTGAAACTGTAATAAACCATAATCGGGAGAGATTTTGGAAAGCATACACATCCCTCGGGGGCCTACACTACTTTTCATCCCTGCCTTGATAAAATTCTTCAGCCTGTTTGAAGAAAAAACAAAAAACAAAAAACAAACAACAAAACAAAGCAGTGGCCTACAATTTGTTCTGTGTTGCTTTACATCATTTAATTTTAATACTAAAATCAATACCTACCTGTGTGCTTATTTATTTATTCTCTCCTCCTCTTGTTTTCACATTTATAAGTGGAGGAATCTGCACAACCTAGGGAAAAAAATAAAATGAGCAAATTTGGCATTTGGATCTTTCAGCCATCTCTTTCCCCAACTATAAAAAACCAGCTGCTCTTTCAAACTTAGATTTAGATGATTTAAGTGTTAATGAGTCAGATACTTTGCATTTAAAAACAGAGACCAAATCTCTAAGGAATAGAGGCTTCCATTATGGGGTTATACATATCATTGAATTTGTACTCCCATGGTTCTAAAACCAGATCGAGTGGGCAATCTGCTTGTCTTTCATACGGGAGGACCATTGCTTCTAAAGCTCAGTGAGGCCAGGATCATGTACCCAGAGCACAGGAATGTTTCCCTGCCTTCCAGCCTTAGGGGCTCACTCTGTACCAGCAGGGGATGAGGCCTGACTCACAGGAAGGTATAGGGATGGTTGTTTTATACTCACTTGCTTATAACTGATCTAAAATAAATGAAGAACCAAAAACTTCCAGAAATATACAAACCTTGATTTATGAAAAGGGAGGCTTTTATTGGGCTGGCATTTAGGACAGCTCAACTTTATTCTTCCAAACTAAACCCTCTCCTGTCTCTTTGTTTTTTTTCCCTGTCAGATTTTTCCTCTTTTCTCTTGCTTTTAATTTGTCATTTTTTTCTTCTTAGTCTGTCCGGTGGTGTCCTGGTAAATGTTGAGCAAACAACTCTCGGGGGGGGAGAAAATAGCCCTGATTTGCGGCATTGCTGATTTCAATGGTATCAGTGCTCCTGTCACAGCTCATTTGACTTATGGATGAGCATACTCCAGCACATTGCTGATTCTCAGTCTCTCTCTCTCTCTCTCTCTCTCTCTCTCTCTCTCTCTCTCTCTCTC